>CAOLHI010000744.1:0-526599 GCA_948474755.1 Ctenosaura bakeri | reverse complement strand
ATTGTTTTTATTTCTTGTATTGTTACCATGGTTCTGTCATGCCGGTGATAGCACTAGATATCTCTTGATATCAAATTTATTTGGCCTTCATTTGACCTTTCTTTGCCACCCTGCTCCACGTGTTTGCAAGGGCCACCGGACAAGCACGTAAACAGGCATGGCCGTTAATGGTTGGACATTACAATCCCCATTTAGGTAGGCAGATTAATGCCTCCCTGTTGCTTCAGGGACCACTTCTTGCAGACACACCTTGCTTAAGCGCAACTTTACACAAAGACGCTCGGCTGAGAGCTGGCACTTTCTTTATGCTGAGCCATTTGCATACTGGCCATACTATTGTCATCCAGCGCTAAGCTAATCATGTAAAACCTGACCTTTTCCAACGCTTTTGTCCTGCTCCAAATTTCCTTTGTTCTCACCGAGCATGGCATAGCCTGTAGGCACAATACACCCTATAAAAAGTCCCCGATTCCGAGCCCACCTCGGATCGCTCCTGAGTTTCATCCAGCCATGCTGTCAGTTTGTCCAGAGAGCTCCCCTCAGCAAACCGCGCTGAGCTTTCTTCCCTTCAACTCTCCGTTTTCTCCAGGACTACGAGAAGAGGTGTTGTATCACCCATTCCCCCTGAAAACTCTCATTTCTAATTTCTAGTTAGCTGTGTGCTTGTGGTGTCTTTCCTGTTGTTTGTCCTTTAATAAAACTATTAATTTTACACTCTCTTAAAACTGTCTGACTGCTCTTCTGACCTGATGCTGTATACATATGGTTAAAGATCCCAGCCTCTCGCTAGCTCAAGAGAGTGCTCGAGTTAATTTCCCCATCTTGTGTTTTTATTTGGTTATTTGGGCGCCCCTCCCAGGGCCCCCAGAATACAGGGTAACAGTATCTTGACTGATACTGGACAAGTACCTAAAACTCAAGCAGAGCTTGTCCTGCTATTAGAAACAGTGATAAATTTGCATCAGACAACAAATGAAGAAGAGTAGGAAGTAGTCAAAGCTATAAACATTACATGGCTTAATCTGTATTTCCTAAGCCAGCCTACTGCCCTCAAGTGGACTATATTCTGTCACTGGGATATAAATAAAATTCAGCTAGCTACGCTGAGTGTTTTTGTACATGGAATAATGGCAGTGGTGGCTGGTGGCTCCCATGTCAGTGAGGTACTGAATCCACTCCAGGATTTGGATAGATTTAAAAGAGCTAATCAAGGTGCTGAACTTATTTTGGGAATAGGGTTCAGTACCTTGGAGAGTGCCTTAAAAACTATCCAAAACCTGGAGGAGGTTAACCATCCTGCTGATTTGGAAGAACCAGCTGCCACTGATGGATGGAGGATGCCATCATGTCCTTCACCTCATGCAGAAAAATCTGTTAGTGTGACTCTGAGGTAAAAGTTTCTAATATTCCTGGAAAATACTGGAAATGTCCCTGGTTGTCTTCATCAGCAGCAAGTGGCCAGAGTTCCACATGGCTAATGAGCATGGAGACGCCAAAGACCTGTAGCACAATTAAATTCTGCTTTTAAACGAAAGTAAGGCAGATGGCCATTATTTGCCTAACTTTTGCTCAGCTTAGCTTTAATGTTCCACTGACCTTCTGTTCTCTTACACTTATCTCTCTGCATTTCAGTGTCTCAGAATTCAGCTATGTATCTGTAGAAGATATGTGTTTATTTGGTTAGTTTTGAATAACCCAGGGCCTTCTTAATACAAAGAATATTCACAGAGCAAGAAAAGAGAATTATAGTGAAGCTCTACTGTTATGGCATGTATCATTTTCTGCTCAAATTATCATAATTTTATGCTTCATAAAAGGCATATGTTTTGCCCTATCTGATTAACTTTCACATGGACAAATATCTATGGAAACAGCCAAAAAAAAAGGGGGGAAAGAAAACCAATTTCTTAAAACTGACTTTTTTGAAAGGCTCTGGAAATGAAAGAAAAAGGAAAGAAAGAAACAACCAAAGAAAGAAATCTGAATAAACAAGCTAGAAATGAGGCTGTGAGACAATGGCCCTTTCCGCATATGGTTATTAAGGCGGGCCAATGCGTCTTGCCACGGAGGTCTTCTGCACATTGGAGAGAACTAGGTTTGGTTTATTTACCTTCGTTCCGCACGTAATTCTGACTAAATGCGCCGCCATGTGGTGGTAAAGCACACTATTTGAAAACTGGAAGAAATCGGCTTTCCAATTTTCCAGATCAATCCGATTCGTACTTTCACAGTGGTGCAGACATGTACATTCACACCAAGGGGGTAGTACGGACTTACGCACGTACGCAGACGTACTAAACCATGCAAAAAAAAAAGGGTCAAACACAGCCGATGGGGCAGGGTGTGGGGAGTAGCAGGAATGGCCACGGCGGAGGCAGTGTGGATTCATGAACTCGCACTCCTCTGAATCAGAATGGAACATATGCGATAGCTGTGCGGAAGGAAATGAGGGAAAGTCTGCCTTGTTTTGAGCCTAGAAAATCTGGTAAGAAACGGCATGAACCGATTCACCAGCCTCGTGCGGAAAGGGCCAAAGGCAGCTATTTACCTTCATTTATTGGAAATAACATGGAAGTGGATTGTAGTGAGGTGTGCACATACAGTCAGTTGGAATGGGTTTTCAGAATATGTAAAGTTCAAGTTTGTAAAATATTTCTTAGTATATCTCGGGAAAATATATTATTAAATGTCCCCCAGTAGTGGTATAAAGCATATGTTGGTAAGTTGAATTCTAACACTGTGAGAGACTTCTGACATCAAGGTTCTGTTCAGAGTCAGAACTCATGAAAGTTATCTTTAAAAATAATTAATTATAGCTCAAAAAAAATATACCAAGAAGTTGGTTACCATGAATGGCTGCAATTTCAAAAAAGAAAATGTTGCCTTTTACATTTCCCAAAAACAACTAAAATACTTTTCAATTTAATTAACCACTCGTTTTTAAAAGTAACTTGTTACTCATTATTTTAAGAATGATAGCTTAACTAGCATCTTATTTTTGTTAGTTCTTGTTACTAGCACTTTATGTTTTTGATGATGATGATAATTACAAAAATATAATTCAAACTGAAAAAAATGAGCCCACTTTCCCAAAACAATGGCTTAGAAGTAATGAGTAAATATTACACATCACATCAAAAAGCTAGTTGTTGTTTACATAACCAGTTGTTATATCACTATGCAAAAGTAGCATTGTTATGCATTCGCTACCTCTGAAAGTAATTTGTTACTGGCATGTAACATCATAATGTCATCAATTACAATTGTTGTTATTATAACAGAATACATCCAAGCTCTGCTCTGGAATGTGATTAAGTTACTGACTCTGCTGCTCTGAATTAGAAATAAAAATC
The DNA here is from genome assembly GCA_948474755.1 of Ctenosaura bakeri. Classification (NCBI taxonomy): domain Eukaryota; kingdom Metazoa; phylum Chordata; class Lepidosauria; order Squamata; family Iguanidae; genus Ctenosaura; species Ctenosaura bakeri. The sequence continues at coordinate 523,246 of CAOLHI010000744.1, read as the reverse complement.
TGTGTTAGAAAGAGGAAAGTTTGAGCCTCTCCAAGGAAATTTCAAAATGAGCAGGTATTTTTCAGAGATTTCAAATCCCCACCCATTGCTCCATGCAGCATCACTGGTGGGAGGCAAGTTTGCTGGCCTTTGATGGACAGAGGCCAAGACAAACTGAATCACAACACCAAACACCATCAAGGAAACCATGAGGGGAGGGGAGCTAGCATCTTTAAAAGATCTCATCACCCCTTCCTCTCTCCTCGTGGATCTTTGTTGATCCACCCACCTCTGATACAGTGTGAGCTTGCTAGTTATTTTGGGGCCTGGTAGGAATTTTTATCCTCTATCCACAAGTGGTTTTTTCTCCCCCTACTCTATACTGTTGACTGGAGCACTTGGACAATGGGCTAAGGGTGGTGTCTTAAATAGGTGGCCACTTGGCAGGTAGTAGAGAGACTAAAGATGAGTTTGGTGAACATCTATAGCATCCATTTGATGAAGGAGAGGTCCTGGAGCTGCCTCTTTAGGTCATGGGACCTAGAGGATGGAAAAGGAGGCTGCCTTTGGGCTATCCTAGGAGTTTAGCCTTGATTTTAAGTCGTGTGACTTGGAGGTTGGATTTTTGGTTTGGCCTTCCAGCAGCAAACTGGCTGGGGAATAACTCAGAGTTTGGGTTCTCCTTGGAGCTCAGGTGTTTCACCCAAGGGAAGTTGAAGGGGAGCTGTGGGAGTGACCACCTGTCTCAGTTGGTCCCACTCTAAGTTGCTCCTTGCTTTTGCACATTTCAGGAGTTTAAGTCAAATAGATTACTAATTTAAGTAAAGTGACCAATATTTCAACTAACTTCTGTGTGTGCTCTTGTTATTCCATGGTCAGTCAGCAATTGCTGGCTTTGTTACTAATTGTCCAGCAGTAAACCTACAACAGATAGAAATAAATGGGAAACTCAGTGTGACAAGTGCTAGATTTACAGAAAAGAACTCCCGTTCTGCCCACTGTGAAATTTACTTTGAGTTGGATGAATATCCATATGCTGTGTAAATACTGAAAGCTGCAGTCTTATACTACCTCACCTAGACACTTAGACTCAGTGAGACTTGTGTCTGAGTAAATATGCATGGGGTTGTGCTGTAACTGTAGATGAAAAGGAACTAATTTGGTGAGAAGGGATCTGCTACATATGCTCCTGCTACATATTTAAATTCCTACAGAAATGGTAACACTTGTTCAGGTATAAAATAAAAATATGGAAATGAAAAAAATTTGTAGGTAGAAAATTGTAGGTAGATGGGAGGGGTTGCTAATATGCCAGAGGACAAGATCAAAATTCAAAATGACCTGGATAGATTGGAGAGCTGGGCCAAGGCTAACAAAATGAAATTCAACAGAGAGAAGTGTAAGGTCCTACACTTAGGTAGAAAAAATGGAATACAGAAATATAGGATGGGGGACACGCGGCTGGATAGCAGTACGTGTGAAAGGGATCTAGGAGTCTTAATAGACCACAAGCTGAACATGAGTCAGCAGTGTGATGCGGCAGCCAAGAAAGTCAATGCAATTCTCGGCTGCATCAATAGGAGTATGGTGTCTAGATCGAGGGAGGTACTGGTACCACTCTACTCTGCTTTGGTTAGACCTCATCTTGAATACTGTGTCCAGTTCTGGGCACCCCAATTCAAGAAGGACATGGTCAAGCTGGAGTAAGTCCAGAGGAGAGTGACCAAAATGGTGAGAGGCCTGGAAGCCATGCCCTATGAGGATAGACTTAGAGAGCTGGGTATGTTTAGTCTGCAGAAGAGAAGGTTAAGAGGGGAGATGATAGCCATGTTTAAATATTTGAAGCGATGCCATGTAGAGGAAGGAGAGGGCTTGTTTTCTGCTGCTCCAGAGACCAGGACAAGGAGCAATGGATTCAAGCTGCAGGAAAGAAGAACCTCCTGACAGTCAGGGCTGTCCAGCAGTGGAATATGCTGCCTCGGACTGTAGTGGAGTCTTCTTCCTTGGAGGTTTTTAAGCAGAGGCTTGATGGCCATCTGTCGGGAGTGCTTTGAGGGTGTTCCTGCATGGCAAGCGGTTGGACTGGATGGCCAGTGTGGTCTCTTCCAACTCTACATTTCTATGATTCTATGATTCTATCTGGAAATTCTATTAAAGAAGAGCATACATGTGAAAATCTAGATATTTAAAATCTAAGAACAAGAAGAAAGTGTAAACTTCATAAATCTGCCTGTGTCTGTCCTATACAGGGGAAATCTAAATAGATGTGGAAAGAAGATAATAATATACCTGTTGAATTATGTAGAATACAGAAGATCATGACAAAAAAAAGCTATGTAGTGGCTATATGGGAAGTCAAAGTGCCACATTGACAACATAGCAAAGCAGAAGTGAGAGCCTGAGATTCAGTTCTCCCTGTTAGATTCTCATACATTGCCAAGTATCTAAAAAAAAAACAGGGGAAAAATTGCTTGGCATGCTGTTACGAAGATCTGCTTAGCAGATCAGTTGCTTGCATTTTTCTTAGTGTCAGTAAATGGCGAAAAGTATAGAGGTTTTTCTGATTCAAAATAATCGCAGCTGAGGCACATATGGAGCTGTCTACAAACAAAACACCTTAGAGTCTTTGGCCTCAAATGGAACACTTCATGCTTGTTTGCTGTGTTATGCTAGGAAATGGGCCAAGATGTGTCTGAGAATGTATAAATGTGACTTAATACCATCATACTCACAACAACTGAGAGGTCATGAGCATAAATGAGATGCTGCACAGTATCAAAGCATCTGTGTTTATCTTGGCTATGTATTTCTGACAGGAGTGCAGATGGTCAGTAAATATGAATAATGAAGCCAGCTCCAGCTTCATAATGCTATTTCTACTTGGGTATTTACATGCTTGGTATGCTTCAGAATTATTACAGAAACACTGCAAAGTGAAACAAGTTTCATTCTTACTATTACCCCCGGTCAAATATTGCATATTGCTTTTAGGAGTATGAATGTTTCTGGGGATAGATTCAGAAATCCTGCTTCTGAAATCACAATAAATTAAAAACCTGGGGGTGGGGTGTTATGTGCATATCTTGTATTTCTGAGGAATCATCCAGCTCAGACAAAAATGAAAATATCATGCCATTCTGATATCTCACAATTAGACATATCTGGTCTGAAGGGGACAAATTCTGTTGAGCCCTTTAGACTAGAAAAGAACATTTACAATGTAGAAAGTAAAAAAAATAATTCTTTCTTACTCCAAAACAGATGGATATTGAAGAAGACTTTGGGTCTCACTTCCCACATCAATCAGGTATAGACAGAGAACTTGTAAGAAACACTTTAATCTCTGTGGTTGCCAGGTTGGAAGCATCTGACATTTTAGGGTCAAGATCTGACACATTGGGACAGTCCCTTGTGACATCACAGGAGACAGAGCCTGGTGATTCATTACACAGGATGCTTTAATGTCATCACAATTGTTTGGAATATCTCCTTTGAATAAAACACAATGAATAATAAATGTGGAAAATATGTCTACAGCTGTAAATCAAATTTTCCAATCTCTGCACTGAATGGAAAAAGGCTGGTGGGGGGAGGGAAGAACAACCTTTGTTCAAGTCTTTTCTTGCTTTCAACACATAGGAACTGTAGTTCAGCTTTCAACACATAGGAACTATAGTTCAGCCATACATATTCCTGAGGCAGAACATATTCTGGTAGCTCAGTATTTCCCTACACTGACCACCATTCCCTTCCACTGAACACTGATGGCTGCAGTTTAAAAAACTTTGAGGGGTCAGAAAGGAGTTGGCCAGGCAGACCCCTTCCCCAAGAATTTATAGCAGCTTGCAGCAGTGTTTACACGGTAAAATAAAATATCTTTACAGAGCAGTGTTTTTCCACTTGCCCTGATGGCCAGAGAAGATGGTCCAGGCACTGACAATCAAAGAAAGTCCCTAAGATTAGGCAACTCCAATCTATTCCTTTTGTTCTCCCCCTGCCCTTGATAATTCCAAATATTTAACAGCCAACTGAATTCAGTGCCTGACAGACTATAACAGAGGACTAGCTTCTAGCATGCACTAAGACTTTGTATCAAAACTATGGTATCTTCTTGGTGGCCTTTCATCACACAACGTTCTCCTGAAAGTTTGCGTCTGAGATGGGGCAGGTTGGAGATCTCTTGTTTTCAGAATTGTCCAACATCTTCGATCTCACTTGTGACGGCAAAGATGAAAGCAAGACTCCCCGTTTGAAGTCAGATTGCTTTCTTATTCCTTCCTTGGTACAGATCGATGACAGGCTCAACATACTCCATTTCTTTACATCATCCACTCTAACAGACATTCTAGATCTCCCTAGATTTTTGCTATGCTTTGTTCATTCAAGAGGCACCCTGGGTGTTATAGCCCAACACATATGTAGGATGAGAGCACCAGTGTAGAATGGTGGTTTGGGTGTTAGACCTGGATTCCCAGAGACCAGGATATGAGTCCCAACTCACCCATGGAAATTCACTAGATGGCCTTGGACAAATCACATTTCCTCAGTCTCAGAAAGAAGCAATGTCAACACAACAGACCAGGTTGGAAAAGTTTGTTCTAGACTTTGGCAGTCAAAAGTTATGTAATCTCCTACTCTTCACTATGTACTAAAAAGTAAATACTAGAGAAAGAGCCCAATATTTTCAAAGTTGCCCTCCAAATATGAGATCAGGAGTAGGTGGCAGGTAGCTGTGGTTCTCCAGATGTTTTTGGACTGCCTCTGTCATCTCACACAATTTAATATACTGTCTAGGACTCATGGAACTCTATGCCAAGCGGGGTAGAAACATAAGATGATGGTTTTCATGTCATCCTAAGGATAATTGCTGAACAATACAGATTTTATTTCCAGGCAAAATGCCTAGTAAACTTGATTGATAATTAGATCCCAGCATTATGAGTCATGACTTTGCTAATTCTACTGGTGAGATGAATAGAGTTCCAATTTCCAATTGTCATTGAAAAGTAGCTGATCCAAAGTACCTGGAAAAAATTCCATCTGAAAGAAAATTTATTTTTCATAAAGCCATAAAGAATGTTTGACCCTCCAGATATTGGAACTTCAACTCCTGAATCAAGCATGGCCAATCGTAAAAAATTATAGAGAGCAAAGTGACTGAATTGCCATCATAGATGATGAGGGAATAGTTTCCTTTCCTTTTTCTCCCCCTCTTTTTTTCCTTTTTTTAAGGGGGGCTGCTAGATGAAATTAAGAGAGTTATTATGCTTTTTTTTTCATTTTTTTTTTCATTTGAGGACTTGAGGAAAATATGAAACTTCAGAAAAACTCTTTTTTGCAATCCCCCCACTTTTGTTTTTACAAAAGCAATTTGTGTACAAAGGAGTGTATTTTTCACAAAACACAGTCTTACTCATGGAAAACATTTTAGTACCCAACCCCTCAAAAAATACCACCACAAGATATTTAAAAAAACCTGAAAAAAACTAAAATGCCAAAAAAATAAAAAACTGGGGAAAAAACTGAAATGGAAAAAAATAAAACAAAACCCAATCTCAAGCATAAGAACATTTGTGAATATTTTTTACACCTCAGTAGTAATCTGAAACTATCATTTCTTGGGGATGTTTATCGACCTAAGGTGGGCTCTCCTCACCATTTTGGGAAGAGGTACCAAACCCCAACCAGTCCATATACTATAAAGATTATGCCCCTTTTTGAAGGTATTTGCACTTATAGGAATTGCAGGGTGGGGAGAAGAACGGTATCTTTCCTTCCATCTCTCTCAAGGATTTCCAACTCTTTACTGGTATATTCATTTCGTTTCTGAACAGCTTTCAGTATTCTCTTTCATGTTGGAATGTAGCCTGCTGCATTTCTTAAAAAAAAATACAGGAAAAAAACAGCATTAATAATTCACAGTGTGTTTGTATGTTAGAATCTTTTTTAAAGCAAACCTTGTGGCAAAAAAAGGAAAGCAGAATAAGTTAAAGCAGCTATCATAACCTTCTGCTATAGTTCTATGAGATGAGAGCTATATCTACCTGATCCTTTGAACATATTGTTATGTTCAATCTCAGAAGTAAATATTATTGACTTCCAGTAAGGTTTGGATTTGAATCAATGAGCAGACTTAGAATTATAGGAGTGAAGTGGGCTGTAGTACAAGAAAGCGTAAACTTAATTGACATTGATAATCTTTAAGATGGCATTAGACTCATTGTCCTATGGGAAACAAAAGAGACTGATCGTAGACCAATCCATTGCTCCCATGTACTGTGTCTGGAAACATCACCCAGTGAGTTCTTAACGGAAGCTGTGCTTGGTAAACTCAATGCAACAGCATTGTAGCAATCTTCTTCCCACATTTCAGAAAGTTCTGTGCTTTTTTACTTGTCAGAGCTGGCCATGGATAGCAATCTGTAGTGAGATGGCAGTCCAGACCAGAGAGCAGCCAGAGGGCAAATCAGAAGGTACAAGTGAAGAGTACAAAAGTCAAAATAAGACATTCCAGGATTCAGATAAACTTCTTTGATCTAGCAAAGTTCCACTAAGCAGGAAGTTCACATATTTCTGCCTAAGAAGAGGCAATGGCCAGCCAGTAAAGATTTTTCACTCAGAAACACTGAGAGTCTAAAAACACTGTGCTTACCTTAGTCTATCTGCTTGTGTTCAAGCCACTGATTATATGCAGAGATGTAAATCTTCAAGTATTGTGACCTTGTATGTAAGGACAAATAATTTCTGCAATTTTGTCCCCTGTTCAAAAGGAAATGAATTTTTCTGCACAGTTTTCACCCAACAGTTGCACATCTCAAAGTGTTTCAGGAAATTATCTAAACATAAATGGATGGGGGGTTGTTTGAAAATCATAGATTCTATGAAAAAAATTCACCACCACTCCCCCAATGTTTTCATGAACATACATAGTGGTTTGGGTTGGGTTGGGTTTGGGTGGTTGGTTTTGGGTCTTTCTTTTTCTTTCTTTCTTTCTTTCTTTCTTTCTTTCTTTCTTTCTTTTTTGTGCATGATTGGTGGGAAGTTTTAAGCGCCCCCCCCCAAAAAAAATTTTGCATAAAAAATTCACATTGTATTTCACTTGTAAAGTTATCACATGATTTTTGTACTCATGTTTCTGGAAAGAGTTTCTTGGCACAAAAAAAAATGTTTTTGTGCAAAACCCAAAATTTTCATGCCAAAAACTATAAAGAACGCTTTTGAACAAAATTCAACAATTTTTCACAAAAATGCGCAGTTCTGAAAATGTATTCCTGGAAACATGGAGGGAAATAATTTTTCTCTTTTGTTTCTTTTCCTGAGAACCACACTTCCATTTATCAAATAGAAAAATCAGAAACAGAGGAGATGCTTTTTTAAGGAAGTTACTGTTGGTGTGCGCTCTCAAGACATTTCCAACTTATGGTGACCCTAAGGCAAACCTATCACATGGTCTTCCATGAGCTGAGAGTGTGTGACCTGCCCAAGGTCACCCAGTGGGTTTCCATGGCCAAAGGGGAATCAAATCCTGGTCCCTAGGGTCATAATCCAGTGCTCAAACCACTACACCATGCTGGCTCTCTTTTAAAGACCTTTAAAAACCTTCTATCGAATAATTTAAGCAAATGGCATAAAGAATGTTCTTTATTCAATATGTGTTGAACTTCCTTTTTTTTTTTTCTTCTCAGACAGAACAAAAAAAGAGAGAGGGGGAGAGAGAGAGATGTAGCTGCTGCTGCCACCTCCACCACAGCTTCTGTTGCTTCATGCTATACCTTGCTTTATTCCCAGGATTTTGTTTTCTTGATCATTTCTAGTGCTGTGATATATTTCATAAGTTTATTTCAATTAAGACATTTTTACTTTGCTCTGAGACCATGCAGTGCTCCACAAGGTTTCCACCATGAGTCTATATCTAACACAAGCTCTATACACTTGTGTGTTGGATCCAGACTCACCGTGCAAACTATGCATGTCTATTTAGAATAAAGTTCCACTGAGTTCAAAGGAGTTTACTCCAAGATAAGTGTATACAGAATTACAGCCAGGAAATGCAATCCTATCTCAAGGATGCTTAAGATGTCAGGAGTTAGTGCATCTCTCTCTAGACTCTATGGGTCCAAGTATAAATGAATATTGCAAACTTAATCAAAATCTCAATCCCAACATTTATATTTTTAACAATAATGCAACAAATAATATATTAAATTTGACACATATGTCCTGTCTCCAAAATTCCAAGCATCCAATGAGGTGCCAGTGCAGGATTTGATTGCAGAACTCTTCTGCTTGAGCTCTTCAGTATTACTGCAACATTTGGATTCAAATCTTAAAGCTCTAAATAAAAATGCAAAATAGATTGTAATGCAATGTAGAAATTATGCACAAAGAATTGACCCTTTTTCTTCCCCCCACCAACAGACAGAAGAAAATACCACTACTACCTTCTTCCATCAGGATACTTTCAAGTGTATTAATGTTGGCTCCGGTGGAGCTTGACCATCGTCATCATAGGATTGCAGTCCTAGTCATACTGAGTACAGACCCACTGAAGTATAATAAATCTAGCTTCAATTCCATTTTTGAATTTTGAGAATTAAATTTATTTGCAAATGAGGGCCCTTTCACTCAACACAATTACAGTGCTATGATTCCTATAAATATACTATGGATTTCTGGGGTCTGTAGTTCAATGAAGGGCTAGAGCTCTCTGGTTCAGAGTTCTAAATCCTCTCCCCTAAACTGCAGATCCCAGGATTCCATTAGATATTGCCTTACCAGTTAAAATATAATCACAGCACTATAATTGTGTAGTGTGAAAGAGGTCTCAGAATGCAGCTTTTTTTTTTAACAATGCGAAAGTTATAAAATTATCTTGTTATTGTAAAACTTTTGTCGACATTTAATTAAGACGTGTCATCTAAAAGGGAGGGAGAGAAAGAGGCATATTTGCATAGAAATAACTATGGCAAACTAAAAACTTAACTTTAAGTCATTTTAATCACTGTCCCAGACATCATGATAATTACTTGTCGTTGACACATTTGAAGAGCTTCCTTGCAGCAACTGAATTCATTCATGCCAATTGAAGTTTTCCCTAAAGTGAGATGAGATGCGTGCAATATCTCGATGTGGGCAAATCATATTTTTCATCGCCGCCTAACAATTAGTAAAAATTCATTACTTTGTGTTTGCTAGAGACCTAACAAAATAAGCTTGTAATTACTTGTAGCTCTGGGCAAGGTAAATATTTGATGTGATGCTGGTGAATCGGTTTCTAGTGATACAACAAGTCAGCTGATCAAATCTTTCTTTAACCTTTAACAGGATTCTAAACATTAACAAAGACAAGGACAAATCTGTCATCCATTGTCTTTCCACTCTATTAACAGACTTTGCAAGAGACAGTACCTCTGGGGGTGGAAAGACAGTTAACCCTCTGGAGAATACATCTCCATTGACAATTGCTTTTAGGAGAGGATTAAGGAACCACGTCTTTCTGTAATATCTTGAGAAGACTTATGGGAATGGAGCAGAAGGTGGGTAGCTTTGTTTTCAAACATACAAGTATTTATCCTGAAGATGGCTTTGACAGATATAGGTGGGGAAAGAGTCATTGCCCCACAAGAATGGAAGCCACCACAGGTGGTTACTGCAGTCCCTGGTGTCTCCTTTCTGGGGGACTGGAAGGGTGTACTGAATATTTCCAATCTATGGGCCATTTGTTTGTTTAGGGATTTTAATTAGAACTAGAGTAAAATCTGTTTTTGTAACTTGAAGCAGTCCTGTTGGTATGCCATCTCTTCCTAGTGATTTATTTCTCTCAAGTACACTTTCTAAATTGTAGGTTCAGTTTCAAACGGTTCTTTCTTGAATGACTCTATAATCCTTTCATCTTTTATATAGTTCTTCAGTGTATTGTTTCCATTGCCTTTTTATTTTTTACTTTGTCATCTGCTGGTTGTATAGCATCCTCAGTTTTAATTTCCCTTTATTTTTCAGATCTTGTGGAAGATATCTCTTGTTCTTCTCTTTTGGTTATCATTTTATATTTGTCTACATCATTTATTATAGTAGTTCTCCTTGGCCCTGTGCACAAATAATTGACCAGATGCATTCAGGGTTCTGTCCCTATTTCTCTCCTTTTTAACTTTTGTTTCTCATCTGTCCTTAACTGCTTGAAGAATTTCATCTATCATCCATTGAGGCTTCTTTTTCTTTTCAGCTGTCTTTTTTGCATTCCTCCCTGACAATGTCCCTAAATACGTAATGTGCAGCTTCAGACTTCCCTTTCACCTCTGAGCCCTTCAATAGCTGAATGTCCTTTCAGCTTGAGTCCCACTGCATCATTAGTCACTATGACAGTGCTACTCATAGTTGTCTTCTTCTGTACCCCAGTAGCTTAGTGAGATCCTTCTGACCTGGGAGTGTTATCTTCTGGCACTATCTCTTGTTTCAGTTTTTATTGTCTCATCATAAGGTTTTCATGGTAAAAGACATTCAAAAGTGGTTTACTGTGCCTCCTTCTGCACAGTACTAACAAGTGTTAGCTATAGTGCTACTGCCATTATCTCTGAGTGATCTCCCCCAGCAAGTGCCCTCTCACTTCTGCTGCTGGCCAGTAGCTGTTCAGCACATTTAGTCTGCTCTTCAACAAAAGCCTAACATGGTAAACCCTACCAGCAGTATGCTGTCATCAGCACAGCCTCTTGCCTTACAAGAGCATGCAATCCCATCACTATGGAAAGATGATGGCATATGGGATTATCTAGCATCTCAGGGCCTAAACACAAATTTTAATCACAATTAGAATTAACCCACTGAATCAATGGAATATACTTATGTCAGTATTGACTTACCAAGCTTCTTTAATTTAATGAATCCTTTTTAGTTGGAACTAACAATTGGATTTAGATCCAGGATTATTGTTCAAGATTTCAGGCTTCAGAGGAGCTCTGCTTGCTACCTTGGACATCTGTTACTAGAGAGTTATGGGCTTAATGGACTATTAGTCTCAGTTACATGAAGCAACACCTTATGTTATCCTTGGAGATCAAAAGAGAAGACAGCTCACAATAAATTTCTCTTGAACATCTTGTACAGATTGATGAATAAGGAAAATTCCCCATATGTACAAGGTCAGTAATAGTTCTACCTCTCTCACTCCCTGTTATTTGCTTTCAGCTGCCTATGAAGAACAAATGTATACAATATCCCATAGACTAGAACTTCTACCTTATAATTCACTAAAGTTTTGTTGCACTTTTGTTACAATTTGAGGAGACAGAGACATACAACCTAGCATTTTAAAATACCTTCTTAAAATTGCTATGCAAGACACTAAACCTATTTGGAGGAGAGGTTTCAACACACTGAGTAGCTCTTTTAAATTTCTGGCTAAAAGTCAAAGCATACTCTCTGGCCTCCTGATATGGAAGCCATCACTAACTGTCATGAGATACCTGGGGTCCCCTTGTTATCACGGTTATGGTATGTCTGGTGAGAGCACTAGATATCCTTTTGATATCAAATAATTTGGCCTTTGCCTGACCTTTCTCTGCCACCCCACTCCACGTATTTGCAGAGGTCCCCTGGACAAGCACGTACGGGTGCGGCCGTTAATGGTTGTACATTCCAAAACCCCATTCAGGCGGGCAATTTAAGCCTCTCCGTTGCTTTAGGGAAAAGCCTCCCTGCAAACCAGCTCGGCTCCGCGTACACACACAAAGCCATGCAGCCAAGAGCCAAGCCATTTCTTTATGTCAGGCTATTAACAAACTGGCCACGCTATTGTCTTAAGGGCAAAGCACATCATGCAAAACTTGACCTTTTCCAACTCCTTTTGTCCAAACTCCAAATTTCCTTGGTTCTCACTGAGCATGACATAGCCTGAAGGTAAAATCCACCCTATAAAAGGTCCCCACTTTTGGGACATCTTTGGACTACTTTGGACTTCCATCCCGCCTTGCTGCTGGTTTGTCTAAGGAGCTCCCCTCAGCCAGCCACACTGAGCTTTCTTCCCCGGAACCCTATCTTTCTCTCCAGGACTACGAGACCAGGTGTCATATTACCCATCCCTAAGCTCTCCATTTCTGCTTTCAAGTTAGCTAGTGTGTGTGTTGTTTTATTTGCTGTTTATCTTTCAATAAATCTGTTATTTTTGTTACTTTTAAACTTGCCTGCTTGCTCTCTGACCTGAAGCCATAGACATTGGGTTACAGATCCTTGCTAAAGTTACCCTGCCTCTCGTCTAGCCAAGAGAGTGCTCAAGCTAAATTCCCCCAACTTGCATTTTTATTTGGTTATTTGGGCGCCCCTCCCGGGACCCCCAACATACAGGGTAACACTCTATAGCATCTTTTGAAGGCTGAACCATTTGAGAAGATTCTCTTCCTGAAGAAGGACTCTAGCACATGGTATACCATTTTAAAACTATTTATTTTCTGCAACAAGCAGTCCCACACACACATACATCAATTTACACAGACATACTTATGAATTTCAACCAGGTAACTGTGCAGTTATAGCTGTTGATATGGGAAGATGGAGCATACAACCAATAAATGGCCAGGTAGATGGGATGGTCTCCAGTATGCCCGGTATTTTTCAGAAATTTTAATACTTTTTCTTTCTATGTGTGGTTGCTAGCAGCTCTTTATCTCACTGATATCCAGCTTGTTTCTCTTTGCTCAAGAACTGACAACCATAGCCATGATGATTCTCTGGAGTTATCCTTCCATTTTGCAATTCTTTGTAACTTTGTTCCAGTGTATCCTAGTCTTATCTGAGAAAATAGTTAAGAAGACAGGAGACTATCTCATTTATGTAGACATCTGTTGGTTATGCACTCTGTCTTCCTCTACCCAAAGCTATATATGGGCAGCTAGGTAACAAGCATGTGACTACTTGCTGTTAGAAATATAATACAGCCTTGTGAAATGTTCTAGAGATCTTCAGCTGTGGGAATCTCTCAAAGATTGAAACTGTGTAAGATCATCTATTTGAATCCCAAAAGTTCATGACACTGCCACTTTTTGCTCAGAGCCATCAGCCACACCTTGATAGTAGTATATGGGCAACCATTATGAAGATGAGCAGTGCTTAGGGCAGGAGAGATAACTATAGCCATTCAGATGTTTTTGAGTTATGAATCCCATGAGCACTAGCAAATGTAAGAATTATGGAATTTGTATTCCTAAACATCTGGGAGACCACAATTGTCTACCCCTGCCTTCATACTCCCAAGCTGTGAAGAGCTTTCAAGATCAAGGGCATCACTTATATAGTCCCCAGAAGTAAACTTTTCCCTATCATCCCCCTGTGATTCACTATTGCTGGTCTGGCTTGTTTCACTTGTAATTCCCTATTCTGACCAGAGCTGAATGGTAGAAAACAGAAGAAAGCCAGCTGAATGTCCCTTAACTTTTAAACCAGGAGGCTCAGGATCCTTGAGGCATCTTGTGAGATTGCTTAAATTAATAGCATTAATTCTAGTTTGAAAGCAATCAGTTTAAATAAATTTGAGAGGCTGTGCTCAACACAATGCCCACAGCAAAAAAAAGTTCTGTAACAAGTTCTACTCAATGTTGCTAATATTGCAACCAAGGCATGTCAGGTATCACTGTTTTCAAGATCAAATATCCAGCTGTGTCTTACTTCTCATCCATCTTTAAGCAGCAGGCATTGAGAGAGATGAAACCCACTAATCACCACAGTCAATGGTAGCAAACAGCAGTTTTTATATTCTGATTCCTCATCTGAAATTCCTGTCGCAGCTGAGACTGTAAACGGTTCTACCTAGGAATCAGTCCTAAAACTTCCCCACTGAAAAATTATCTCTGGTATCAATTAAATCCTTTGGGCAAGTGAGGCAGCTTGAGTCTTTTGAATTATGGTCTAAGTACTAAATATAAGATTTATGGGATATGGAAATGTTCGTGCTCTGGATGTTTGCTGTAACTAAAATTCAAGCAAATTCTATACTTTAGCAAGCAAGTTGAAATCAAACATATGAGGAATCACTTTGGGATAAGTCATTCTGTATGCAGAAAGGGAGATAATTTTGCTTTGACATCTCTTCTTTGGCTCTGAAATCATGATCTGTGCCCTAGGCTATCAGACATCAATGCACAAAATTATTCACAAAGGGTTTATGGTTCAAGTGGTAAATCCAGTCGCTTGCAAAATGTTGACCCAAGTGAGTCAGCACAGGAAGCTTGATCTTTCAGATTGATGAAAATGTAATTTTAAGGATGTCAAGTTGAAGTTCAAAAGTGACACACAGTGTCATGCAGATAAATAGTTTTGCCGACAGCAATGCCATACTTCATAAGCACTTGTCTTGCCAACAGTAACTATCATGCTGATTATAAAAACTGCTTGCCAGTAAATGCACATTTTATTGCATTTTCTATATAATGCGTATAACCTCAGAACTAAATAACGAGGACTGGCCAATTTAAAAATGGAAATGAACATTTGTAATTATTTTCCCCTTTAAACCAAATATTAAAGACATGCAAAGACTAAATTCAGAATTACTTGTGTTTTTGTTTTTTGTTTTGTTTTCACAGGGAAAGGAGCCCATTGCTGGTTTTACTAAATGAAACTAATCTATTAGTTTGGTTTGGGTGTTAGGTTCACCCAAGCTAAAACCGGGGCACTCTGGACCAACTCCTGACATCAATAATATTGAAGCTGTCAAGGCATCACAATATGTGCTTAAACAATTTGTTTGGAAAATATTTATCATTTCTTTTTCTTTTTTCTTTTGTATACACTTTCTTCACTGAAATCAATCAAAAAGCCAAAAATGTGATAGCATAATGCACCATGAGAGCCAGTATGATACAGTACTTTGAGAGTTGGATTAGAATTCTGGGAGACAGGACTTTAGTCTCTTCCCAGTCATGGAAACCCACTGGGTGACCTTAGGCACGTCAAACTCTCTCAGTCTCAGAAGAAGGCAATGTCAAAGTTCTGAATAATATTGCCAAGAAAACACTGCAATAGGGTTGCCCTAACTCAGAGTTGACTTGAAAGCACATAACAACAACAAACGACAATAACATCAACATAATATACCCCATAGTCACACACAGCTGCACTGCAGCAACGAAGTTGACCTGCCTTACATCAAGAAGTAAGAACTTTTAACAGCACACTTGTAAACATGTCTATCTGGAAATAAGTCAGGGAGTTCCTACAGGCTTAGGCCATTTCCGCACTACACTGCTGCTATTCCACTTTCAACGCCCTGTGGAATTCTGGGGTTTGTAGTTTACTGAGACCAAAGAGCTTTTCGGCTGAGAATTCAAAGTGCCCTTCCCTAAACTACAAACCCCAGAATTCCATAGGAGGTTGATAGTGGAATAGCAGCACTTTAACTCCGTATTGCGGAAATGGATGTCATCTTAGCTAAGTGGGTGTGGGATTGGAGCTAAAGATCCCAGTCCATTTGCTAGTCCAATCCAGAGCAGACCCATTCAATCTATTGCAGAATTTTATGTAAGATTACTTCTAATTTTTTTAAAAAAAACTCATTGAGTTTAGAGATTAATAACAGTGTGATACAAAAATAACTCTCACCGCCCAGCATTTCCAAAACAATGCACAGAATTTTTTTTAAAAAATTTCAACACATAAAATACTGATTCTAAAAGAGGCCTTCAGAAGGGCAAGTCATTCAGAGAGTATAGTTTCTCTTTCTACAGTAATAATCTGAAGTGTTTGTCTATTTCTTATTTTTTTAAAAAAAAAATCCATTCTGAGAATGAAGAGACAGAAAAAGACAGCAGTTCTCTCTTCTTCTCTTATCCTCAACCACTAATAGTGATAAAGGTTGAAATCGTATATATATTTTTCTCCTGGAGGTAAGTTGTACTGAAGTCATTTAGACCTACTGCATACAAATAATGACAAAAGTATCAAAAGGGTCATAATTTCAATAATAAGATTAATAATAGAAAGTTATTTCTCATTATGTTTAGTTGCAATGTAACTTATGTAACATCTCTAACATCTCCCTACCCCAGTAACACTTTGTGGTGTAGGAGCTCCACCCTAGACAATAGTTAGTACTTTCTTCCATGGTAATCTTTCATCCTCTTTATTTCATGCTCTCTGAAATTGTGCACAATTGCAGAGTGCACATGAGGAGAGCAGGAATAACTTGCAGCAGGACAGATGCTTAGAACTTAATTTGAAGATTGGCACCCGGTGTTGATACATGATCACGATGAAGAGTAAGATTTAGTTCAGACGTAACTGGAACCATGGTTTTCCACTCTGAAGATAAGCCAATGGTTGTATGTTTTCCCTTCCCTTATCCTCATCTTTCATCCCTTTAGAGGAAGTATTCATTTTTTTACTGACAGCAAGTCCCTGAGACATGACATCTATGGTTTCTTTAAGTGTGGTTTTAAATTAAGCTAAGGTCTATAACCTTGCTTGATTATAGCTTTTTTTTCACTAAACCATCATTACTAAAGATAACTATTTTCTCCATGAACCTGGTGGCTTTTTTTCCCCTATCAACCAGGGGAAAATATCTAGCAAAATAGTGTCCTCTTTGGGTGATGAAACTGATCCTCAAAAATTCCACACATTTAGGCCTCTCGCTTAATGTACACAAATTTATAACAATGCCTTATGACAGTGACATATTAGAGTATCATATCAGAGTGTGAGCCAGCATGGTATACTGGCTTGAGTATTAGAGTATGGCCATTTCTGCGCTATACTGTTAAGAGTGCTATTAATTCACTTCCAACATCCTATGGAATCCTTGGGTTTGCAGTTTAGGGAGGGGCATTTAGAATTTTCAGCCAGAGCGCTCTTTGGCCTCAGTAAACTACAAACTTCAGAACTCCACAGGATGTTGAAAGTGGAATAATAGCACTATAACAGTGTAGGGTGGAAATGGCCTATGACTCTGAAGAGCAGGGTTTGAATCCCCACTCAGCCACAGAAACCCACTGGGTGACCTTGGGCAAGTCACACTCTCTCAGCCTCAAAGGAAGGCAAAGGCACACATCTCCTGAGCAAGTCTTGCCAATAAAACCCCATGATAGGTTCACCTTAGGATCGCCATAAGTCTTAAACAACTTGAAGCACACAATAAAATATTAGAATGTTACAAGAGCTTAAAAAAAATGTTTTTTTATGAATCATGACCTCCACTGATGGCTACCATCCAGAAATGCAGAACCAGTGCTGGGCATTTCCCATTATAGCGAGAAAAAAGTATGCAATGTGGTCCTAGAGTTTTCTTCTTCCATAGTGAATGCTAGGAAGCCATGTGCTCACAATTTTCTGGACTATAGTCAGGTTCTCTTAGAATCAAGGGTGGGGGAAAGCTTTCAGAGTCTCTGAAAATGATATGAGTTTACAGAGCAAGGAAAGAATAAAGACTGTAGATCAGCCTTCATGAAAGGCACACTAATGCTGAAGATGGCTCAAGGAAATGAGGAACAGTAATTCAGTTTTAATGTTTTAGTAAGCTGTCATTTAATAAATATATGATCATTGCATGCCCTCTTTTTTATCGTGATCAATCTATGTGTAAATTGCTTTTATGATGGTCATCAACATTCCATCCCCCGGAACAGCAAACATGCTGGTCATATATCTGTTCTTTTATAAATATTAACGGATGCAATATAACTTTTCAAGAAATAATTTGATCATATTTGCTTGTGGTAAATCATAGTTATAACCTTGGGGGATTTACTATATTCAGAATAGACACACTTATGTTGTACAATATTTTTCTTGCTCCTACCCCTACTCAGCTCTCTGCCTCTGTAGTACATGTAGAAAATCCTTTCCTGCCTAGGCAATGAAAATATGTCCTAAATTGTAGCCCTATAATTAAACAATTACCATTAATTTAATTAGGGTATTTTTATACCCAGGCCTTTGATTCTCAGAAGTGCTTTCAAAATGATGCACTTGCTTCTCTTTCTCTCTGCTAAATTGCTTCCATAATGGTTGATTTTGCTGAAATGGTCCAGCGTTGTTATTTTCATTAGTGGTCATTAGTATATTATCTCCTATTGCTTAAAAGAAATTGAAGTACATTAGGGGTTTATCTCATTATCTATTAATGTGACAGTATAAGAATATAGTTTTCTACCACGTGATCAAATATCTAAAATATCTAAAGGAAAAGTAATCCCAACTCTATCTCACTAGGAATATGTTTATTATATTATTTCTGTAAAAAAAAATATATCTGAAAAGTAGAGTTCTAGATGCAAAAAGGGAGCTACTATTTCATGTTAACAGAAATCAACTGGAAGGCTTTCTTTTCTTTATTTTACTTCTTAGACCCCATATACGTCTCCCCAAATTTTACATAGTAGGTAAAGGGACTGTGAGGAACAGTATGAAAGGTTCCCTCATACTGGAAGTACGCAATATCGTGGCCAAATTCCTCTGCCCTTGGTTGCTAGGACTAAGTTTAATTACTTCTCAAAGATAAAGATTCTCTTTGCCCTTGTGCTGTTTATCAGCACCCCATGTACCTAGACGTTGGAAGTATTCTAAGGCCCTTTTCGCACACCATTTCTAAAGCAAGAGGGCTCCTTGAGCGTCGCGTAAATGGGAGGAGCGGTCTGCATGACGCACTCCCATTTACGCGACACTCAAGAGCCTGACACAAACCACGCACACATTTTTTTATTTTCGGCTTAAAGCCAAAAATGTTGCACGTCGCTCTGAGGCCCCGCACGCACTTACCTGCCCTGCAGAGCCTTGGGAGCTGGGCCAGTCGTGCTTCCTGCCCCAGCGCAGCCTACAGCTCCCAGGCTGCACTGCAGAAGGAAGGGGTGGGGCAGGGGCAGGGCGTTTGCGCAACCAACAAGCCAGCTGCAGTGAGGAAGCAGAAGGGATGTGAGCGCCTCACGCAAGAGGCTGCTCGCGCAAACGCCGCCCCCCACCTCCGCGAAAAGGTAAGGTGCGGAAAGGGCCTAAGTCTTCCCCTCCAAGATGTCTTCCAAACTCTATCACTTGTTCCCAGAGAAGGAGAGACTGGATTTCCTAGCAGTTGAAGTCAACTGCTTAGATTCTCTTATTAGCTGATCCTGCAGTTTCACACATGGAAACACAAATTGTTTTCCCAGAACATGATAATCAGCACAGATTTAAAATGAGATTCAGCATTAAAAGGTAAAAAAATGAATCCAGTTTGCTGTTATGAACAGCAGCAAAGGAAAAGAAAGTACTTCCTGGGGCATTATCCTGGAGTTGCAGAACATGACAATGCCAAAGGAGTTTCAGAAACCACAAAAATGATGAAAAATATATTGTTACTCATGTCTAGATAAACATGCTTATTGTGCATATCTTTTATTAGGTTGCAGTCTTAATTCATCCTGAAGCACACATGGCACTGAGTCCCTTTGGCTGGCCATATGGATCACTTCAGAGCATCATAAGCTATAGTGCAGCTCTTTTTTCTTCTTCAGTCAACTGACCAAGAGAGGCAAATAGGAGAAAAAAGACATTATTACCTTTCATAAGAACAGTAGAGAGTAAAGAATAGCTTGTTGGTTACATGCAGCCTTCAGTCCCACTTTTGTGTCCTTCCAAGAAATGAAACTCTGAAGAAGAAATCAAACAGGAAAGACCTGCCACTGACAATCAGGCAACCCACAGGCAACAATGCAGTTTGCCACTGAAACTGAGTGGCAACCCACAGCAAAAACCATCAGAGTAAGAGTAAGAATAAGTATTTCTAATCCTTTCTGCAGTAGTCCATTGTCTTGTCTATTTTTCTCATACATAGCTCCTTGTGAACACTCTGACCCATTTGTCTCTACTAAAATAAAGTCCTTCAAATAGCAAAGTTTGGTGGGAAATGTGGGCTATAGTAGTGGATATCTGAGGTGGGGTAATCAAATTAGCAAGGTAGTATCTGAACAACAGCCAGTCCCATGTCTGCCAACAGTGAGAAAATATAAAAGTTTAATATTTATCAAATATAAATATAGTTTTACTCACAAATTATTTCTGCACAGGGTCACATAAAAGGTCCTACAGAAGAGAGAAAGGAAAAAATTTAAAGTGATTATAACCTATGGTTTATAATCACTATCTGCTGACAGTGGGAGTGATATATTTATTGTCTGCTGACAGACCCTATCTTGGGAAGAGAATTATTTGATGTTCATTGAGCTGGGGATTAGCCAAATGGAAATGTCAGTCTAAAAGGCTGAAACCCCCCTTGGTGTAGGTCTGACCAAGTAGCCCCCAGTCACATATCCAGAGGAAGACCTAGGAAAGGCAAGTATCATTTCAAATGGGCCGACTGCAGCTTTAACACTTTGAGAGACTGAGGCCATTTCCGCACTAGCCTGTTATAGCGCGATGATTCCGCTTTCAACAGCGTCTGGAATCCTGGGGTTTGCAGTTTCGGGAGGGGCCGGCCAGCCCCTCCCGAAACTGCAAGCCCCAGGATTCCAGACGCTGTTGAAAGTGGAATCATCGCGCTATAACAGGCTAGTGCGGAAATGGCCTAAGGCCATTTCCACATGGGGTTTTTAAAACAGGGCAAAGCGTCCTCCAGGGAGGACGTCTGTACCTGGGAGTAGACTGGGTCGGACCTACTTAATATAAATCCACACCCCAGCCCTCTCCGGAACGACGCCAAGTAGTCGTCCAGCATGCTTTTGAAAGACCGCTAAAAACAGGTCTTTCAAAAGCATGGAGCATGCCACTGCAAGCCTGCTCCCTTATGCAGATTCGCAGGCTCGCATTGGTGCGAGCCTGCGATCTGCCAGGGGCGGGCTTTAGGCTGGCGAGCTTCAGCGATTGATCAAGACCCTTGATTGATCAAGACCCTTGATCAACCAGAAGCTGCCATTTTCGTCCCCAGAGGAGTGCGGAGCAGCAGCCATGCACTGC
Source organism: Ctenosaura bakeri (assembly GCA_948474755.1). Lineage (NCBI taxonomy): Eukaryota > Metazoa > Chordata > Lepidosauria > Squamata > Iguanidae > Ctenosaura > Ctenosaura bakeri. The sequence goes on along the minus strand of CAOLHI010000744.1, from coordinate 502,363 downwards.
TCTGGAGCAGTGTGGACCGGACGAGGGAGCCCAAAAGTCTAGTGCATAACATCACAGGGCGATTCCCTCACCGCATGCAGAAATGGCCTAAGTGTCTCCTGGATGAAGTTAGAGATCATAAATCATGGGAACTAAAAAGCTGAGGTCCATCTGCATAATCCAGTTTCTGTTCTTTCCCAGGAAAAGGATCTGCCCCCCTCCCAAGGGATGTTCTGCCCTATAATTGGGTCCCATTTTGGGGCTCTCTTTCTGTCTTGAGCTCACTCGCTCCTTTTCTCTTTGTCTGCTAATCTGTCCCCGTGTTTTCCTGAAACAGCAATCTTCAAGATTAGGTGCAGTATATTCGCTTTGTTCCTTTGACTCTTCCCTCTCTTAATATTTTAAACTCAGTAGTCCTTGTATGCTTGTGTGAGTGAATGTTTTGTGTGTGAGTGCGAGTAAATTTTGCAAAGTATACTAAATAAAAGACCATTTAAAAGGACACTTGACTTCCCTCTTTCTCATGCAGTCTGACCTCGTAAACATAGGATAACAGATCTTGCTGCGTTGCCCTGCCCTCTGTTTCACTAAGCAGTGCTCTGCTAATTTCCCCAACTTTTGTAGAATCCAGGTGTCCCCCAGGGACCCCCAAAAGTCAGAGTAACAGGGTGCAGGTTAGAGTGATGCAGGAACACAGTGGATATGAAAAAGCAAACAAACACGAAGTCTGTAAACATGCAAACTAGCAATTAGTGAGTCTAGATATGCAAAGGTTGCTAATTTTGACAAATTGGGGTTCTAACGGTCCCTCTCCTCTCTGGAGTGAGAGTGGTTGAGTATCAGATCTATAATTGGGGCATGAAGGTGCACTTTCCTTTGCCCACAAATTGTTTGCTTGAGGAAAGGACCAAAGTACCTATTCTAAACAGAAAAACAAAGGGGAATGTAACCACTACTAGTCAAGAAACTAATATTGGAGTTTCATACCCTTCAACATTTCACAGATGAAAAATGGGACACACATGGCCAAGCAACATCAGAGTGTGGTCAAGACGGCAAACATTGTTAATGAGGAACAGCATAGCAAAAGAGGAGGCTACAGCATTGTCCTTTTGCCTGAGCCTACTGGGAAGGTCAAGATTTCTCTCCTTATCTCCTCTACTGGTTTGCTGACCTTCAGTATTAAAGAGGAAACTGTGGATGGATTAAACAAAGAAGCACAAAATTGGTTTTCTATCAACCTTTTAATTTTTTTTAATTAGTTATGAAAAAACTTGGCATGCAAACCTGATAGTAGACAACTTACAGATTTTGCAGAGCTCTGGTGTTTGTCTGGCAAGAAGCTGCTGTGCTTCTTACATTGCCAGCAACTTCACCCTGTGATGCTAGACTTTTAACCAGCCAACAGTTAAGAAAACAGAGTTGTAGCTGCTGAAAGGAGAATACAAGTTGCTCTTTGTTTAGATGCCATTGAGTGTTCTGTCTCGGGAAACATAAAGTAGTACATTTAAAATAAAACTTTGATGGTCTGATACAGTCGTTATTTTTAATTGATTTAGTAATTACTCTGATTGTATTCTACTTTTTATGTGATTAGTTTTGAATCCTCAAAATGACTTAGTTTATTACAATAAACTTAATCCAGACATATATTATGATAAAAAAATAGTACACATCATCTAGATAAAATAAATTATTAAATGTAATTAATAAGCCATATAAAGCTATTTTTCTATATTTAAACTCCCCGAAACTAATATAAAAAACTATTTTTTAAAAAAAAAAAAGCCCTGCAGCCCTTGAAAACTTCTGCAACCTGAACAATAGGTTTTCTCAGGTTGCCCTTCCCTTCCACAAAAAAAGAATTTTCTTGGCTTGCCACTTTCTCTTTGGTCCCATCTCTCCTCCTCTGTGTTCCTCTCTCTAGCTATGATTTTAACCCCTTGCCAAGGGGTTAACCAAGCTAGGACTCTGAGTGGGTGGCTATTAACAATTTTCCAAGCCATTGGTGGGGGACTCTGGGTTTCTGGGGACTTTTGGTCTGCAGCTTCCATAAACCCTCACCACAGGCTATGACCAATGAGAAATGTAGGACAAAGAGATCTGGATGTTCATGGTTGACTACTCCTGGTCTAGGTAGGTTAAGAATAAATTAGATGGGTGGGAATTAGAAATTATCAAAAGTGAGGAGATGAAGTAAAACAGCTTTAGAAAAGAGAAATTAGAACTATCGTGCAAAAATAACATAATTTTTACTCAGTTTACACAAAGTAGTTCCTTAAGATCACTATACAGCTGCTTAAGTGCTATACAGGATCACCAAAATCTTAATATTTAACATAAAGTTATCAGCTATGTGGGAGTGATTTTTACCTTAAATGGCATTAACAGATTAGAGCACTGAGCCAAAATTAACACAATGAATTTCAACAGGGAGAACTGTAATGTACTACATTTTGGCAGAAAAAAAGGAATGCACAGATATGACATGGGTGATACCTAACTTGAACACAGTAAATGCCAAAAAAAAAAAAAAAAGATCTAGAAGTTTTAGTAGAAGACAAACTGAACATGAGATGGCAGTGTGATGTGACAGCTAAACAAGCCTATGCGATTCTGGGCTGCATCAATAGGAATATAATATCTTTGTCAAAAGAAGTGATAGTAGCACTTTATTCTGCTTTGGTCAGATCCCACCTGGAATGTTGTGTCTAATTCTGGGCACCACAATTTAAGAATGATATTGTTAAGCTGGAACGTATACAGAGAAGAGGGACAAAATGGTAGAAGGCATGGAAAACATGATCTATGAGGAGCAGATTAGAGAGCTGGATATGTTTAGCCTAAGAAGTGAAACTTAAGAGGTGACATGATAGCTATGTCATATGAGGGATGCAGCAAGCCTGCTTTCTGCTACTCCAGAGACTAGGACACAAAGCAATGGCTTCAAACATCAGGAAAAGACTTCACCTGAATATTTGGAAGAACTTCCTGACAGTAAGAGCAGTTTGACAGTGGAATATGCTGCCTCAGAGTGGTGGAGTCTTCTTTTTTGAAAGTTTTTAAGCAGAGACTGGATGGCCATCAGTCAGGAATGCTTTGATTGTATATTACTGCATGGCAGAGGGATGGATTTGATGGCCCTTGTGATCTCTTCCAGCTCTATGATTCTATGAATTCTTACCTATTTTATATGTTCCCAAACTGTGGATCTTTTTTACTTGAGATGTGAAGCACATCTACATTTTAATCGCTATGTGTTCCTCAGTGCCTGCCAGATATTTTACGCAAATATAGCACTGTATTTATCACAATGGAAGCCTCCAGAAAACAGAGATGTCTATTTTAAAAAAAAAGGAAAAAAAAGTCCTTTGCATAGTGCTAAGACAATGAAGTCTGAGCCATTTTGTGATTCTTGGTTTTTGCATGGGAGTGAGCAAGAATCAGTAACATTGTCTCAGCATAACAGAATGCAGACTAATTTATCCCTGTTATTGGCAACATAGCCATGGGCTGATTATAATTACAGAGTGGAATATAAAGAAATAAAATAATTAGCTCTAACTAAAATTGAAGTAAAAGGGCATATGTAGCTGGTGATACAGCTGCCTGAGTTCACTGACATTCGATCTTGATCCTTCAATATGTGGAAATATTTTGGCCATTTATAATGAAGGCTTTTCACTATAAAGGGTCATTCCATAGCACTTGCTTCTGTATAATATGCACTTGGAGTAGTGTGTGTTAGCAAAGAGAAGATACTTATATCTATTGGCTACAGAAATTAAGAGTGTAAATCGTCAGCTAATTCATCCTCCCAAGGAACGATGCATAAGTTAGACAATTTTCTCATAGCTGAAGGAAAAAAATGAGTACTTCTCTCCAGTTTTCGGCTAGTATTTGCACATAATAAAGTGCTTGGGGAAATTATTCTATAAAGAAATACATGTGGGGTTTTTTTCATGAAATCGATGTGTTTTGTGCAAAATCCACATTTGAATATTTTTTCTGTAAAACACATGTTTTTATGTTCTTGCACTTTTGCACACAAACCCCGTGTGTGTTTCTAGAAAAAAAGTGAGGGATTTTTGTTTTAAAATTGGTTTTATGGTGGAAAAAAAAAAACACTTTTGCACCAAAAATGGTGTTTCTGGAACCAGGGGTGGGGGCCGATGGGGGGGGTCACACATATTGTTCCTTTTGGGGGGAAAAAACCTTCTGCAAAATAAAGACATTTTTCCTGAATCAAATACAGGGTTGTATTTGACCAACAGTTTTGAACACCCCCCCCATTTTTCTATGCAGAATGATTTCCTAAAACACTTAAGGATCTGTAAGTACCAGGGATGGGTAAATACCTTAGTGTTATTTTTCCCACTTGGGTTTCCTAAGTGCCTGGAGTTTCAGCTGAGTTTTAGCTGAGAAACCCATGCATATTTTTCTATCCCTGATGGAAATGCACAATATGAAAAAGCTACTCTAACAACTAGGGATTACTTAGTAATAGAGAATGCACACATTTTACATACATGAGTTCTCAGGGTCAGTCTTGACCATCTTTGGTTAAGGATTTTGGACTGATAATACTAGGTTGCTAAGAACCGATAAGAATAAGCACCTTCATTTTGAAGACGAATGACTGCAAAGTAAACAGGGATGCAACTTCATTACATTTCTTCTTGAATGAAACAATACATAATTTTAGCAGACTTCTTCCCAATGCAAGAAAGTCTTCAAAAACCACATGGTGTTTAAAATCTATTCACAATTTGAGACTTATTCACAAGTAATTATTTTGCACCAAAAACAGAACTTTCTGCATGGGAAATAGTGTTTTCTGTACAGAAAATAATATCTCTGCTGTTTTGTGCCAAAATAGCTGTTTCTGTGTAAACTATCCACATGCATATTTTACAAAGAATGTCTCCAACTGCAAAAGTACTTGCACAGGAAACAGCTTTTTTTTCCCCCATAGTATCTCTGCATGGGAATATAATTTTAAAAATAAAAGGGCTGTTCCTGCTCAGAAAATGCTGTTTTCTGCACAAAGCAACCATGTGCAAATTTTGTGCAGAAGAAGTCCAGCTGCCAAGGTGCTTGCCAATCGAAGATTTGTGTCATCAGGACTTCTCAACACTAAACAAGCAAGCAAGTAAATGAACAAACAAACAAACATGTTTTTGACTATTTTTGTATATTTTTAAATATTCTTTCCACCCCTAAAGAACAGAGAAAGAGAGACTGCATTGCTAGTACAGTCTTACCCGATGCTCCCTGTTTGGAGATGTTAAAGTTCAACATATACAAAGGGTTCCAATTTGGGTCAAGCTGCTCCACAGCACCCAGCAAGCTCTGCAGTATGTTAGATAGTGAACTATACCCAACAATTGTACTGCATAACTCTAGTAGGATTGAAATGCAATGGCCGATGGCAAAAATAGTAAGAACCCTGCAGAAGCAAAGCAGAATCCCAGCAGATGAATGTTCTGGTTCTGCCACTTGTTTTAAAGTCAGCATCGGGCAAAGATTGGAAGTAAGATAGCTACGTAAGCATTTATGCTACCATTCTTTCCAAAAGTGAAAATTATGGTTGCTCATTGAACTGTGCAATTAGCAGACAAAAAAGGACTGACTGGCAAAGGAAAATGACACTGATCCCATATGAAACTGTTCTCTGTCCTTACATCAAAATAGAAACTTGTACAAAGAATAATGGAGGCATTTAATAGCAATAGCAATGGCATGTGTATATCTACACCGCTTACCAGCTAAGTGCTGTTTCCAATGTGCTAGCTTATTGCCCCCAACAAGCTGGGTACTCATTCTACCAACCTGTGGAAGGCTGAGTCAACGTGGAGCCCAGCAGGATCAAACTCACAACCTTGTGGCTGCAGTACTGGCATTTAACCACTGCACCACTAGGTCATTTAACAGCAGAGTTAAATATCATGTGACCAAAGAATAGCTCTGCATGCACCAAATGTCATCAAAGTACCTGCATGCATCTTAAGAATGTATCAGAATAAATTAAATCCTGGACACTGAAAATTAGTCCCTTAAATATCACAAGAGTGCTATGAGCCAGTCTAGAAATAACACTATCCTATTTGGCTGATATAAGCCCAGAGGGTTTTGGCTGGCTGACAGTGATATATTTCACAGAGGACGTGTGGAAGAATTAGCCCATGCCAGAATGATCAATTTCCTTAAGTTCAATAATGGAGTTATTCTGTCCTTGGCATTTATAGAAAAGATTATACGTCCCTGATACATTTGTGTTGTTTATCTGTTGCTGCTATAAAAATCTCTTTCTCTTAATATCTTCTTGGGCAAATCTCAATTTTCCAGAACCAGTTCTATGTTGCTTAGAACTGTGCCAGCAGAACTTGATTTTCTGCTATATTCATGCTGTAGCAGGTCTTCTTTGGGTAACAGTTTGGCCTCTTGAATTTGGCTAGATTGTATTCATTATAATTTTTCAAATACCTGGTTGGAAGATCTTTCGAGGCAAATCCTCCCTGTTGGAATATTGTCTAGAGCAGATGAAGAGGGAACATAGCATTCGGCTATAGATAATAAATTGCAGGTTGCAGACTGCGTGAGTCACAACATTTTTAATATGTACAATACAGATTATAGGAAAGAATTGGGAAATGCACATTACAATAACACTGGCCACAGAAGAGGAAATGAAACAATATTCTCCACAAATATGTCCTGGTGATCTGCATTTAGAATACAAATAAACCTATTAGTTGAATATGGTCCATGCCAAATAGCTCCAAGAGAGAGAAAGCTTCACAGTAGTCTGTACTTTTAACAACAGATATGAGCAATCATACTCCGACCTTGTGGAGGCAGTTTGGTGGAAAGAAAATTCTTTGCCCCTTCCTCCATAGAAACAGAATTAATTTTTCTCAACTCCATGAACCCATGCTATGAGAGAGCTTAGTAGTTTGCAAATAGTTTTTCAATGTCACATTTCAGTTACAGTGTTATGGAACAAAACTAATTGCTGTCTGTAGTGGATGCAATTCTATTCACAGCAAGATAAATTGGATTTCTAAACTGTGATTTCCATTGTGTTACCTCCATGTATCACGAGAGTTATCCTGATGTGCACAGCAGTTGGCCTCCTTACTTATACAGTGAGATACTGCTTTATGCTGAATCCATCTGTGTACTCTTTCCACAGACCAAAAGAAAACTAAGTTTAATTGCAGACTGCCATCTATTGTATGGGGTTAATGAGGATGCCAGCCATCCAGTACAGAGAGGAACATGTGAAAAAGATGAGAAAACTTTTCTTTTGATATGAAACAGGGAAATAAACATCCCCTTCTAAGGATTTAAATATTATTCTAAGCAATCCATTTAGTTGCTGGATTTCAGCTATTGTGGGTTTAGACTCTCAGCAGGAGTTGTTTCTATTGAAGAATGTGAAGTGAATCAAAACTCACAGCCTGGGGGACTTTTAAATACTTTTTTTTTTGTAGTACCTGCTAGAAAACATTGAAAGAGCAAAATGTTAGCTGCTACAAGTTGTTGCAATAAATTCATGGAGTGATCTGCAATTTTCATATTTCTCAAATGGCAATTAATTATATGCTATTAAGGATATTGACCAAGATATTCCATACATTTCAAGGCCAGTTTCTTCTATCATAGGACACACGCCAATTGTATCCATGTCTACTCAGAAGTAAGTCCCACTGTTTTGCTCCCAGGGAATCATGTATCTGATTAGAGCTTTAGAATTTCAGGCTTTGTCTGCTAATATCAAGGGAGAAGGTCTGTTGAAATCCTGGTTAAGTGAACAGAAGGAAGGACACTGAAAATTATCTACCATCATAAACTTCAGAGAACTGTAACACATTATTTAGGATCATGTGGCAGAAGTTTAGGGGCTTCCATTTGAAATGATTAGTAGGGCAGTGAATCAGAAAAAAATATGCTGCATAAAAGGAGAGATATAGATTCAGTCCTGTGGGCTGAAAAATGTGCATCAAGGATATATTTCATGCTATAAATTGCAATAAAACTCTAGTGGTTCAAACGACCAAGGGACTCTCTTAGAGTATAAAGCAAAATGGTATGCCACATTCAATACAGATAAGTATGTCTATCTGCACAAAGGGTGAAATGGTTGGAACCGTATAGGTCAAAACATTAGCATCAAAAAAATAACAGCTGAAAAGCTGGCCAAAGCAGTAGCAAATAAAAGCCACTATAACTATTTTGTGAAGGTAATGATGACCTGGAATAAGTAAAACAGCAATAATTTTTCAGTTCATCATAATCTGTTGATATACTACAGTTCTGTTCTGCTGTAGACTCAGGAAGGATTTGTCTCTAACCAGAGTAGTAAAATCTTTTCACAAAGAGGGAATTTCTTAACTAATTCACAAATTGTCTACTGAAAGAATAAATGGGGAAATGAATTCATTACAAAGTTGAATTAATGGGAAAGTATAGTGTTCTATTCACTGTTCTCATGATATTAGACTATCTTTTCAAATCTTTTCATAATTATTCAATTATGATAGCTCTGGGTTGGTTGCCATGTCAGGACTTATGATTTCAGATCTGAATCCTGAGACCTGAGGATGGTCCCAAATAGTGTCTTGCAGGCAGGCATCAGGGATGGAATAAGGGGATGGTACATTAAACGATAATCAAAGCTTTTCAGAGTATGCCATTCAAATACAGACAACAAATTGTATCGTACAAATGGGGGGGAAAAGTGTGGCCGGAAATGAAGCTTTCCATAATCTGTACTGAACAGAAAAGGTAACGTTTTCCCACCCTCACCTCCCCCCTTCATTTTTAACACTTTTGTAAGTCTTGGTTTTAACACATGGAAGCTGTAGTCCAACCAAAGAAACTTTCCAAGCAAAAAGAAAATTTTCCAAGCTCAGTTTTCAATGTGCTGTTCCCATTAAATATTGTACCTTACTAGTCACATTTTGTTCACTCTCCTTCTTTTTGCATTCAGGTTGTAGAATGTGATAATTGCCATAAGTATAATGTAATAATTGCCATAATTATAATCATGCTCCCCATAATCATCAAATATTTAGAATAGAGGAGATGATGTTGATGGTGGTGGTGGACAGGAATGGCAATAGAGACCAACAGAGTAACCGTATCTATGAATGTCTGAAGCTAGTCCTGTTGACTTCATGAGGACTTGCAGCTTTGAAATGCTAAAAATTTTAACACAGTCATTGCTTCAAGATTTTCTTGGCTGGGAACAAAGAAAGATCTAGGAGAAGGAAGGTGAAGAATGCAATTAGGAAGAAGTGAGGATGTAAGGAGAAAGAGCATGAGATAGACAACGAGATGGATGAGGAAAGGGAAAGAAAACAAATGTAGCAAGAAGACTTAGGGGAGAAGAAGAGAAGGAAGAAGAAACAGAGAGAGAGAGAAGATTAGTGAAGGAGGGAGACAATGAATACAATTTGTGGATGTGTAAAGGAGGAAGGAGGGAGGGAATGGAAGGAGAAGACTTTAGCCAGGAGTCTATGAGTAAGGAGGAGAAAGAAGGGAGAGAGGAAGAAAGAAAATAATACATGCAAAATTTACAAGGTGTGAAGAGAAGAAAAAGAATGAAAGAATGAATAGGGAAAAGAGATTATGGGAGGTTGAAATGAGAAAGGGAGTAGGAAAATGAGAACGAAGGGAAGAGGTGGAGATTACTTTTACCTAGGACTTGCATGAGCAGGGAGAGAAGAAGAAAGGATGAAAAAGAGAGAGAAGTGAAATAAAGTATAAGATAAAAGGAATCAAGTGCCCACGCAGAGTTAAAGAACAAAGCTATTCATGGCCATGATTTTTATCTAACAATGGCCCAACCTGTGTGTGCCTCAGACTAAGAAAAAAGTGTATGATGACTTTGGGCATTTAGAGTAGGGTGAAGAAGGTGGGAACAGAACTGGAAAAAATTATCAATGAGGGAAAACACTGCAAAGCAACAGCCATATTCTGGCTATAGATGGCTTCTCTGAAGCCATATTCGTCTATAGAGCAGTAAATACTGAGACAGTTCAGTTTTTTTTCCCCCCACTGAACATTCCCTCCAGGTAAGCCCTGGTGCCTAGTACAGGTTGATAAACTCTGGTATGGAAGGAAAGTGAGGAAGTGGCCAGGACACACCCTGGGGAACCTACGACAGTCACTCTGAAGCAGCCTGCAGCAGTGAGGATTGACAGTACAGTTTTTCTTGTTTTTTTTTAAAACTAATCTTTTGTTTTCAAGGTAGTACTCTTGCCACGAGATTCTTATCTCCACCTGAGCGCCAGAGGAGAGAAGACAAATCCCGTGGGGCCAAGCTCTGGATGAAGGTCAGAGATCTGAGTACCCTACTTTTGTGTATTATGAGAATCTGAAGAAAATACTATGTATTTATGCCAGCTAAAACTTTTAAAATATATTCGCTTTCTTAAATTAGTCCAAAAATATGCAACAATTAAATAGAAAAAGTGTTGTTGGACTCAAGACTGCAGACACAATGGCAGAGAATATGTAGTCACGTAGAAATTTCAAGGTCACACATTTATTTTATTAAACTATATTTTCAAGATAATATATAGATATTTTCAAGCAGAAGCTTTTAAGATTGCAATCCTAATCATATTTATGAGGAATAAGCCATAGAAATAGTTAATAATCTTCATTGGATGGACTGTATAAGAGATTTGTTTTATGTGAAAAGAATGATGTAGTAGAGCAGTGTACTAGAACTGGAAAACAGGGTTAGAATCTCCGCTTGGCAATGGAAACCTACAAGGCAACCTTGGCCATGTCTGACTTCCTCCGCCTTGGAGGAAGGCAACGAATGGCAAACTCAATCTGAATAAAGCTTGCCAAGAAAACCCCACAATAGTTTCATCATATGGTCATCATAAGTCAGAAATAACTTGAAGGCACATAACACCACAGCCAATAAATGTGTTTGGGAAAACTATTCAGTCTTTCTGGCTTATGGGGACTATAGTCCATGGAAAATATTTTTTCTAAGCTCTGATACTTACATGCAAAAGCCTATATAGCAGTCCAAATTTGTGTGAAAGAATTTCTGCAATATGCAAAGCAATCCTTGAAAGAAGAGATAAGGAGAGATATAATTATGTTAAACAAGGAGCCCTGGATTCTGATATGTTATGTTTTACTCCTTGCAGAAATGAACATTAATCAGATGAAGAAGGAGATCTTGGATTTATACCACGTGGTTCAAGGTTAGGAAAGGTTATGACTAATTGGAATGAATTAATAAACCTAAACCAAAGAAGCGTACCATGCCTCCTAGACTCTGTCCACAGGTAAATGGGATATGACAGTTATGTTAATAATTTAATTAATGCCATGCATACAATTAGCAGTTGCAGATTATCACTTGCAAATAGTAATTACAAAGAGATAAGATGCTGGCTTCTTGTACTGAAAGTTACCTATTTAACCCTATTTCACATATATTCCTCTTTTCATTTGAGATAATTCATTAACAAGCTACTGGAAAGTCAGAGCTTAGGTCATTATTTGCATAATATCTTAACTGTAGTTTGTCCTCATCATATCCTTCAGACTGTACTTGTTTTTCTTGGTGTCTATTTAAGACATTCCCATCTGAAATTTTCCAAGTAAAAATGTACATATTTGAACTGAACAGAATATGAGGATAGGGATTCTGCCTTGAAATAGGGCTTATGGTTCCTCCACTGCCTGTGCTAACTTTACTATTTTAATTATACATTTAATATTGTTATGAGAAAATAATAGTCCAACATGTATTGCACTACAGTACAATACATTTTGTGCTACAGTACAGCAGGATGGCTCAAAATATCTACTGTACCCACTCACTGTACAAAAAAATACTAGCCCTGGCATAGGGAATGGGCCAAAAGCCTGGAAAATCAAGGAATCCCATTGATGTTGTCCTCAAGAAACTATCCAGTGGTAACTCCTTTCATGTTGACATCAAGTTCTCATGTTGATGGATAGATCTCACATCAAATATATATGAGTCCCTCAGAAGAAAAACCTAGATTTAAATGTAGTTTTTAATCTGTAGAACAATTTAGTCAATTATTGAGTGGTAAATCAACACTTATAAAAGTTCCCTTAATTCAGCAGATCTACTCTAGCTGGGACTAGAATTTGGATTTAGCTTGTAGAAAGATTCTTCTGGTACTTTCCCCGGAAAGGGAAAGAATTACAAGATTCTAAACTGGTATATTGAAATAAATGTTTGTGCTAAACTGAATCTAGGATGAGCAATTTTGAGATGAGCAATTTCACTCACCACTTTACAAAATGGTGTGAACTGTTTGCAAGGTATAGGCTTGGGGAAGTACCTTTACTAGGATGGGAGTGTGTTCCCAATGCTCCTAACAACACATGACCATCTATCTGCAGAAGGGAGCATGAGGGATATGCTCCATCCTTCTGGAGTGCAGCTGGCCTTCTTTCCATGGTGCAGTAGGGGAGGAAACACACTGATCACGCTTCTGGCCCTTCTGCATGGCCAGCTGCAATGGAAGGCTCGTGCAATCAGGGGTCATGGACGGAATTTTTCCTTCAATGATGTATCTCACAATCACTCTGGCTGGTGACATGAGAAGAGTGGAACCATGACAATGTCATTTAGAAGAGTCACCACTGTCTCGCTCCTCTCATGTCCCCATGCTGTGACACCATTATCATGTGGAGAGAGCCTAAGATAACCATGCCAAATCCTCTTTTAGTCTAGTGTTCAGGCACTTGACTAGTGAGGGCACTATAAGATTAGAGGTATGTGCACAATTACATTTGAATGGATACCACTATTAAAAATCCTGATATGCAAATAGATGACAATGAATCCAAGCATGACAATTATGCTCCTTACAACAGAAAGGACATCTAGATGTACATTCAGTGGAACACTCCCATTTTCCTCTCATCATATCCTAACTAATGAAGCATAATCAGGTGCAATTAGAATTGAGACAGCTAAAACAAAAACCTTTGCACTGGCTTAGTTGAATCATAAACAAGGGCTGTCTTATCCTACCTGCTACGTGCAGGAAAACACAACTGAACCACCTCTAAAAGATGTCCATCCATCGAAAGAAAAGAACATTTAACAGCATTGTTCTATAAATACCTTTTAGATGATGAACTACAAACAGAAACAATTAAAGAATCCATGATAATTTGGGCTCAAAATATTGGACACATAATAAGTCTAGAGCATTGGGAAAAAAGCTGGATCAGTACCAAAAAATTCACTTTAGCCCAGAACCTGAAGGAAAATCATTTAAAGATGCTTCATAGATGGTATCTGGATTCAGTCAAACTCGCTAACATATATAAATTGGAAAATAAACTGTGTTGGAAATGTACGCAAGAAAACGGAACCTTTTACCATATGTGGTGGAATTGTCGCAAAGTTAAGATTTATTGGAAGAATATTCATAAATTAATGGAAGATATTTTACAAATTAAACTGCCCTTGACACCAGAACTATACTTATTAAATATGCTACATCAGGTTGAGAAGAAACACAAAAGATACGAATCCATAATATTGTACATGGTATCCGCAGCTAGAATTGTATATGCGAGGTACTGGAAAAGAGAGGAAACACCAGATATGTATGAATGGTTACAAAAAATATTAGAATTTGTTATGTTAGAAGAACTCACGTATAATCTTAGAGACGAAAAACAGGCGAAGAAAGTTGATGACTTGAAATCAATTAAACTTATAATAGAAGAGAAATGGGCAAAGTTATGCGTAGTGGATTAATAGTGAAAGAATTTCAAAGATAATGTAAAGATAGAAAAGAGTTATGTAAATTATAATATGCAATCTAAGTAAGCTTGTCTAAAAGGATAATGTGGTATCTATCGAGATCTCGAAAGAGGAACTTAAATAGAGGTTCCAACAAGGGGTGAGGGGAAGTAGTAAAGGATCGAATAATATCAATATAACATATTAAGAAAGCGTGTTTTTAATTTGTGAAATGATTACTGTACAATTATGATGTAGACGAATTTGACTGTTTTTTTTAAATAAAAATTAAATAAAAAAAAATAAAAGATGTCCATCCAACCTCTATCTAAAGACCTCCAAAGATTGAGAATTCACTGTCCACTGAGGCAGTCTATGCCACCAATGAACACTCTTACAATTTAAAAAAAAACTTCCTGTTGGTTAGGTAGAACTCTTTTCTTGAAATTTGAATCCACTGATTTATATTCTAGTCTCTACAGCAGCAAAAAGCAAACTTGCTCCATCTTGTACATAATATTCCCTCAGATATTCCTTCCTAAATAGTTCCTCATAAGTCTTGGTTTCCAGACCTTTGATCCTCTTAGTCTCTTTTTTCTGGATACATTTACAGCATATTAATATCTTTCTTGAACTCTGGTTCCCAGAAGTTGGTACGATATTCCAAGTGAGGTCTAATCAGGCATAATACAGTTGGGCTGGTTCCTCCCTTGATACAACCCCAAATTGTATTGGCTTTCTTGTCTTCCAGATCACACTGTCAGCTCATATTTAGCTTGTGGTCTGCTAAGATCCCTAGATCCTTTGCACATGTATCGCTCTCAAGAAAGGTACCACCCATCCTATATTTGTGCATTTCATTTTTCCTTCCTAGATGTAATACCTTAGAGTTATCCCTGCTGAAATTCATTTTGTTAGCTTTGGCCCAGCTCTCCAATCTGTTTAGGTCATTTTGAATTTTGCCACCCTCCCCCCAAGCAATGGCTTCAGTTATATCATCTAAGTCATTTATAGATATGTTAAACAGTATCAGGCCCAAGACAGATCCCTGAGGCAGTTCGCTGCTCATTTCTCTCCAAGATGAATGGGAACAATTGGCATGTACTGTCTGAGTCCTGTGTATCAACCAATGATCCACCTAACTGTAACACTATCTAGCCAATTATACACCAGCTAGCCTGCAAGAATATCATGGGGGACCCTTTGAAAAGCTTTTTTGAAATCAAGACAAATTACACCCACAGCAGTTTTTAATTGTATTTCAGTATTATGATTTAATCTGTTTTCAGCTGTGTCAGCATTTTAATAATGGTGTCAGCTGCCCTGGATCCTAGTATTGGGGAAAAGATGGGGTGGAAATTAAATATCTTCTAAGAGAAGGATAGATTTACTCACCCACCAAGATTGGAAATTTTTCTAGGGTATTTATTGGAGAAGAAAGCAGGCACAATCTAAGTGTAAATTTATTTAGCTCATTTTCAAGCTTTTGGGGATCTCCTGAAACCCAGTGTGCAATGGTGATGAGATTCTTAAACTGAGACCTGGAAAACCTAGGTCCAGGTTCCCAGTGAACCATGATATTCATTGGGGGCCAGTCACTTGATTTCAGCCTGACCTGCTTCACAGAGTTGTAAAGAAGGAGCTCAAATGCCATATATGCGATGTCTAGCTGAAGCAGGATATAAAGGTAAAATATTTTTTTTGGTTTTGTTGTTTAGTTCTTGTTGTTTGCTGGAATCCTGTATCAGCTACTTAGTTAAGTGTACTTAATTGTTAGTCAGCTATGTTCTGTTTGCTAGCAGAATGGAGCTCTTCCCTCCTCCCACCCCACCACCCTGCAGCTGATGCCCAGGTTGGAGAGGGAGTTAACAATTATAAAGGCCCTTTCCACACGCAGTGAGGGAAACGTAAAGGCCCTTTCCGCACGCGGCGAGGGAAACACTCCCCACCTCTACTCACCGGCTTTTTGGTGGGTCCGGGTGAGTCCGTTGGGCCGAGGAGCAGTGCGAGCTCGTCGCTCCGCACTGCTCCAGCGTCCAAAATGGCGGCTTACAGTTGGGGGAGGCTCTCCACCAACCAGAGAAGCTAGCCAGCCTAAAGCCCACCCCTGGCAGATCTGCAGGCACGCGGAGTTGCGCACTCTGTGCTTTTTAAAAACCTCTAAAAAGAGGTTTTTAAAAAACACGCTGCGTGACCAGTTCCGGTCGCTCCAGAGTAGACTGAGGTATGGAACTACAAAAAGTAGTCTGACCCAGTCCACTCTACGGTGCAGAAGACCTCCGTTGGAGGTCGCTCTGCACCATTTTAATAGCCCGGTGTGGAAAAGGCCAAAGTCTCAGTCAAGACTGAGGCCCTTTTCGCACGGGCTTTCCTGAGCGAAATAGCCCCGTGAGCCGTGCGGGAGTGGGAGCGCCGCTCCACACGACGCACTCCCACTTCCGGCGCTCTCACGGGGCTGCAGCGGCGCAAGCGCAGGGTTTTTGATTTTCGCTTCCAAGCGAAAATCACCCCGCGCTCGCGCAACGCTCCCGGCGCCCACCTGCACTTACCTGTTGTGCGGTGCGTCAGAGAGGCAGCCGGGTAGGGCTTCCTTCCCTCCGCTCCTGCGGAAGGAAGGGGTGGGGCGGGGCGCTTGCATGACGGATGCGATGGCATCCTGCTTCGCGCGGGTGGGGGGCTGCTCGCTACAGCCTCCCGCTTCGCGCACGCACGGGGGAGTGGGCGCGACTGTCGCTCGCTCCTGGCGCGCACGGGGGGTGGGTGGGCGCGACTGTTGCTCGCTTCCCGCGTGCGCGGGGGCGGCGCAAGAGGCTCCTGCTTCTCGCGCAAGCGGGGGAGGATGGACGCGCGAGCCGCCTCCGCCTCCGGGACGCTGCCGCTTCCCCGCTTGTTCCTTCGCCTGTGGAAGGAACGAGCGGGGAACCGGCAGGCTCTCGGAAGAGGCTTTTCGCGCAAGCCGCCCACCCCGGCTCACGCAAAAAGCCTCAGTGCGAAAAGGGTCCGAGTAAAATCATGAATACTAAGCAGTTACCTAGATTTACTCATCCATAACGGTTTTGTATTCATGATTATGACTTAGTCACAATTGTGACATTATTCCCATGATTGTAACTCCCCTCCCCCCGCCCCACAAAGCTACTTTAGCAGGTATCAGCTGCATGAGGAGAAGAAGATCTCTTCTGCCATCAGTTGGAGTATAGGTGAAAGACGTTTCCACGTCTTCCAAGACGTTTGGAGGGAGGGGTCAGGACAGGAGAGATTACTTGGTTAAGTATGCTTAAATGACTACTTCCTATTTATTTAACTAAGTAGCTGATTCCAATCATCATCGTCATCGTCGTCGTCATCATCATCATCATCATCATCAGTTTCTAGAAATCTCCAAGATTTGGTGGCACCTGAATTTAGCCAACCACTTGAAAACAGATCTTGAATTTCACACTCACTTTCTGCTTCATGTACTGCTGGTCACTCTCTTCTTCAGGTACCCTTCATACCTGACTTGTTAGGAATAATTCATTGGAGCACAAGGAAAATAGTGGGGTCAATTCCAATAAAGTTATTGCCAGGCTCCTTTTGAAGTATATCAGATTTTTAGTCCTTGTTACCTTTTACCTGATGAAACATGTATGGAATGACATTATTGCCAATTAACAGGTAGCTTATCTCTTGATAGATACAACACAAAACTTATCTCCTAATGAATATAATCAAAACTGGGAGACATTTAATGTGCAAAGAGGAAAATAACCCAAACAAAAATACTATCATTACAATAACTAGCTAGAATGAAGGCCATTCTGAATAGGAAGGAACCAGATGGTAGCTTTTGTATCGGCCCAACTGATTGGAAAAGTCCCACTGTCCCATCTTTATCTTTCTGCTGCAGCTGACTGGAATAGCTACTAGAATACAGATTCTTGATCACAGTCTTTTCCAGTTGTGAAGGAAAGCCCTGTAAAACTGTACAGAAGTAGGCCTCTTTCTCATTTAACTAACAACACGAAGCTGCCAGGGCTGTGCCCGGTTAGGGGTGCTGGCATTTGAGTATGTGTCTGGTAAGCAGAGAATAACTCTTTCCCACTCTTACCCATATTTAAGATCAATTAATGTACTGGAACATGTGTCTCAACATGTTGCCTTGGACTATTTGATTAATATGTCTTTGAACTATTCTGTTATGACAATGCAAAAGTTTTCCTTCAGAAATCGTCAAGAAGTCATATTCCATGAAACCTCAACAGGATTTTAAAGCAAGTTAGTGAAGTTATTTCAAATGATTTTGCCTTTATTTGATGTGGCATATAAAATTGGGACATTAACAATTACTGTTCATCACCTCATGTTTATTCTTGTTTTTTTAACAGTTTTTCAAGTCATCTCTTACTAATTGACATGCAGCTTGTCTCATCTTCAGAATATAATCAGGTAATTAGTATTAAGCTATGATTGTGATGCAGTGCTCATTGCTTTTAATGTTTTTTCCCCCCAAATAAATAGTCAGGCATGGATAAACATGTCTTAAATCCATGTTAAGCATATTTTTTGTGCATTTACTTGCATTGGTAGTCCAAGGCTGTTCAAGGCCTACTTTGTTCAAAGGCATTTTTACAGAATAAGACTTCAGTCGTATGTAAATTTCCTAAGGTAAATTCTATAGGGCACCATGCAATGTACTCCATAATAACTGATTCCCAGGGTCAAGCTAAGATAGCCAGTGTTTCCTCACACAACTGACTGGGAGCAATGCTGATGTTGAACTGGGGCACAGCACTGGTAGATCTCCCATTCAACTCAGAGGAGCTGCAGGGGGAACAGGAAAAAAATCCCAAGTCAATCTACCAGATCCACACAACCAGATCCACCAACTGTTCCTAGTTTGCAACAACTCTCTCTTGCACTCCACTCCCAGTGAATGATATTTTATAAGCCTTTTATGGCAGTGTGTTCTCTACTACATACTCTCCAATTGTCCCAGTTTGGCAGATACAGTCTCAATTAATCCCCTGTTATCCCACTTTCTCAGCTCCTTTTAAAATGTTCCAGGTTCTCTCTCATCCTACCACTTTTCCTCTTCATCCCCCTTCATTCCATTTACTTTGGCTGCAAACTGAGTTCAAAGTACACGAGTAGTTTGCACTCAGTTAAATCAGCAGGGGAGAGAGGAGAAGAAGGGTGGGATCTTGTTCTTCCCAGTGGACTCAGGCAAAAGCAAACTGCTGCAGCCTCTCTTGGGTGTTCTAGCATTTGTGTTCTTCCTCATGAAGAATTTTTGTCATCTTGACAACACTCTGATATTTCTTGGCCACATGTGTCCCAGTTTTAATCTGTGAAATGTTGGAGGGTATGCTAATATAGTTTTTTAAAATGTGAGCTTGGTTTCAATATTAATTTTGGTTGTTATAATATTTTTGACAGTGTTGCAATGTTCATACATATATTTTTATTTTCAAGAAAACACTAGGGAACTCTTATATTTGAAAGTACATTCTTTGTGACGCTGCAGGGAGAATTTTCTGAAATTTATAATATTAATTTGGAATCATACGTGCATGGAGTCTATGACTGAAGTCCTAACTTGGAGACATTTCTGTGTCCTTCCCTTCCTCCTGCATCAGTGAAAATCCCAGGAGAGGCCTCTCCTTCTGCTACTTTCCAGTGGGGAGGGAGGGAGGCAGGAAGCAATGTAAACAATGCAGATGCAGCTGGTCTCAGCTAGAAGGAGGAAAGACATCAGGGTGAGCCCATAGTGACACCCTTCATTTTTTCCTCCTTTTGAGCCAGGAGTAGCCATATTGTTATCACCTGTATTGGATTCTCCCATTCCTCCCCTTCCTACTGGTAAGCAGTGGCAGTAGTCACTTTCAAGATAGATAGTTGCTGGAGGTGGAGGTTTTAGATGGCGCCCAAAGGACTGGAAAATAGCTCACTATGCCTTGTCCAAGGAAAGAAATATATGTACAAGCCACACTTACCTATGCATATATCACTAATAGGATGCCACCCTATGACTCAAGACTGTAGGAAACTGCACAGTGTAGCTAGTACACTGTAAACTGTAACCCACAGCTAATATTTAACACTGTCTATAGACAAAAGGCTGAATTCAGCCCTGGATGTCTGCTAGCACAATAGCTAGGTGTGTGCAAGTATCTTTGTGTTTCTCCAAATCCTATATTTTGTTCCCATTGTTATTTTATAATGGTTTGTGAGACTTATTTCTTCTTTCTTTTCCTTGAGATAGAAACTTTTTGCACATATTAACATGTTTTGCTTAAGATGCATATTTATTTATGCATCTAACTTAATTTATGCATCTTTCTATTCACCTCTCATATTCCAGGATGTAAGACTCAGATGCTAAGGAGCCAGCAAAGAGACACTGGGCCTTATGGCACAGAACCAACCAAGTCTGACTTCCCAGATCTGGCTAGATCTGAATCTCCTGAACTTTTGCAGGACAACCCTAGCATATACTGGGCCTGGGCCCAGCAGAGGGGAAGTTCCCCTTCAGGAGCCCCATGATGCTTAGAGCCAGAATGTACCATAAATAATTGCTGGAAACTATCATAGGTGTTGCACCTTTTTGCTTCCTTATGAGCTTTCCAGAGGAAAGAAGCAATTCTTTGCAAATTTTTGTCTCAAAGGAAGCCACAAGTAATTTTGGCAGTTTTCTTCGCGCAGTCAGAAAGTCTTCAAAAACTGAGCATTTTTTTTCAAGTTTAGGACTTATTCTGTGTAGAATTTGCACATGATTTTTGTGTTAAAGGAAATAATATTTCTTAGGGATGTAATTAATTACTAAGTTTCTTCTCAAATGTAACAACAAGTAAATTCAGCAATTTTCTTCCTGCTGCAAGAACGTCTTCAAAAGTCACAGTTTTTGAAGGCTATTCACATTTCAAGATGTATTATATGCAGAATTCATGTTTTGTGTGTGTGTGTGTGTGTGTGTGTGTGTGTAGGAAACAGCAATTCCTGTGCAAGAAACAGCATTTTGTTCATGGAAAGCAATATTTCAATGCATAAATATTAATTTCTGTGTGGAAAATATCTTCTGTGCAGAAAATGTGGTTTCCTATACATATAAACCATGTGCAAATTTTATGTAGAACAAATCCCCAATTAAAGCTTTTTTTTTTTCTGTGCAAGAATTCATATTTCTTCAGGGAAATACTTTCCATGCGGAAAATGCTGTTTTCTTACAGAAAAAAATGTTGTTTTATGTGCAAAACAACTATATGTGAATTTTGAGCAGAATAAGTCCTGAACTGCAGAAATCCTTGTCATTCCAAGATGCTTCTCATCAGATGCCCAACAAGAATATGAGTTCACTTTCCTGATCATAACATCTACAGCAACAGGCAAAGTTAAAAATCTTATCATATTATCTGAAAATGGAATAAAAGGAATGATGAAGAAAAAGTATTGTGTCCCATACTTTATTTGTTATCAAAGGCATCACAGAGTGGGCTCTAATATCCTAGCTACAATGTAACTCAAAGATGGGGGAACAGTTATTTCTACACACGGCTCTCCATACAGGCTCAATACAGCCATGAACACACTAAAGCTGCTTGTATGAGTCTGTTTCTCCACAGTGCAGAGCAGCCCATTCAGAAACCTAATTTCAAACTCACAGATATTAACACTGCATTGGTCTTTTCTATACCTGTTCATTTCTTGTAGCAATAGTGGGCCAGAGAAAAGTAGTACTGTAATTAAATGATATGCAATGTGAATTTAGGGTACCAGATCACAATAGATAACATTTGTCTATTTCAGCGGAAGACAGATTTGATTTGATTTGAATTGCATCAGTAGAATTGTTAATCTTGATCAACAGTGCGTTATTTTTGGAGAAATCCACTGTTGACATTCTCTGGGGTCACTTTTTGGAAAGCTCATTAGTTTGCTGTTTTCTATTTATTTTCTTTTATTCTTCATTACTTTTGTCCCCATGAGTAATGTTGTATTTTGATCAACAATAAATTTTATTTCCCTTATGTCAGCCTGATTTCAAAGCTCATACCAGTCCCGTAAATCTTTCTTACTACTCAATATACATTCATTATTCTTCCAATCATTGTGTCACCAGCTCTCCATTAAGCTACTTCACACTCAGTTCATGATATATATGTAGATTAGAAATCACGAAATTAGACCAAAAGCTTACAAGCATCTCAGAAGTTACCTTGAATGGCTATGACCCTTTTCTTGCCAAATGAACTTGTATTTCAACATCTCCGTTAGCAGCTCCTGAAGAACTTCACCACCAATTTGGGAGTGGATAGGCAAGGCCAATCAAAACTGTGGATTTGAGACACTAAACTGCATAGATTGGCAAGTCAAAACACAGGACTGGGGGGAAAACACGTTAGGCCAAAGTTTGATCCAATTTTCCTGAGGTCTTAGTTCATCCCTCTGGGTTCCCCCAGAGGGTCACACCACTTGTTCCATGATGCTGTCCTAAATTACTGAAATACCGTACCTCTCATATAACTTGGTTACTGCAGCAAAGTCTTTGAGCTAAAACATGCTTGCACTTTTGATCCCACCCCCTTATTTTTGGCCCACACAGCACCAAAACGAAGTTCCTGAAAACATCTCTGAAAGAGAATTCAACCCTCAGCCTGAAAGAGAGCAGGAGCCATGTATCTCCTTTTCCTAAATGCAGGGTTAACCTGTACATTTTATAGCAATCAGGACTTGCCACATGACCCACGTTGGCCTATTAGACATTCAGATATCTGTTGTTGATTGAACCTATTACATTAGGGGTTTTGAACTACTGCTTAAGTATTAGAATCATTGTGATTGGACTGTTGCTCATGATTTCAAATTACTCAGTGCTTTATTCTTGGTAAACTAGACAGCTGAACTTTGCTTTAAGCATGCACAGGAAGAGAGAGAGATTACATTTAATGATCACTTAAATAGTATAATTCAAAATAAACTAGAAAACATTAAATCCAAAGGGAGAACTGTCTCTTAAGAGGAGATATGACATGCTGAAAGGCATTGGGAGACAGTCCTATAACCATTGTTTAATAGGCTCATTTCTAATTCTATCAGCCTCTCAGCCTTTCAGTTTATTTTTGTTGATTCAGTGCATTGATGGTTCTTGTTTTCAGTAGATAATTATCTTTGGTTTATTTCCATCCCACCCACTGCCCACCTCCCAATCTCTTACTGATATTGATTTTTGAAATGCAAAGCTAGCTTTAATATTCCAGAAATACTAACGGAGTCATAACTCACCCTTCATTAGCAAACACATTATGGGCGCCTAACTCAGTTTTCTTTCCTCGTTATTAGTAATAGCTCAAGGGCATGGCAGTCAAAATGTAAGCAATCTATCTTCAGGTCCCCCTGCTTTGATGGTGATGATGAGGCATATAAAGTCCCTTGTCTAGTTTGCATGTGAAAGGACACCGCTGGCAGGTGGTTGGTTGAAGATCAGAAGCTGCCTCTTCTCATGTCAGCAAGGGCAAACTCTTCTCGCTGACATGAATTGATAATCAGAAGCATATTAAATACAATTAAAGAACTCTTTCTCTTTCTTCGATAAGTTCTAGGGACCTCTGTTAGCTAGAATGTGAATCTGATAATTCTCACTCTGCCACTTTGTAATATCTCCTGTAAACTCCTGGATCCTTCATTCCTTTTGAGATGTCACTAAACTCTAGCAATTTGGGAATAGAAATCATCAAGGGAGCTTGGAGAGCCATCAGTCAATCAAATGGGCTATAATTCCTTTGCGTTTAGGAATGTACTTATGCATAGGTTCACCAGGTGGCCCACATTAATGAGAACAGACTTCTCATTAAATCACTGTCAGTGGACAGTGCAATTCATAATACCATTTTAGATATGGTAGCATAAAGCATGAGAGCCAGTATGGTGCAATTGTTTGAGCGTTGGACTATAACCCTCAATACCAGCGTCTGATTCCCCACTCGGCCATGGAAACTCATCTGGGGACCTTGGATGCATCACACACATTCAGTGCCAGAAAACTCCATGACAGGCTTTCCTTAGCGTTGTCATAAGCTGGAAATGACTTGAAGGCACACAGTATCAACAGCAACAAAGCAACAGCAAGAAGCATATAGTATGCATTTTAGACTGTCCTGATTTGGCAGGACCAGTCACAATGTATCCTTATCATCCCTCTTTTTTCATTCCTTTTAAAGTATCCTAGTTTCTCTCTCCTCCCCCCACTTTTCTTATTTGCCATAAGTTTACTCCAGTTGGTTCAAATTGAGGCCATTTCCACATGACATCTCTATAATGCTATAGCAGCGGGTTGTTACCAGTCCAGGAGCTGTGCTTCTGTACAATTTCATTGCTATACAGCTGCTATCCTGTCCCCAACATCGCCAAATTGCCATATTCTATTTCTAGAAAAAATCTGTTAAGAGCTTTCTATACCATTTCAATCCTGTCAGCTGTTGTAGTGTTATTCTGTAATATCACTTGATAGTGCTTCCTGTTATGGCAGATCCAGCAGTGGGCAGGCTGTAGGCATGCTCAAGTTGTCCCTCCCTCAGCGACTCCCTGTCACCTCTCTCTGTTTATTTTAAATGTCTCCTTTGAGTCAAAACTTATTATTTATTTTTAATACAATTTTAAACAGTATAGGGCAAAAGTGCAAAAGTGTTCTGGCATGTCGTGCTGTTACAATACTGCTGTGTTAGTACAGATTCCAAAAAAAAGAAGAAGGAAGGAAGGAAGAAAGAAAGAAAGAAAGAAAGAAAGAAAGAAAGAAAGAAAGAAAGAAAGAAAGAAAGAAAGAAAGAAAGATCACTTCCCAGTCAGGGACGGTGGGGCAGGGTAAAGGTGGGGCATAGGAATAGCCAAGGGCACTGCAACGTGGAGGGAATACCAGTGGCAATACTGTTCCCATCTGCTCAGGTAGGAAGGGTGCGGAAAAAGCATCCCTAACCTGACAGTATCACGCGAATGGCGATGCCGCCATTATAACAGTATAACATGCTAATGTCCCCTCGTGTGGAAATGGCCTCAGTTCAAAGTGCAAAATTAACTTGCACTCAATTAATTGAGCAGGGGGAAGGAGATAGGAGAGAAAGTGGCATAATCCTGCCCTTCCCTGTGGACTCTGGCAAAAGCAAACTGCGGCAGCAGCTCCCACTTTGTGTGCTCTTCCTCATCAATAGCTTTTGCCATCCTGATTACACTCTGGCGTTGCTTACAAACACATGTTTATCTGTGAAATGTTGAAATGTGTATAGTAAGTTGTATATTCTATGTATGAAATCAATACCTCAATAAATTTTTGAACTTAGTTTCTATTTAAAGGACTGCTCATTCCAAGTTGACTTTGAAGATGGAGCTTGAGGCAAGACAAGAAACTGATGCTTGAAGCTGCCACTCAGCAGTCTGTTCCTGGACAGTAGGCTGAGCAGACTTATAGATCATGAAGTCATAGCCTTCCTCACTGTGGGATTTCTACTGAAAGTACTCTGATAATGTCTGAATGTGTGGCTATACATACCAATTTATATATGCAGAATTTTTGCAAATTTGTGTCCCCTTTTGACCTTTTCTTTCCAGTGATGAATTTTCTCTTCTTGGGAGACACATATGTAGGCACCTTATATTTAATACACCTTCTACATTTGTTTTCAGAACAGAACAAAAGCACTTGAATTATGCATAAAGGCTGAAAAAGAAGCCACGTGCGATTTGCTATAAAATGCTTTATATTATTAAAGCCTTGTAAAATTATTACTATACATCGTTTTATTATGTAGCTCATTTTAAATGGGGCAGAATATTTTAATAGTCTAAAAATAATAGTTTATAGCTTAAAACTGGAGATACATCTGTAATTTTTCCCCATTAAATATGCATGCATGATTTTCAGCGCCATTTAACTAATGTGTTTTGGAAAGATTTTACAATAGTAAATGCAACAAACCTCAGTCAAGGCAGAAAGTAATGTATAAAGTGTGATTAATGGTAGCTGTGAATGTGTGTGTGTGTGTGTGTTTAATTCAGAAGCATGAATTTTGAAGCATGAATCACGTTAGGTAGATGGACTCAGTATTACTATGCAGCTTAACAAAGCTGTATCCATTAGAGGCTAGGTGCAGAATTGAAAATTATGCTGGAGAATTAAACTGTCAAAACATCATAAACTACTCACAATGTATTTACCAAAAGGGAAAAAAAGAAGAAATGTAACAGCTCTTAGAATTGCTTGGAAAAGCAATCAAAGATGGGGAATCAGCTGCTATGAAGATGCATGTTAATGTAGATCTTTCTCAGGTTGAAGGGAAGGGCTTGAGAAGCCATATTCCAAAAGAAATAAAGATCCTTTAGGTACCAGCAAGACCATTTTCTACTGATGCCATGCTTCCATTTATTCTCACTCACAGCCACATGATTGGAAGAGATACACTGCTTGAACGTTGATCTTTTTCAGAGCTCTTAAAGAAGGGGTGAGAAATGTGGAGCCTTCCAGATGTTGTTGGACTATGACTGAGCAGAACTAGCAAACATCACCAATGGGGATGAGCTCTGGGGACTGCAGCTGAATAGCATCAGTAGGACTGCATGATTGTCACTCCTGCCTTGAAGCAAATTTTTAAACTAATCCACAAAAGTCAAACATGTTAAGAGGCAATCTAAATACTAACAGTTGTTTAGAAGTACAACCCATGTGTTTTATAATAGCATGAGATTTCTGAGGCCTTTCTGCCTAACCTACTTCCTGAGCCTTTAAACTGGAGACTGGACCTGGTACTCCTGTGTTCAAAACTGATGACCTACCACTAGTTAGGGTCAATGTGTGTGGTCCCAATTAGTTCCATATTTAGCAACATATTCAACATACATTCAGCTACGCAATTTCCCCCACTCCTATTCTGTCCATCTAGAACTGGAGTGGGGAAAGTGTGGCTCATAGGCTATGTGTAGGCTTCTAGTGCTGTGTTTTTGGACCCCAGCATCCATTTAAAAAAAAGTCAAAAATGCCCCCAATCTGGGAGACAATTTTGCCGTACTTTTGTGTTCACTTGACCACCAAAAATTGCCTGCCCTGGTCAACAAGCAGATGCTTGTTCTCTTCACAGCACAAAACCAGCATATTTGCATGTATATGAAATCAGTGTAAAGCAGTATGTGCACGAGTTCAGAGACTGACTGATTTACTGTTTAAGCTCCATTGCTCTAATAACAAGTGGGTGAAGAGACTTAAAGATAATGCTTGGTTAGGAAGCATTTTCCAACATTCCACTGGCAAAATTCCATGGAATCCTGAAGTTTATCATTTGTTGAGTCACTCAAGTTGTTCTCTGGCTGAGAATTCTGGATGTGTCTCCCCAAACTGCAAACCCCAGGATTCCATTGGTATTCACCATGGCAATTAAAGTGGAATGATATATGATATATGGTAAATTGTTTGCCTTTATTGGGAAATGTGAAAGATTAGTAGTGAATCTCTCTAGGAGAGCATCTAAAAGCACTAGGCAGAAGTTAAAGCAGTAACCAGCCCCCTTCGCTCCCCACACAGCAACTACAGAGAAAGATATCACTTAGGTCCTTTTCACACCTGGTCATGGAGACATCCAGTATGAGCCCCAGTGTTGGCTCTGCCTATTTCTTGAGTGGCTATCTTTGAGGGGATCTCAGAGACAAGTGATTTAAGGGAGAGATGATCTGAAAAGTCACCTGTGCTATTTATTTAGTTTTATTTATTTTTAGTTTTATTTGTTAAAACATATAAAAGAAGCTATATTATTTGACTTTCTTAGGGAAAGAAGGTTAAAGTATAGTGGACAATATAGTAAAGAATCATGGAGTGATAACTGGAAAATGGTGACTGAGAAGTAAAAGAAAAATCAGGGTATGAAGATGTGATAAATTTGATTAAGGTTATATCCCATACCTCTGAAAAAAGCTTTTTGATACAAATGGGATCTAGATCCTCTGTCAGCCGTTTAGAGGAAGGGGAGTTGGATAAGTTGAAAATGTAATTGTTATTTCAAAAAATCCTTGCAATAACATAGTCATATAATATATATGTTAATGTATACTAAGCACATGACTCATAATAAAAGGAAACAAAGGGGGGGGAGGTTCACTTCCTTTGCGTAAAAAATGGATTTGGTACTCAAAACAATGTGTGTGGATGCAACTTATTTTAGGCCAATCATACCTGCAGTACCTTCTAGAGGAAATGGAATTTCCATTTTGGGGAGCAGGTTTGCAGGTCCAGGAAGTACCTGGAGTTACTTGGTTCAGGGGCTCATGTGATCCACATTTCAAGTTTTTACCATTGAATTCTTCCACTGTGGTTATACTGTGGTTATACTAAGCCTAATTTTTCTCTTTGTTCTGGTAGCTGTTGGTATCAAATGAGCCATCTAATGTACTTGCAGCATACGGAACCATCCAGTTTTATACCAGTAGCACATAACGGACAATTTAAAATCAGCAGTCTTAAGGGAAAAATGCTTTGGGCAGGGAGGCAAACACAAACAATGGGCTTCTGTTTTCTCCCTGTAAATGATGCATTACAAAGAAACAACTTTTGAGATTTTTTTTTCTGTTTCCCAATAATATTGGAAATAATTGGATTTTGAAGAAATTGTTTGTCTCTGAGAAAGCACATTGATCAAATGATGTGAAATTTCTTACAGGCCAATCTTATGCTACCAATAAAAGCACAGTAGAATCTGTACAAAAGACTATTGAGTGAGCATAGGACAGTCCTAGTTTTATGTAACTTCAGTGGTGATGCTGGGGTAGGACTGGAAAGAATACTTTAAAAAATGGTCAAGAAATGGTCAAAAAACAGTTTTCTTAATTGTTAGGAAATCCTGGCCCTTTTCGCACGCAGTTGTGTTTTGTTTTTTTTTGCGCGAGGGCCCCTTGAGCGTCGCGTAAATGGAAGCGTCGGTCTGTACGACGCACTCCCACTCACGCGACACTCAGGAGCCTAAAGCGGGACGTGTGTGCATTTTATTATTTTTGGCTGTAAGCCGAAAATACTGCGTGGTCACGCAATACTCGTGGGGCCCTTGCGCACTTACCTGAGTGCGGTGCACTGAACAAGCCGGCCCAGTCGCGCTTCCTCCCCCAGCGTAGCCTACAGCTCCCAGGCTGCGCTGCAAAAGGAAGGGGTAGGGCGCTGGCGCGACAGTCGCGCTACCAAGAAGCGACCTGAGGGACGAAGGAGCAGGGAAGTGGCAGCATTCTGGATGAGGCTTTTCACATGAGACGCCCCCCCCCAGCCGTGCAAATGGGTAACGTGCAAAAAGGGCCCCTGATGAGAAGAATCTCAGACTGACAGGAATCTTTGCAGTTTGGGACTTATTCTGCGCAAAATTAACATGTTGTTTGTTTGCATAGGAAGCTAGATTTTTCTGCCCTGGAACAGTATTTTCCTGAACTGCAAATAGTCTTTAAAAACTGCACAGTCCTCAAAGACTTTCTCTCAGATTCTCACATCTCAGGGCCTGGCTCCTCTTCTCCAGTCCTCTTCCGGACAAAAGGAAGGAATCTCAGCATAAGAGGGCTCCTTTGAAAAGTGTTTTTGTTTCGTTTTTGGCCATTTCCACACTAGACTGTTATAGCGCTATGATTCCACTTTCAACATCCTATGGAATCCTGGGGATTGCAGTTTCGGGAGGGGCTGGGCAGCCGGGCAGCCCCTCCCAAAACTGCAAACCCTAGGATTCCATAGGATGTTGAAAGTGGAATCATAGTGCTATATCAATCTAGTGCGGAAATGGCTTTTGTTTGCTTTTGTTTTTTGGTAATTTGAATCGTATACTTTGTGCAGCTATACCTGATGCTTAAGGCATCATGTTTGTAAATATCTCCAGGACCCACCCCCTGTGAGATCACAATTGTAATATCAGAAGGATCCATGCTCTGTGATGTCACAAGGGGTTGTCCCTGTGTTAGGACAGGGGCTGAAATCTTACAGCCTGGGATAGTCCTTACCTGCCAACTTTGCAGAGACTTGGTGTGTCAGGTCTTTACTTCTCTAAGACCCAAATCTGATAAGGTGCCCTGTCTTTACCACTCAGCTCTGCCTTCTCTCTTATAACATCAAAAGGGTGTGCAAAAGGGTGAGGGTTTTCAGTGTTTATTTAGAACCACATAATAATTTTAAGGTAGTGTGTTTTCTGTGTTATTTTATGTACTTTATACAACTCAAACTGAGTCAGTGTTTACAAAAATAAACTGTAACATTTATTAAAATATCAATAAGGATAAGCAGCATGTTAGACTTCAAATACAGATTAGGGTTGATACATTTCCTCAGTGAATCCTTAGCCAATCTCCCTTCTTCATGTTGTGCCTTTGAGCTGTTTCCTTTGGGGCTGAAGGAAGAGATAATTTACCTTCCAATAAGAGATCAGATGCCATATGGGTTTTGCACATCGTCTCCCTCCTAGGTCCCACTCTCAGTACAGAGCAAGGCTTATCCCCATACAGGCCATCAAAATTGACGGTGACAATGGGCAGATTTCCCTATAGTGCAACACAGCCAAAAGTTACACACCAGCAGGAGATTCAATATAAAGAAAAAAAATATTTTATTCAACCCAGGCTGAAACCAAAAAACATCCAGGAAATCCCAAATCGGATGTACAGAACGAAGAAAGGCATACACATCTATATTTTTCATAAGAAAATGAAATTAGCATATTAAGGCCCTTTTTGCAGGATGTTGTTGTCCAGCAATGGGGACAAGAAAAGGACAGGACCACAGTGGTGGTCCTGCATGACATCATCACAGTTCTGTCCTTTTCTTGTCCCCAGGCAGTGCAATCACAGAGTAAATCATTGATAGGTTTTCCCTGTCAATGACCTGCAATCGTGCTGCCATCCTGCACTTACCTGGTGTACAGAGGGTACAGGAAAGCCTGGAAAAGTACCCAGCTGCCCTGCAGCTGGAAGAGGTGGGGACATCACCCTTCCTGGATTGTGGAGACAGCCAGTGTGGAGGGGAGCGCTGCCATAACAGTCTCCTCCCAGCAGAGCTGCTGCCAAGATCCCCTCAGGATGCTGCAGAGATAAGGTAGGGTGCAAAAAGGGACATAAGTTAAATCACTTTATGTAAGATCTGGTGGGCTTCAGGTTATCAAAGTATGCAGCCCCCCAAAACATCAGTCACTTAGCACCTGTTATTTATCCAGAGTGGGGCCTTCTCACATTCTGTACTCTGAGAGCCTGGCACTGCTATCTCTTTTGTTCTCAGTAGTATCCATTCCATTCCCAATTCCTGTAAGTTTTCCAGGTCAGGCTCCTGCTTCTGAAGGCTGGCAGTTTCTAATTCCCAGGCCCAAGCCTTCACTGCTTGTTAATAACAAAGCAGACTAGTAACTCAGAGGTCACAAAAGGGGGAGGAAGGTCTTCAGAGGCCTGGTTAATTGATTTCTTTATACTATTCTATCCTACTTTAAGTCTCATCATTCTCAGACTTCTCTATTAAGTGCGTTTTTTAGATAATATAACAGACAACTCCCTGCTCAGTATCAGTTCAATTATATCTTTAGCCTTTCATATAAGGCACAAGTATCATGTTAACAGCCCTTGGTGTAAACTCCTACCAAAGGCTTCAGCCCCAAGCTAGGTTACACACTCTGGACCAAATTCTACTAGGATTTAATTACTATTCTGCCTCTTACTAGGCTTCCACTGAGAATTAACCCTTCCAAAAGAGTCATACTCTCTGACTAAGGAACTCTACTCCCCAGTTCCTTGCTAGCCTCTCAGTGGAGAAACCCCATATCCACAGGTATTTGGCTTTATATAGTGTTTTTCTCTCAGCCACAAGCCCCTTCTACATCCTACTGGGCTGAGTTTTGCTCCTGAGGTGCTATTCTGGTTGCCTAGCAACCTGCTTCTAGACTGAATTGGCACTTCAGGTAGCCACATACATGCACACTAAACTTTGTCACACTTCATTTCTTCTAAATCATACTTCTCAGTTTCTAGATCACAATGCTTCTTCCCATTATTTCAAAGTCTCAGAACTATATAAAGCAAGGTAATTTGAGGACTGTGCCACCAGGGGTATCAGAACTGTTACTCCTGACTCTCTTCGCATCAACATTTACAAATGATGAGTTGCACAGCAACTTCCAAAACAAAATAAAATACAGCTGAAAAACTTTTTGCAGGGTACAGTATAAGTTCTCTGGGTTGGGATAAAACATTTCTCAGCTCTGCTAATAATGACCTAAGTAACTCAAAAATTAACATTGGCTTTCCTCAATCTGGTACCCTCCTAGTGATATGAGACTATAATCACCAACAATTCTCTTCAGCAAGATGAATATGGGAACTGTAGGGCTAGATTTTCTGCCCTGGAACAGTATTTTCCTGAACTGCAAATAGTCTTTAAAAACTGCACAGTCCTCAAAGACTTTCTCTCAGATTCTCACATCTCAGGGCCTGGCTCCTCTTCTCCAGTCCTCTTCCGGACAAAAGGAAGGAATCTCAGCATAAGAGGGCTCCTTTGAAAAGTGTTTTTGTTTCGTTTTTGGCCATTTCCACACTAGACTGTTATAGCGCTATGACTCCACTTTCAACATCCTATAACAGCCTAGTGTGGAAATGGCCTTTGTTTCTCAGCTCTGCTAATAATGACCTAAGTAACTCAAAAATTAACATTGGCTTTCCTCAATCTGGTACCCTCCTAGTGATATGAGACTATAATCACCAACAATTCTCTTCAGCAAGATGAATATGGGAACTGTAGTCCAGCATCATCTGGATATCCTGGGCCTCCTAATCTAGATTTCTTCTTGCTTGCATGGCCATGTGGAGTGATTGGTTGGAGGGATGGATTGTTATCCAAAAATAAATAAATAAATAAATTTTCCCAATAAGAGAGACTTAACTATTATGACACCCCAATATCACACCTAGCATTTCTTAATTAGAAAAAAAAATGACAAGAAACAGAATAAAAAAGAGCACTGAAAGAATTTCTGGGTAATGTTTTTGAGTCTTCCTAGCACAATTATCTTTTCTTTTAAAAGATGTCTAGAATTAGAGCATTTCAAAATTCACAAATCATATTTAAGTACATGTTTTTATTGATAAATATTCAAATTAGGTTGCTGTTTGCATCTTTTGAAAAATAGTGTTGTTCAAACAGCTTCAAAAGACTTGCTTCAGCACAACTCAGAAATAAATCATAACTCATGGCTTCATAATTTGCAATTATGTTTTCTGAATACATATATCAAAGTAATTGTCCCAGTACTTGAGCACAAAGCGCAAAGGTTGCAGCTAGGCACCACAAATCTGAGTTCTGAATGTTCATTGACTTTGAGTTTTTCTTGCACATCATGGCTTTTTTAGCCATTTGTCTATTGCTATGCAGTCTGTTGCTCTTCTTTTTTTCTGTGATGGTCTCCTTCCCTCAGCATTGACTGTGGCAAGCTGAAGGTGCTATACTTTCTCAGAATGAGAATGTCAACATTGGATACTCATTCATTCTGCAACAACTAGGAAAAAAGGTTCACCTGCTTTCTGTAAAAAAAGATAGTCTGATAGTGTTGGATGTTGTGAGCGGGTGGAACACCAATCTGTTGTCTTCCTTTTGTGCAGTCCATGATGAAGTCACCTGAGGTGATATAAAAGTGGAGTGGAGTGGTATTTGCCCGGTTAATTAAGGGGAGTCAGAAATACAGTTTGCCCCATATGACATATCAGTGTAGGTTGAGCTGTGCCCACATGCCTATTTGCATTTTTTTAAAAGGAGCATAGAGAGGACAGCAATGGAAATTCTTGCAGCGTAAGGCAATGCTTGGCAACACATCGGCTTCCATGTCAGTGAGGTAGTGAAAATCTTCCACACTGAACAGATCTTTTGAAGTTCAGTCTAAAATCCAGAGGGAATTCACCATCCCACAGACATGGAAGCCATTGGAAATCCAGAATTTTGTCCTCTATGTGTATGTGCTTTCAAGTTACTTGTCAATTTATGGTGATGCCATGAATTTCATAGAGTTTTCTCAGGCAAGGAATACTCTGAAATGGTTTTGCCAGTTCCTTCCTCTGAAATATAGCCTATAGCACCTGGTTTTCATTGGCAGTTTCCCCCCAAAGTATTAACCAAGGCTGATCCTGCTAAGCTTCCAAGATCAGATGGGATCTGATGCCTTTTACAGTATTTAGGCCCAGTTCTGTCCTGCGCACACATTTTCTTTAGATTTTGACATTTAACTGTTTGCGTTCACAATAATCCTGTGAAGCAAGCTTATGTGGTTCCCATTTAAAAAGAACTGTGATCAAGCAGCATGACTATATTAGAACAGGATATAATTCTTCAAATAAATAATGAATATCTAGCAATAAATTTAAAAGTAAGACCACTAACCTAGGAGTCCTTGAGTCTGAAGAGACTCTTTTAGGTTTAAGTGCATGCAATAATGCCTGTTCAGGCAATAATCCACAGCACTCTTTGGTAACAGGGGGCCATCTTGTATTTGTGAGGTATGAACAGACACATTATAATGAAAGTCAGGTGTTAAAGCTAGTTTCTAATTTGGTGAAAAATAAAGCAAAGACAGAGTCCTTTTGGCAAGCTGTTGTATATCACACTAGAGAATTCATCAAGCTGAAGGAGTTTACCATACTTTGCAGAAAATGTTAACTCTACAAATAATATTGCATCAACACAAATATTAATGAGTTTATGTGTGGCAGCAGCAGGTAAGCAGAGAAATGGCAAAAGGAAGCTATTGTGATAGGCAGATAATTACAATGGAAGTCATGTCTTGGGTAATGACTAGATTCACATCACATATCTTTCCAGTCACAGTACAATTTCCCCAGCTCTGTTTATGGTAATCTATGGGATTATTTGACAGCAAGGTGACATTTTGACTTTGGTACAAATTTATTTCATAGACAGTGCAATTACTCACTGGTATTGTGACATTCAATTAGGCACAGACTGCTATGCAATTTTTAAAAAAAAATTAAAGAGGAGGAAATATACAAATATTGGATCTATTTCTCATTAGCGCATAGGGTATTTTGCTGCTTAACATCCTGACCTTTTTATACAAAAAGCAACAATCTTACAAACATAATTGCACTAATATGCCAGAGAAAATTCATTGTGTAAGTTGTTTTTTTTAAAAAAAAAAATCCAATTGGGCTGTAGTTGGTAAGTAGTGCATTAAAAAGCAGCAACAGAGAAAATAATATAGTATGTGTCAAAGACACAGTCATGCTGGGAGTTAATATTACAGTTCAGAGGTAGGGTTTTTCTGTGCCCTAAACTATGCTAAGAATGAATAAATAATGTACATCATTTGAAATACTGCACAAAAGGAGCACACAGAACCTGCAAATCGGCAGACTTGGCTTCTGGCTCTGACCGCTGCAGTATATTACAGTTGGGAACCTGAGAGATAGAAGATGCCTGCAAGAATTCAAGCTGACATGTGCAAAACTTGAAATAGCACAGCAGGTTGGTGTCATTGCTCTTCTTCTTTGTAAAAATGAATAAAGAAGATACCAAGGGATGTGTGTGTTCCTCCCGTGGTACTACAGGGGTAGCTAGAATAATGTGGAGCCATGTTTATGAAATGACCATATATCACATGGCTTGCATCTTGTTATGCTCTTCCCATATACACTCAGTTTTCTCACCAGATTTATCTCAACAAAACAGCAGAATGAAATGAGGCCATCCATGTTGCACAGAAATTGGCATAGTTGCCATACAGAGTAGTGAAGAAGAATACTACCTAAATATTGTTTCGTGTCCAATTTTATACACACAAAGAGATGAAGAGGGAGGGAGCATTCACCACTCAAGTCAATCTTTGCTTACCTCTTTCTATCATGTGAGAATGAAACATTTCAAAAACCTTTATCCTCAATGGACCAAGTTTGTAAGAGTGTTTGCAAATTTGCCTATTGTTTTATTTTATTTACTTTTGGGTGCTTCTTGGTGAAAAATGTTACAAAACAGGCCAAAAAGATTTGGTTTTCTCACAACAATTACAACTTCTTGATGAGAAATACAGCATTGCTGTGCAAAATGTACTATCTTCTACAAAATAAAAGTTCAACAAAAATATATCTTCATGCAAAATCCAACCTTTTTTTTCTATTGCTGCTTCTGCAGAGAAAATTGAAAACTTGATAAGGTGTCCCAAGATGTCAAGACACCCTTTCTTGTTGAAGATGAAAAGATCTGTAGGTATTTCTAACATCTTTACAAGTAATGCAACCTCACTAGTGGTAATTTGGTGCCTGCTGCCATGATAAAAACAACAGCTTCTGGTATTTCATTGTAATATTCTATCTGATCATTCTCAGCCATGATTGTTTTGACCAAGCCATATGGCAGCATAGGCCTAGTTTGTCTGGCAGTAAGCTGGAACCTAATACAAGAGCAGTCTGATATCTGATATCAAGTTTGCATTCTGACCATAGGATTCACTTTGGATCCTGATACTGCAGTTTGGGAAGCAGCCCAATCAGACTTGATCTGATTAGACTTGAGTATAAATGCATATCTTAATTTGGAAAATCAAACATTTGCATCTTTCACTGGAATCATTGAGATCACGTCATAAAACTAACAACACCAGCCCTTCTCTCTCCTCCTCCTCCTCTAGCATTTCCCTCAAATAGAGAACTTTTGGAAAATTTAACCCTTTCCCGCAAATTGGACTCATTCCTGCAGATCCATTCAGGATCTCTTTGTCACTTTGTCACTTCAAAAGTTCAGATTCAGGATCTGTCCATTTTGGAAGAGTCTTACTTCTGTTTGGATATCTCCTTAAATTTTCAAAATCTGCCCAATTCAATTTAGACTGTGGACAAATCCAAATCTCACTTTTATTTAATACTCAACAAGAAACTCCTTTGTGTCAACAGTAGATTGTTACAGAACAGTCCCTTTATGGACACTACTTTCATTTACATTATCTATGTGATTACAAGCATTTTTTAAAAAGAAAAAGAAAGAGCAATAGAGAAACAGCTGGAATGTGTCATCAGTTTGCTTTTATTACTGCCAGATGGTCAAAAACATGCCTGAGGCAAACATGTGGCAAACTTTCCTAGTCTATCATAGCCATTATAACGCAGGGTGGTCCTACAGTTTCATCTCTGTCTTTTTTTCTGGATTTTTTTTTCTTATTTCATAACTTTATATCCCAGGTTTTTAGGTGAATCTTCAGAAAGAAGCTTATAGTAATTTTGTGAACTGTTGCTGTTATATTCCTTCAAGTCAGCTCAGACTTATGGTGGAGCTTTCATGGGTATTCTTGGCAAAATTTATTGAGAGGAGGCTTGTCATTGCATTCCTCTAAGGCTCAGAGAGTATAACTTATCCAAGGTCACACAGTGTATTTCTATGGCTGAGCAGAGATTCTGGCCCTTGCGTCTGAGAGTTCTAGCCTAGGTGTTACGTCATTGTTGTTGTTGTTGCTGTGTGCCTTCAAGTCATTTATGCCTTAATGGTGACTCTGAGGTGAACCTATCATGAGGTTTTCTGGGGCTGAGATGTGATGCACCCAAGGTCACCCAGTGGATTTCCTTGGCCAAGCAAGGAGTTGAACCCTGGTCTCTGGGGTTATAGTCCAATGTTCAAACTACTACACAACACTGGCTCTTTGTTACATCATACTGGATCAATTTTAATTTAACATAATTTAAAATGTTATGTGTGAACAAAACTGTCATAGAAACAAAACATTAAATGTAACACATGGTCCACAAAATAAAAGGTTCACAGAATGGGAGAACACTGTTGATTGGAGAGGCAGAAGATGGAATCACCTCTGCTATAGTGTGCAGTGACTGAACTCCAATCAGCAACCATAATAATAGAACCTTGTGGTTGTGCCAGTCAAGCTAATGACACTAGTTAAGTGTGCTGTCACAAGGGCACAGACCACTTATAAATATCCCAACCGTCTATAGGTAGAACAAAGTCATTAGAATGCTAGCTGTATAGACTTTGTGAAGTAAGGGGAAAGTGACAGCTTGTGTTCAGAGTAAAATTTCCAATAGGCTCACTGGTCAGTAGTAAGCTACTCCAACCTTTATTAATAAGATATTGGTGGGCAACTGTAGTGAGTCTAGGCTCCAATTATCTGCCCTACAGTTCTCTGGGTGCTGTAATAGAAGTGACCAGAAGTCTACTTTTGGATCTGAAAAACAGGTGTAGAAGTGAGGCTGCAATCTATTTAAAATGTGAATTGCCCTACCTGAAGGCTTCTAGAAGAGGCTATTGGGAGGCAGAAAAAGGACAAAAACAGCATTGCCAGGCCACTTACAACCTCCACAGTTACAGTCTACCCATTCTTGCAATAAAGGATCTTTTGTTCTTTCCAATGTTCAGGAAACTTGTCCTGCAGTCCATGGCACTTGAGGAACCAAGGAAGCCTGGGTTTGTGTATTACTCACTGAGAGAGCAATGGAGCTACTAGAACAAAGTTTTTTCATACAATCCTAAATGAATTCATTCAAAATTAATATCATAGTTTTAGGAAGATCTACTTTAGAAGTAAGTCCCCATAAGAGCAATGGCACTTACTCTGAGGTAAGCGTGTCTATAGGATTGTACACTGAGGCCCATTCAGCCCAAAAGGATTTACTGCTCAATATTGTATGTGTGCTTAGGATTTCAGCTTTTGTCTATTTCTCCCGAAATGTCAAAATATATGCATAATTTCCTAAGGTGTCTGTGGTTTTGTGGTAACAAATCCAATTTTGGTATAAGTAAACATTTTTGTCAAGGCACAAATTACAAAGAAAATAAAATTACACTAAAATTGCAGAGGAAGTAATAAAAGTCCCCCACATTTTAGAAAAATAAATCTATACATCTTAATAATCTTTTTAAACATCCCAGAAGGCATCTGTCTGCCAAAATTCATCCACACACTCGCAGATACACACACAGTCAAAAAAGAGCCAGATAAATATTTTCCCCTTCCAAATATATATGTATGTGGTATATGACAAATAATCTGTATAAAAAGATGGCAAAGCTTATTAATCATTTCCATATTATTCCTTCCATTGGCTCTTGATTTAAATGACTGGACTGAAATCAGATTCTGAAAAGTTGGCGTAGGTAACTTATTTATAGTCATGGTGTGGAAAAAGACAATTTTCTATCAGTATCCCATTATTTCCACTTCTGTTCAGTAATTTGTGACCTGAATGAATAAAGCCCAAGGCTTTAATAGGCTGAGGATGCTGAAAAGATTTATGAGAGCTAGTTGGGAATATCTCACAATTTCCTCTCCTGAGTACCAAGCTGCAGCGATAATGATCTTACATTTATTTAGTGGCTTTCACACCAAGGGATCCCAAAGTACTTTACAAATGTAGCAAATTATATACAGAGATCTTTTCATCCAGTGATAGAAGGCTGTGACTTCAGTTGTGAAATGTTTTTTAACCAAGCCATGCAAAAACAGTGTACCTCTTCTGGGCAGGAAGTGAGAATGCTTGCCTCATTTTCTGAGAAGAATTAAATGGGAACTCATCTACAAAACTCATCAGAACTGGTACCATAATAGAATGTCTTACAGATCTTTTTAGACTTTTTAGACACAAGGTGGAGGTGAGGGGATGGAAGAATAATATTTAAGAGCACAAGAGTGGGTAGTCCTCCAGGGGTTTTGGAATCCAGGTTGCAAGCATCGTGGCCATGGTAAAAGATCATGGGCCAGAATTTCTGGGACTTTTGGGAATTGGTTGAAAACGTTTGAAAAGCCACAAGTTCTCCATCTTTGCTCTACAGCATTTTCAGTTATTAAGTACTGTGATAATGGGGCATGCAAAGGGTTAATGAACTGCTAGGGTTAGGTGACATTTGATTGGGGGTCAGCATCACAGGTCATGAGAGATAGTTGCCCAATCAAGAAGAGAAAGGTGAGAATCTTTGAGATGCTTTGATGGAGATGTTATAAACAATACTCAAGAGACCACGAGGAAGTCCGGAGACATCCAAGACATCAACAAGGGGGCAATAATGCTGGTGGTGGGCAGGCCAGCAGGCCTTGTCTCATGGCTGCCCAGCATACCGTCTCAGTAATGATCAATGAGATGAGTAGCTTAGAATGGTGTTTAGTTAGCTATGTTAGGAATTTTTGTACATTTTCAAAGCTTTGGCTGATCTGAGGAATCTATATATACTGGTAACTACTAAGCCTACCTGAGAGGAAGGAGTCTGTCATGAATATTAATATTTCTTTTGTCTACATTGCGTGTCTTAGAATAAATGCTTTTCTGTAAAAACCTCTCTGATTCCTCTCCATTCCCATATGTTTCATGGCAACACACATAGGATTTTTCTCACTTAGAGGGGGTGGAAGGAGGATAGGGATGTCTAAGTTTAGAGACTGGTAATTCCCAGGCAGTGTCCCACTGCGCTGCTAAGGTAAGGGATTAATCCAGTGGGTGGTGGCAGTGTTTAAGGGAATTTGGGAAATTCCTATCTCCTATTCAAGAGCAGAAGTCAACACTGAGTGGGAGAAGGACCCCTCCCCATTTTCTATTACAAGTACCACCAGATTTTTCTGTACTTATATAATAATGTACTACAGGCATACGTCAGTTAATAAAGCCTCTGACAAAGAAGCTCCTTTTTACAAATTCTTTTTAAAGAAGCCTTGAAAACCCCACCCCCACCTCTTTTCTTCTGTCTAGCTTGAATTTTTTTGCAGAATTGGCATCGGGAGGATATTGAAGGAGGGCTGGACAAAGACAGACTTTTAGTGTTCGGTTGCAGTAGCATATCTGCAGTAAACGTGGCAATAAACCTTGACCTGGGAAAGAATGGAATTCTGCTTTAGGTGATCCTACTATAGCTGTGTGTGCTTACATACAACAAGCAAGGTGCACAGTCACCACCAGAATCACTTACTGAGATGTGTGAAGGGTAAAACAGAAAGGGGAAAGCAGAGTAGCTTGCCTCACCAGCTAACTTGGCAAGTCAGAAAGGCATAGCTAAAGATTTTGCTGCCCAATGGAAATCCTAAGGAATGCTGAGACTGTTGAGAGGGGAAAAAATAATCTGGGAGGCATTTTGGAAAAAGCTTTCAAGTGGTTTCTAGAAGATTCAAATGTTTTTGTTTACTTATGAAAGGCCTCCCTGACCTGGTTGTTTCAATTCACATGCATGTGACATTAGTTTTGAAGAAAAAGTTTGCTGAAACGAGCTGAACTGCTCCTTTTTTTGTGTAGTGTAGGCACCTATCCCTATTCCTTTCATATTTTTTCTACATCTGGTACCAAAGTTGCTGTTTAAAAAGTAGAGTCCAGGAACACATCTACTTCATTGGGTGAGGTGTACCTGTACTTGGATTGCTCCTGGATCACCTTTCCATTACTGAAAGGACTCTGCTTTTGATCAACTTTGGTGAATCCCTTTCTCTGTCAGAATAATTTTGAGAATCCTGTTCTCCCACCCCCCACAAACCACAGTTTACCCAGCATGGTCCCTTTGAGCATCATTTTTCAGGGTGCTGGAGAAGGTGCTTCAGACAGGCAGAAGCAGGGAGGTTCATGTGTAACAATCCAAATGCACATCCCTAAATCTAGATCCATCCCATGATTGTTAATTTTGGACCTTGCGCATGCAAATTGCACAGGAAAGTAGTTCAGAGTTTAAATACAAATATTACCTATGTACAAATTTCCTTTTCAATATTTCAAGCAATTCCTGGTAGTACTGGTCTGCAAAATCCAAAAACTGCTATAGTTAGAGCCAAATAGCCTTGTAAGCAACTCTATATTGTTGCTGTAACTCTTCAGTCTGCATTAAGGTTTAGTAGATTGTCTAGGGTTTAGTTTCCTTCTAATCTGTATTGCTTTCTGGCCTGAGCTGTTCTCCAGAAAAATCCTAATTTGAAAGTTTGGATAGCTGTACCTCTTTCATTCACCTGAGATATGGGCAAATAAAGATATTTGTTCAACCAAAAAAAAAAAAAATAGCAACAACAATAAAATAGGAACTTATGTCAACATCTAATGACATGTTTTCATATTGAAAACCAGTGGTTTTCCCCTACCTTGGTCATTACAGCATTCCATAACACTAGAAATCTGTGTCATGGGATCTTCCAGACCCTCCAGAATGGGCTTTTAAGTACCCACGAAGGAACTAAAAATTCTAGTGGAAACTGCGAGATCCAGGAGAGTGCTACATTAGTTCACAACCACCAACAGAACCACAAAACTAGCCCCAAGGTAAGACTATCCCACTTCCTCCCACAGTCTAGTTATGCCAATGAAACCCTGTTGACCTTACTCATAGTTGATTCAAGAATTCCATCAGTTAGTTGAACACCCTTACATGCTCTGACAATATTTTTTTATATAAAAAATAATATGAAATGTTGCAATATATATGTTCCCACAACATTTCAGATATGTAGTGTGTTCTAACAGATAGCAGCAAAAAGGATTTGTCATTTCTTTTGGCTTCTGCAGCTTCAGCCAAAAGGATCTGCAAAGCAGGATCCAAGCTGTTACTTCTGAGTACAACTACTGTAGTACTGATCTCAGCCAGGACAGGAGAGACTGCCACCTTGCAACAAGAATTACATCAGAGGATTTCTCTGCTGTGAAATTTACAATTTGCAAATCTGCAGCATCCCTGGCCATGAGATTTGAGGCCAAAAGCTAAGACCTGGAGATAGGTGGTGTGATTAAGCATGATGTCAGAGCATTAACCACAGTTGCTTAGAATGTGTTGTTCAAATAACAAACACAAAATCTAAAAACTGTTTCCTTAGTTGACAATTAGGTGTTCCAGAGTCTGCACTGAAAGAAAAAGAAATCATAACTCTGCTTTTAACATCTTTGTAAGCAACTGGTTTTCAGCTGTATATAGTCCAGACAAAGAAACTTTTCCATGCAAACAGGAAGTTTTCCCAGTTCTATTTGTAATGCATTGCCCCTATTAACCAATGCCCCCTCACTGGATACACTTCTTTTTCTTCTTCTTTGGTGATGCTTGTCCTGAGCTCGCCTGTGCCCTTTAGGCACAGTGAAGAATGCTGCTAAGGGTTGAAGAAAGATTCAACTGCCAGTTTAGTCCACTTTTGTTTAAGGAAGAGGAGAGGATATCATGGTGATGTTTCCCTCAGGCAGCAAAATATTTTGTATCAGCCCTACATACTCCCCTACAATCTACTCATGTGCATATGTGCAGAACGACATTTAATTTTCCTTCAGAGCATATTTTTGAGCTTTGTCCCAGTAGGCTTAGGCAAAAGCTTTTGTGTTCTTCTTCACTAATAACTTTTTGTTGTCTTGATCGTAGTCTGATGTTGCTTGGCCACACATGTCCTGGATATCATCTATGAAATCATGGAAGGTATGCTAGATTGACTAGCGTCTGTCATGTTTCTATATTCTGCAACATGGTGGGTGACTGTACTGGAATTTAAACCTGGAAGCCTCTTAAGCTCAGGTTGTGAGGTTTCAGCTGGAGGTGGGAAAGGGAAAAACAACAAATGGAATTGTTGTTGACCAGACAAATAGTCATATTCCCCTATTTTCCTCTGTGGCAAAGATCATTGTTATACAAGATGGCAAAAAAAAAATCATAATTCTAGAGAATTATTTACTAGACAACTACAACAATGAGTCAAGGTTGACTTGTCTATTCATCTATATAGGTGTCTGTAAAGTTTAGCATACAATCCAATCCTGTTTTGCTAGTACTATTAACAATTAGCTTGCATAAGCAGAAGGTCTAAATGATGGACACTACCTTTACAAAAAAGATAAGCAGTTCTATAGCATCATCAACAGTTGCAAAGAAAATATGAAAATTATTCTGGATTAAGTCCAACAACCTCTACTTGCTGGAGATATGGACCTTGCTGGTGGAACAGATTAGGGAAACTGGCAGTAACATTGGGGCAGTTAGAGTGTTACCAGGCCATATACCCCCATGTTCTGATATGATTTAACTGGCAATTATTAATTGGCATAAATACAAATTACACTGTGCTATGGCTGCATGGCCATGCTGGCTATGAAGAAGGACTGGACAAACACATGTGAAAACTAGATCAAGCAGGACTACTAGGCATGGCCAGGTCATAGTTAGGAAATCTTCAGGGAACTTCAGCGACAATGGGTTTGCAAATGTCCATCAACGACTCAACCTTCAGAAACAATAGAACCCAAAATTAAACTAATAATATTCAACCCTCTTCCCACTCCCCAGCAAAGTCTTCCTTTATCCCCTTTCCTGTCCAGCAATCAAGGAGCTATCATGATTCTCATCAGTCCTTTGTTACCAAATGCTAAGACCATTAGTCCTTTCCAGACCTTATTGTTTGAGCTTCCAGAGAACTATTTTCACCCTTCAGGCAGAAATAGTATATTTAAACCCAAACTCTGGACTAG
Source organism: Ctenosaura bakeri (assembly GCA_948474755.1). Lineage (NCBI taxonomy): Eukaryota > Metazoa > Chordata > Lepidosauria > Squamata > Iguanidae > Ctenosaura > Ctenosaura bakeri. The sequence goes on along the minus strand of CAOLHI010000744.1, from coordinate 458,199 downwards.
CCAACTCATAGTACATTTGGCGTACTTACCATCACTCTGCTGCTACCCTTGGATTTCTAGTCTGTATCACAATTGCTTATTTGCTTCTCTCCGGATTGGTAAATAACACCCATTTCACCCTAAACTCTTGCTATCCAAACCTTTCCTCCCTTTTCCTTCAGTTAGCCTTGTGTGGTTGTGAGACTGTTTGGATCTTGTGTGTGTGTGTGTGCGTGTGTGTGTGAACTCTCCAGCCAGTTCCTCCTTGCAGTAATACCAGTAGACATAGGTGTAAAAGATCTCATAAGGTTACCCCTCTCTCACAGGGCTCCTCTTTGAGCTAATATTCCCCAATGTTTCACAGAGGCACTGGCATTGGGGGTAGACCCCTGAGTCACCCACGTTTTGGGGTAACAGGAGGAAGGGGAAGAGGGAAATGGAATATCTTGTTGTATGAGCAGACAGACCCTCATATAAGAGTGGGTGTAGCTGCAGGTGTCATTCAGCCAGCCCACATTGGTTCATTTGAACCAGTTGTTAAAATTTGTTCACTTATGTGTTTATTTTTGGGAGAGAAAATGAATGCCTTCCCCTCTGGCGGTACACTTTGATTCATTCCCATATGAATGGGGGAGGGTCCTGGAGACTACCATGGCCCTGATCCCTTCCCTTCCCTCTACTCCAAGCAAGCACATATTCACACACATTTCTGCAATAATGAATCAGGTAACAACAGAAAATGTTTGGTTAATATGTAGATGTTTTAGCAAAGAACCAATTGTTAATTGTTTTGAATGACATGACTGGATGTATCCCTGTGATGTAAATAAAATAAAAACAAGGGGAGAGGGCAATCCACAAAATTAAGAGGTAGCAGTTTTCTTGTAAATGAAAATAATGTAATTCACTGTAAGGCAGCTTCCAGGATATAATGTCACTTGATCAGATAATAATGAATGTGAAAAGATGAGATAAAGAATAATCATTACAAGCAGAAGCACATCCTCCTTTAATCAGAGGCACAAATGCTTAATATTTTTGGTAATACTTGAATGGTGCCACAAGTATCTTGACAATGGTAGCATGAGGCTTTCCTAGTTGCTGTTCTTTCAGGAGAAAAAAGGTGTGACAGCATATATATGCTTACAAGATGCTTTTCTTGACAAACAGTTGGAAATGTATCAAGTTTCCATCTTTGCTGTTGGCGAAAAATGGCTTGTGAAGCACATCACAGTAAATCTCACATTTGGAAACTGGTGAGAATGACTGATTCGATCCATCCAAAGCTAAGCGTATTTTCAAAGTGGGCTGTGATGCTCCTTTTCTGTTAAAGACAGCAATCTTAGCATGCCTACACCCAGTAGTTCCTAGCTTCTATAAGAGTTTAGGCATAGAATGTATTCATGTCATTTCCTGTTTGTGGGTCTTCACCACACCTTCTCTCTTTCTGCAGTTTAGTCTGCAGTTATTCTGTGTTTGTTCTCCTCCATCTTGCAGTCTCCAGTTCTTTCTTTCTGTTTTTTATATTTGAAGAACACCTTACAAAGCCTCTCACTATGAGACGTTATTATGCCTTTACAAAGAATACAAAGACTATGTTATTTCTCTGCTACACTTTATGGGCTGGGAGAAACTGGTAGATGCCCATCTTATGCTTGCAGATAGTAATTACTTTGCTTGTGAGATACACTTCTATGTTTCACATTACTCCAACACCTTTAAGAGAGTCAGCACCATTTAATTCATTGAATCTGCTTAGGAACACCTTGTTTGTCCTATTGATTCAAATGAAGAGTTTCATGCTTAGATTATAATCTGTAAGTATTTATTTTAAAAAGGACTATGGTTACATTCTTCAATACAATTGATCTCATAGCAATCCCAGAAGGTAGACCACTACAGTGGCCATTTCACTGATAGGACCTCAGAGAGACCCGAGGTCACCTTGATTCTTAGGTTATGTGGATCAACCTGATTCTAATATTATGGAAACATAATATGATGTTCACTGGATCATTCTGTCTCTAATATTATGTACAAAATATTTGATGTCTTCACCCTCCACATCTCTCTCTCTCTCTCTCTCTCTCTCTCTCTCTCTCTCTGTGGTAGAGTATCTTAACTTCCTAATCAACACATCCTCATTGCAAATGCAGCAGCAGCAATAGCTAGCCAAATAAATTCCACTTGCATTCTCCAGATCATTATTATGAGGAAGTAAATATTTCATTTTTGAACTCTCTAGGAGCTGAACAATGCAGTGGAAGTGTGTTTAATTTCTAATCTATTTTAACATTAGAGTTATGTAAATTTGATTAAAATGCAGATTTAAATAAAAATGGAAATGCATGCTGAAGTCACTTCAGACTTGGGTGGTTCCCCCCACCCTCCACTTCATCTGCCTCACTGCAGAGTATTTTCCAATGATACACCAGCTCCCTCTGCTGTACAGATGACTTCCTAGAGGATGTAAAGACAGGAAAAGTCTTTGCATCAGGAAAAGTGGCAGATTAATACTATATACAAAGCAGTGAAATAGCATATTTGAGACAGTAAATACTAATATATAGCTTTCCACTGTACTTCTCTCTTGACATCTTAACGGCATAAATGAATTCTTCATTGTGACTGAGATGCATTTTTGTTACTGTATTATACAAAAAACTATTACTGTATGATTTCAAGTCATTTTTTTACTTTTGGAGACCCTAAGGTGAATCTCCATTGAGGGTTGTTTTGTTTTGGCATGATTTGTTCAAAGAGTGATTATCATTGCCTTCCTCTGAGGCTGAGAGACTGTAACTTGCTCACAGTCACCCACGGGGTTTCTATGACTGAGTGGGGATTCATACCTGAGTCTCCCAGAGTCCTACTCTAACACTCAAACAACTTCACTACACTGATACTCGTATATATGCATCAGAATACGTACTTTTCCAGGCCACGTTGCAGATGTTTCACATCATTTTTATTCCTCTCTCTCCAGTGTTGTAGTGAAGTCAAGGCTTACAGGATTCAAAAGCCAGAATTTTTGGATTAGCAGTGATGATGACAACATCTGCCACCCCCTTTGAGCTTCCTTGTTCCCTCTGGATTGTAGCTGCAGTGAGCTTGGAGGTGGCATAGATTTTCTTGGCACCACCACATATTGTTGTGAGCTATCTTGTTGTAATGAGAATATACTTTGGGGCAGCTTGGTCTGGAATGTGTAATTAAGTCCCATTAGCTTTACAAAAGACATGTAAAAGGCACACATAAATATGGATCAACACAGATATCTGCATTTTTCAACTTTCAATAGGACTGTGGCTATAGGAATTGTCCACTGGTGGCTCCTGGCTCCCACTGCAGAGGGGTGGTGAATCTGCTCTGAGTTTTAGTCTAAATTTTAAATTAACTAAGCTGAGGAGAGGATTTGGTACCTTGGAGAGCAACTTCAAGCTAAAACCTAAAGCAGATTCACCACCCTACTTACAGAAGCCACAAACCACCACTGGAATGGTTGCAATATTTCCTGAACATCCAAATTTATCACTAGTCTTCTACACTCAGGCACCAGAACATGAGCTGTGGAGTCTGCATGGCTGACTTCCCACTTTCAATATAGTCATGTTCTAGGAAATTAATATGTGATTCATCCCTTTCCTTCTGAGCACAGAAATGAATATTTGGCAAAGGAAGGATGACAGAAATGTCCTATATATAACTGGAATTATTTACATAAAAATTATTTTTTGTAGTCACAGTTAAATCTTATGTAATCAAAGAAATGAGACTGCAAAATTCTATGCAGAGCTACTGAATTATGTTCTATGTCCACACCATCCCATTTTTTTTTCCCCAACGATGTTTGTTTGTTTCTGGGAGATTCTATCATTCATTCTACTGGACTTTCCAAAGCCTCAGATTCTTTTTAGAGTTTGCTTCATACATCTTGTACAAACACATCCATTTAAAAAAAAAAAAATTCTTTTATAATTACAATGGGGGGGGGAATCTAGGCTACCCTAAGTTCATCCAATTCAGTATTTCCAAGATCCAACCATTTTTAATATTCATTCAGCCTCCAGAATGAATTATTGAACTTTTCCTTGACTTAATCTCATTTCTTATTTTTACCATTTAGTATCTGACAAAATCCATTGTGCATTTTTCTTTTCTGCTTTTTGCCTTTCTTGTTCATATATTTCCCTTAGCTGCTGGTATCCACCTTCTGTATCAGGAAGAATTTAGATTTCTCCTCCTCATTTTCTTAGTCTTCACTGTATTTTTCTCTGTTCTTTGTTTTTACCTTGCTATTCCCTCTGCAGAGAATATTGATGCAATACTATGTACACCTACTGTCGGGGTTCCCCCACATTTTATTGCTTTTGTATGGCAGTAGCCTGAGGGAATAGTGATAGTAGAATGTTAGGTTATTCCTAGGTGTCGAACATTCCTTCTGGCTGGAATTTCAAAGGAACTGTTGGACAGATAGTCGTCATGGTGATTGGGGTCGTTTGTCCTTTTTACAACTATCTCAGGGGAAACTGTCCTTTTAAGTGTAGAGTGTGGGAACCAGATCCCACTCTCGAGCTTTGACGTCTGTAAGACAGCATCCCTTGCTATGTTACAATAAATCTTCTATCAAGTTTATTGAATACGTGTGAGCGTGAATCTGTTCCTGACAGAAAGCTCGAGAGTCTTTTTCCTAAAATGTATCAAGCAACGGACCAGTCAATTACTGCAGAAGAGCATGCATCTGCAGAATCTGATGAAGCCGCAGAGACTGAAGTGCTCATGGACACCAAGGGAAACTTACGCCTGACCGAGGCTCCGGAAACCCCCACCAGCGGCCAAACCTGGGTCTGGGGAGAGAAACAACGTATGTCATTGAGACAACGCAGAAGGGCTGCTAGATGGGACACATCAGCAAAAGACTTTTCCCTTCTGGAGGAGATAAAACAAATGGCAACGGAACTGGAGAGAAAAGATGAGGAAATACTTGAACTCAAGACAATGCTACGCGAGATGCGCCTCCGTCCCTCGCAGGCAGGGAGAACACCAGGACGAGAACCACGAGCTGCCGTCCCAACAGCAGGCACCCCTGGTCCACCCTGGCAACCAACCAGGCAAGCGCCAGCGCCACCGTTACTCAGAAATGTTGGAGACCTGAAAGCGTCATTCAATGGAAAGGGGGAAAAGCTCTCTTTTTTTATGACCATGGCAAATAATTTCATGATTGATAATGGCCATCTTTTCCGGGATGATGCGGCCCGAATTCGATACCTCAGCCAAAGGATGAAAGGACTGGCAGCAGACTGGGTCACGAACCTATATGACACCCGCGCCCCAGAAACTGAAAATCTGCAGTTCTTCATGAACCACCTGCGTGAACGTTTTGAAGACCCACATCTACTGGAAAAACACAAATATCAACTAAAACGAATGAAACAAGGCAGAAACGATGTGGGAACATATTCTCGGGAATTCAGAAACCTGGCCACCAAAGTCCTGTGGAATGACGAAATCCTTATTGAGTTATACAAAGATGGCCTAAATCCCGATATATTACACGGGTGCTTACTTCAGGCCAACCCACAGACCCTGCTAGGTTGGGTCAGGCTAGCTACTGAAGTGGAAGGAATAACCCAGACGGTGCAGCTGAACTGGCAACGACAAGACATGGCAAAACGACAACCTCGCCGTCCCATCATCCTCAACGCTGAGGAACGGAACAATCGCCTCCGTCTAGGAATGTGCTTCAACTGTGGCAAAACGGGTCACCTTGCTAGTACTTGCCCTGAAAACCAAGCCCAGGCTGGAATTAAGGGAGCACGAGCAGACACCAAGAATAAGGAATCCACAAGTCAGCCAGCGGCTGTCAAACAACCACTTAGACGCGCTTCTAAGGCCCCGGCAGCTGCGACAGGAAACTTCGCTCCCGACGCTGAATCCACCACTTCGTCCTCATCTGAGACAGACGGGGATTCTGAACGCGACGGCGATGACTGGCAGGCAGCGGGAACAGCCGTAAGTACTCCAAAAATTCCCCATTTCTACACCACAGTTACGCTTATTGGCAGGGATGGGACTATGCATGTACATAGTGCATTAATTGACTCTGGTTGCACCAGAAGCTTGTTACACCCCAAACTGGCTAAGGATTTACAAATCCTTTATGAGCCCTTGGAACGCCCCATCAAATTAACTCAAATGGATGGGACCTCAATGACTGGAGGAGTAATTGGCAAAATTACTAAGCCCATCTCATTTCAAATGGGAAAAAACAATTACAGCATGCGCTTTCTGGTTCCCAAGGCGGTGCAGTTCAAATTGGTCTTGGGAATCGATTGACTTCGTGAATATAACCCCCAAATAAACTGGACTGCTGGCACTCTATCCTCTTCAGAATCAAACTTTCCCATTTTCCATGAAGATATGCAACATATTCCTTCACACTACCGGGACTTGCATAAGGCTTTCCACGAGAGGGAAGCTGACAAATTGCCCCCCCCCACAGATTTCGACTGTAAACTGGAATTGGTTGATGGGGCCAAACTACCTAAACCAAAAATTTACCCCATGAGCCAACAAGAACTCCTTGCTCTCAAGAAGTTCCTCAATAAAAACTTGGCTCGTGAATTCATCAAGCCTTCTACAGCCCCCACGGCGAGTCCCGTTTTCTTCCGAAAGAGGAAAGATCCCAGCGCGGATCCGAGGCTGATAGTTAACTACTCTGCTATTAACCAAGTTATATCTTCCAATTGTTATCCCATCCCTCTGATACGGACTGTTCTGGACCACCTTGTTCAAGGAAAATATTTCACCAAACTTGATCTAAAGGAGGCTTTCCACAGGGTTAGGATGGACCCGGGCTCTGAGCACAATTCTATGCATGCTAAGCCAAGGTTAAATCCCATTGTGTCCATAGGGACTTAACTCTCTTGTGTATTTAGGACAGCAACTTCTCTTGAAAGTTAACCTTTATCGACTACGAGGAAACTGATTTCCAGATAAACCTGCATAGGATCAAGTGTTTTTTTTAATCTCATCTGTCATTCTTCACTTCATTTTTATTTCATAGTTATAGTAACACTTATAAATATTTAAGAGGAATATATAGAACAAATCACTGGTACCACTTAAAGGAACAGCTGTGTTAACAATTCAGTTTTCATTTTCGCATTCCTGTCTCATATGCTTCAAATCCTCCTGTCCTCACACTGTTTTTCTTTCTTTGTTTATTGGATCAATACTCCCCCTTCTTTCACTCAGAAATGGGTCTCTGGGTGGCACACAGTAACATTCAATAAAATTCAACAACAAAAACAGAATTAAAGCCAAAGTACAATTTACAACATAAGCCCAGAACACTTCACTAAAGAAAAGTATAGCTTCTAGTTGTCAACATGCCCCATCTTCAGCAGGCAGCCAATTACCAAAAACCTGCATGATTTTTTTTAAACCTTTACCTGTTTCCTTAGGATGTTATTTCCTACATTATTATTCTTGTTTTATTCTGGATTGATATTTGGCATGGTATCCCACTTCCGACACCCCTAACCCTGATTCCTTTCCCTTGTGTGCTAATATTCATCTCCTCATATTTTTAAGAATGCTGGTAAGATCATGTGGTTTAACTTTGGTACAGCAACCAGTGTGGCATTAGACAATTATAAGTAGTTATTGATATGTATATGTATCTTCATCCCAGAATTTTATACATCATGTTTGCACCTTTTATCTCATGGCTTATGTTCCCCACACTTAATCTGTAGTCTTTCTGGGCAACATCTTGCAAAAACTTTCAGGGCCAGAGTTTCCACTCCAAGCTATGGCAGCTGGAGTGTTATGTCTGGGTGAAACTATGCCAGCTTGCATAGCTGACAAAAGAGAAGCCTACTTGAATAAGAAAATCAGGGTGAAATTCCTTGACATAAATATAATAGCCCTCTGAGCAGTGATGATGTTACACAGAGTGTCAGATGAAGGACAGATATTATATGCATGACTTTTATGTGCCTCTGAAAATGCAGCTTCATGCAAAACATCATCAGAAATGGAGACCTGGAAAAAAGCAAAGGTTAAAGGAATATTAACGAGCAAGATTATGCCATTGCAGGGCTAAGCTTATCCCCAGGAAATTTAGAAAATGCAGAAGGTCAGCCAGATTATATCAAAGGAGGGAACTTTCAGAATTTAGTGTGCAATTTTCTCCATAGGTGTGGAAAGTATTTCTCTAACGGCTTTTGTTCAGATATTCAGTCACTTTATAGCCAGCGGCTATGCAACAGTGGGTTGCTGATAAAATTACCTCTTGAAAACAAGATTAGAAAATTCTCCACGTGAGATATTGGAGGGGGAAGATGTGAAGCAATATATGGAAAAATAACTAAGGTGAGGTTAGTTATGCACCAGTGAATGACAAGATAAATAACTTCATGTACACCCACCTAGAGTAAGCTCCATTGAATACAATAAGACTTCTTCAGAATAGTCACTCCTGGGCTTGAACTGTAAGATATTTAAGTTCAAGAAAGTTCTAGATCTAAGCCCTGATTCACAACAACACATTTTAAAAAGATAACTTTAACCTGAACTGACAAATTACAATTCAACTCACTTTTAAAATAATTTCCTGTCTAAGGCCATTTCCGCACTACACTACTATAGTGCTATTATTCCACTTTCAACCTCTTGTGGAATTCTGGGGTTTGTAGTTTACTGAGTCCAAAGAGCTCCCTGGATGGGAATTCTAAATGCCCCTCTAAATGCCCCTCCCAAAACTGCAAACCCCAGGATTCCATAGGAGGTTGAAAGTGGAATAATAGCATTCTAATAGTGTAATGCGGAAAGGCCCTAAGCTAATGTTGGGTCATTCTTATGTGTATATGGTCTTCAGAACAGAGTTTGGAAAAATTACTTTTTGACTACTGCTCTCCATGGTCTGGGGAATTTTGGATATTGTAATCCAAAAAGTAATGTTCCAAATTCTGGTTCAAGGTTTTTCCCCTCCCATGCTTCAAAATAATATGGCAGTTAGCATAGATTTCTTCATTCTGGAATTCTTCATATTTGAATCAATAATTGCACCACTGTGAAGAAACTGTAGAAATGGAGCAGCATCAAGCAATTGCATTCTACCTCAGTTACTCCTGCAGTGACAATCAACTGATACTCTACCAGTTTGTTTCCAGACAGAAATCAAAGTGCCGGTTGCGACTCTTAAGGCCCTACTTGACTTAGTCCATCCTATCTAAAAGATACAAACCAGACTAAGTTTTACAATCTTAATTGAAGGTTTTCTGTCCGTCCCACCCCATTTCAGGTATGGTTGTTGAGGACTTCAGGGAGAACCTCTTCAGTGGCTACTCCCGACTATGGAGATTTGGTTGGCCCCTCTCTGCTCTTTCCATTGGAAGGCAAAGTCTACTGTATTTAGGCAGGACTTTGGGGTTTAAATTATGAGGCAAAAGAGTATTCTGAGTAAAGCGTGTTGTCTGTCTTTTAATTATGTCTCAAATATATTTTAAGCTGTTTTTCAACTATGTGCTTTTAAACATAATACTTTAATTTTTTTTAAAAAAAGTTTGTAGATATGATTTTAGCTATGTTTAATGTTTTATTTTTATATAAATATATATTCATTTCACTTTAATTTCATTTTGGTAGGCTGCTTTGTGTCTCTTGCTGTGAGAAAGGTAGAACGTTAAATAATTAAATAATAAATAAATAAATATTTCAAAACTACAGAACTGAAGAATGCTAGCCTTTCTTTTGTATGATGGAGAAGGCATATGTGCAGCAACCAGGAATTTCGATTAAGGAGCAACGATACCAATGGCTAAAGAACAAACGAAGGCTTTATCGTAAGAAGTCCATTAAAGATAGCAAAGCTCTCTAAAGGTGCTAAGCTAACACTGGGCTAAGCTAGTTTCACTTTTGAGAGAAGAAAGAGTGAGAGAGTAAGTGGACAGGCAAAGAAGAGACAGGAAGATTCCTAAGACTACCATTCTGCCTCTCAGGGAGGTTGGGACAGGTGTATAAAAGACAAGGAGATGTCGCCGTTTAATTTTTAAACTGCTGATTGTTGTCATATTTCCAACACTATATGGCTGTGCTCTATCCACAAAATTCAGCCTGAATCTCAGCTGAATGACTTGCAAAACAATCTGGTTCAATTCAGACAGCTGGAGGCTACACAATTTGATTCTCATCTAGCTCTCCTATCAGAAATCCACATCTGTCTTTCTCCCACTGACAGCCCACTGGAAGTCAACAAATGGATGAAACTTGTCTTTTGTTTATAGGAATTGGATGCCATTTGCAGGCAAAGTAGCTCTTTAGGAAGGAATTGCACCTGTCAAATTTCAGACAAACAAGGGCATGGAGTTTTGTGTTATGCACCTATCCCCCCTCCCTCCCTCCCTCCCCCCCCCATGTGGTGGTTTAAAAAGAACTGCTGGGAACTTATTTTCCTTGGTAAGCTTGGATGAAATTTTCAAAGATAGTTGCTCCTTCTGTGGGAATCAAGCTTGCCACATTTCAGATGAATAGGTAAAGGGAATTTTAACAGTTTGGGGGTTTAAAAAAGGGAAAAAAATGTAGCTGCCTCCCTAAGTAGTCTTCATTAAGAAACACAAAACATTTCAGAAGGATAGCTTGCAGAGTTTGGGCTAGAAAGGGAGTGTCTACATATGTGGATGTTTCTTTCTAATAAACCCATATGGTTTTTTCAGTAATTTGTATGACAATTGTATAGTCATAGAGAGGATCCTACACAGGAAACGTGCACAATTCCAGAAAGAGCTAGGGAATTGTGATGAAGGATAAACAATTTAAACATTTGTTTTATGTTTTGTTTTCCACTTAGTTGGCATCAATATCATGGAAACTATAACAGCGATGGATGACGGAAGCAGACTGAGCAGTGGCAGAAGCAGGACTTGAACATCTAGCATTTTCTAAACCACTACCCAATGCTATTTTTCCAGTGGGTACCCAACATTTATGCATGAATTGAAAACCTCTCAGGTCCTATATACTTTAAATGTGTCTGCTCTTGGAAGAGAGGGTGACAAAAAGGCGCTGAACACTGAACTGGTCCTGCAATTTATTAGTTCAACATCCTGCCCCGCAAAGTACTGGGACTGGAAAACTCTTGCATGATGATTCTCTGTGTTTAGAAATTAGCATTGTCAGTCACAAAGCTACCCCATTTCTTTCATCCCCTTCACAGCTGGGATTTTCAATTTAGGGAGAAGCATTCAAATTGTCAGCCAGTGTTCCAGTGCCTCCTGTTGTTCCATGCCTCTAAATCATTCCCATCTTATGGCTACCCTAAGACAAACTGGGATTTTTTTTGGCACTGATAGTATGTGACAAGGTCACCCAGTGGATTTCCATGGCCAAGCAGAGAATCAAGCCCTGGTCTCCAGGATCATAATCCGATGCTCAGACCACTACACTCTCCAGGTTTTCTTTCTAATGCCTCACCAAACAATGAAGCCCAGGATTCCCTAGGATGAAAGCCATGGTAGTTAAGGTGAAATCATAATGTAATAATTATATGAAACTGCCTTAGGGCTGGAATTACTTAGAATTCTGTCCAAGGCTGTCTTCTGTAAAGATTTGGAAAATATCTCACATAGACAAACCACCACAAAATCCTCAGTCCATTAGAATTCTTGCTTCCACTGTGACAATAATGTGCCTTTTTTTTCTTTCAAATTTTATCTGTTTGCCTGAAACTAGCATCTTTTTCTTTCCCGTAGCTTAGCACTCACACACAAGCACATATAAGTAGCAAACAGTAAAGGTCAGGCTAACTGAACAAAAAGGCAGGAAACATCTCATCCAATGGTATTACTTTTTAGAAGTCTGTGCAACACTGCCAAATCTATATAGTTCTGAATTTTTCACATTGACAAAACTCAGTCTTGAAAATGCACAAAACCTATTTGATGGTACCAAAAAGGAGGACAAGGAGTTGAGAAAGATCTCATGCTTTGTGTCATATTTTGAATGTTCTTGTTTACCATGCAGGGACAAACTGAGTAGGATTTAAATCCTGAGTCAGGATTTAAATATCAACGATAAATATTTATTTGTAGTTTTATTTCTAAGAGAGGAAGACTGAGAATTGCCAGGTAAATTAGTTCTTCCATAGTTTGTACACAAGATGCAGCTATTTTTAAAGTCAAAAATAAGTCTGAGTACACATGGTTTATCAATACAGATTGGTCTGTGTATTCAGTTGTTATAAGTGGTTTCATAAACGACCATATGCCAAAAATATTTTGACACATCTGCGACCCATTTCTTTTTTTTTTTTTTTAAAATTTTTTTTAATTATATAACTAAATCACAAATACAAAACAAGAAAAAAAAGTTAAACACCATGTGATATACATAATAGTGAATTAAAAAAAATAATTTTTTTTCTTTTTCTTTTTTTCTCTTCTCTTAAGCAATACTAACTTTCATTGTTATTTTGCACCTTTATCCTTAAATTTAAAAATCTGTTCAACTATTATAATTTCACATTTAATTCAATATTTTTCACATCCCCTTTAATCTATTTCTATTGTTAATTCTTTTAACTTTTTTTTAAAAAAACCTTGACATCACTTATCCTTTTAAATCTATAAATCACAATTTTAAACACACACACCTACAAAGAGTTACAAAATATACAACATAAAAGAAAAAAAAAAACTAAAATAAAAAATATCCACCCCCCAGAGCCAACTTTTTATTTAATCCACTTTCCAAAATTGCCATTCTTTTTTTGACGGGGTAGTATTTTTCTTTTTCAGAACTTTACCCAAAAAAATTTTTTCCCAAAATTTTTAAAATCATTCCCTTTAACCAAACCTTTCATAAACCTAATTCTACATGTTAGTTTATCATTAATTGCGATTTTCCACACTTCGTTATACCATTCCTCTATTTGAAATTTTTCATTTGCTTTCCATTTTTTTGCTATTATTAATCTCGCTGCAGTTAACAAATTTGTTATTAATTCTTTTTTTTTGATAAATCAACCTTATCATATATAGATAACAATGCAATATTTGGACATACGGGGGAACCTGCCCCTTTTTATAATCTTTTTTTATCTCTTTAAAAACCTTTTCCCAAAAACTCCATTATCTTATTGCAATTCCACCACATATGCATATATGTACCAATTTTTTTGGGACATCCTCTCCAAATAATCTTGAATATTTCTCATTATTTGATTTAATTTCACTGGAGTCAAGTACCATTTCCACATAATTTTATAATAATTTCTTTTATTCTTATTAAAAATTTTTTTAAATGACGTTGTTTCCAAATTTTTCTCCATTTTTTATTCTATATTTTGAAAAACCACCTCTTCCTCCCATATTTTTCTAAGAAAATCCTCTTCTTGTTCTTTTGCTAATATTTTATATATTTCACTTGTAATACCTTTTAGTATTTCATTTTCTTGCATATTTTTTTCTTTTTGAATAATAATTTGTTCAAATTTAGTATATTCTTTAAAATCCTTAACATATCTTTTATACTCTTTGTCCATTGCTCTAATTGTATATAATTAAACCAGGATATTTTATTTTCCTGCAATCTCTCTTTCATTCTATCTTTATTTATCATTATTTTCATCCATTCTTTTAATCTATAAATTTTTTGTTTTTTTTTTTTCTTTCTCTATTATTTCTCTTAAATTTATTGGAAATTTTTCCATCATCACTATCGGAGTTAATATTGATATATTCGGTATTAATTTTTTTTTTATTTTTTTTCCATATTTTTTTATTATATTTTTTATAAAAGGATTTTCTATCTTCTCCATTTCTTTCTTTGAAAAATTCCAAAAAAATATATTTTCTAATTTTTTTCTCAATTTTTATATCTTCTATCTTTTAACCAATCTAAATCACCCTTTCCAAAACCCCTCTATGATATATCTCAATTGATTTGCATAATAATACCATTTTAAATTTGGAAGTCCCAGGCCACCTTTTTTTTTACTTTTATACCAATATTTCTTGTTAATCCTCGATTTTTTATTTCCATTACAAAAATTATTTAATATCTTTTGCCACTCCTTTAATTCTTCCTCTGATTTTTTTATTGGTAGCATTTAAACAAAAAGTTAATTTTAGGTAAAATTTTCATTTTTACCACTGCTTTTTACCAAACCACGATAGCTTTATATTTTTGTAGTCCTCTAATTTCCTTTTTGTTTCTAATCTTAATTTTTTGGGGAAAATTTTTTTCCTGTAATTCTTGTAAATTTTTTGTAATCTCTATTCCTAAATATTTAATTGATTCTTTTATTTTAATTTTTTTTTATTTACTTAAAAATTTTTTTAAACTTCTTCTTTAGTATAATTAAATAACATTATTTCTGATTTGGCCCAATTTATTTCTAACCCGCTTCTCCCCAAACTCTATTAAATGTTTATCTATCCTATCTATCTTTTCAATTGGATCCTTAATTGTCAACAATGTGTCATCTGCAAATAAGCTTATTTTATTTTTTTCCTTAAAATTTTTAATTCCTTCCAAATTTCTCATCATTTCTTATCACATTCGCTAACATTTCTTATAACTATTGCAAATAAAACTGGAGATAATGGACATCCTTGTCTCGTTCCTCTTGTTATTTGAATCTGTTCTGTAAATCCATCATTTACCATCACTACAGATGTATTATGGAATACAATTGATTTATTAACCCTTTAAATCTCTCTCCTAATCCCATTTTATTTAAAATTGTTTTTAATGCCGGCCATTCCACACAATCAAAGGCTTTAAATATATCTAGGGCTAAAATTCCAGCTTTTTGTTTATCTCTGTCCATTATATTTATTTTATTTATCGTTTTCCCTATTAAATTTGCCATTTTGTCTTCCTTGAATAAAACCACATTGATCTTTATGTATATACTTATAAATAAATTTATTTAACCTCTTTCCCCCATTATTGCTGTTTTAAAATTTTTGCATTTTTGATTTATTAAAAATATTGGTCTATAAGAACCTGGATCCATAGGATCCTTATTTGGTTTTAAAATTAATATTATTAGTGACTGCTTCCATGATAATGGAATTTTTTTTACCCCTCAATATACTATTATATAACACTTTTAGTTTAAAGGGAAATTTGACCTTTTTTAAATGTTTTAAAAATATTTTTTTAAACCCAGTCCATCCAATCCTGGTGATTTTTTCCCCCTTTTAAATTATTTATTACTTCTTCTATTTCCTCTTCTGATATCATTTCTTCCATCAATCCTTTTTTCTTGTTCTGTTAATCTTACTTTCCAATTTTCATTAATATACTCCCAAAGTTCTTTTAAAGATTTATCTTCTGCTGAATACAATTCTGAAAAAAACCCCAAAAATTTTTAATTTCTCTTTCATCAACCTTTTTTTTTTACCAAATTTTTTCTTTAACTACGCCAATCATATTTCTAGTTTTTTTTGATTGTACTGATTTAGCCAGCATTTTAGAATTTTTATTACTATATTCAAAGTATTCCCTTTCCAAAATATATTAGATTTTTCTGAACTTCTTCCCATTTCTATCTTTTCTAATTCATCTCTTTTTGCTTGTAATATTATTAATTTCTGTTTAGTTCATCTATTATATAATCATTCTCTAGTTCCTTTATTTCTTTTTCTAATTTTAATTTTTTTTCTCCTAATTGTCTCTTTAATTTGCTTGATTCTTTAATGCATAATCCCTTACCCCTTTTTCATTGTATCCCCCAATACATCTTGTGTTACTTCCTTATTGTTTATATCCCAAATTTCTTCCCCTCCCTTTCTATTTTTTTTTACTATCTCCTTATAATTAAATAACTTAGTATCCAGTTTCCACCTTTTTGCTTCTCTATAATTCCTTTTCATAGTTATATCCAAGTTCATCAGAGCATGATCTGTCACTTTTATTGTTTCAATTTCTGTATTTATTAATCTAGGTATCATATTCTTTGAAACAAAAATATAAAACTATTCTTGAATAATTTTTATGAACTATGAAAAAAACAAAATTTTTTTTCTTCACCCTTTATTAGCCTCCAAACATCTATCAGTTCATTTCTACTCACTAATTTATTCAAAATTGTTATATTATTGTACTTTTTCTAATTGTTTGGATCATTTTTTTTCCCATCTATCCATCACCATTTTAAAATCACCTGCGATTATTGTTTTAGCTTCCTTTCATTTTTTTGATCTTATTAAATATTTTTTTCATAAAACTCTTTTTTTTTCATTAGGTGCGAAAATATTCATTATACCATATGTTTCTCCATCTATTTCACCTTGTATAATTACATATCTACCTTTTTCATCTAACTCCACACTTGTTAAAAAAAAAATTTCATTTTTTAAAAATTTTATTCCAACTCCTTTTGATTTGGATGTACCAAATGCTTCCCAAAAAATGGCTACCCAGTTAAAATCTAAGCTCATTTTTTTTTTTTTTTTCCATGTGTTTCTTTTTAAAAAAATTATATCGGCCTTATCTTTTTTTAATATCGATTCTATCCTTTTTCTCTTTTTTGCCCCCCAAACCTTTCACTTTTTAATTTTTGATTTTTTTCTCAATCTATTCTCCATTTTTCATTTTTTTGAATTTTCTAATTCCACTCCCCATTGGCTCTTTAATGTGATGGTGCTCCCCTTTCCCCCTTTTCCCTTCCCCCCTCCCACTCCCCTCCCCCTTCCCGCCCTTCCCCTCCCCACACAAACATTTCCCCCCCCTCTTCCTCCAAAGCGCTTCTGCCTTGGAAACGACCAGCCGGGGGGCCTGGGGTGGGCTCCCAAATTTTCCCGGCATAAAACCAATACCCTCTCCCGATTTTTTTTCTTTCCCATTTTTTTTTTCCCCCTTTTCCTCCTCCCTTCCCTCTCTCTACCCTCTTGCTTTTTATAAAAATTATTTTATGCATTTATAATCTATAAGAATATATTTTTTTAGTAGTCATCTCCCCTTTTCTCCTACTCTATGAAGTTCTCTTTCTTTTTTTCTTTTAAATATCATATTGTTTCTTCCAGTCCTCCTGGGCCTTTTCCTTTTCGTTTATTCCCGAAGTCTTCTTCTTTGCTCCTCCTGTTGCTCCTCCCGCTGCTCCTTCTTCAGTTGCTCCTCCCACTGCCCCTTTCCCCGCTCCTCCAACCGCACCTTCCTCTTTTTTTTCCTCTTGCTGGATAGTTTAGTTCTTCAGGAGTTGCAATCCTTGTTCAAGAGAATTTATTCTGTGGTATTTGCCAGCATTTGGAATTTCAAAAAGTTTGGGATATCCCCAACTGTATCTTATCCCAACTCTTTAAACTTGATGCAGGGTTTCATTTCCCTTCTCCAATTTATTTTTCGGGGCATAAGTCTTTAAAAAAATTTTTTCCACTGTTTTTATCTCGATACTTCAATATTCCTGGATTCTTTCTAACAGCTCTCATCAAATCATCTTTCTTGTTAAAATTCGAAATTTTATTATAATATTTTGGGGGAAATTTTCCCTTTTTGCAGCTGACACACGATGAATTCCCCATGTATAATCTTCCCAAAAAAATTCCAGGAAAAAATGCTTTTTAGCCATTTTAAAACTTCCTCTTTCAAGGATTTTTGACTTTGTTGTGGCTGCTCTGCGAATCCACGAATCCTCACATTGTTTCTTCTGTTCTGGTTTGGAAAACGGGATAATTTTTTTCTAAAAAAAAGAAATCCTGCCATCATGTTGTGCTAGTCTGGTTCTGGTTCCCCTTTGGGTTTTTTTTAAAATTTTATTTTAAGGGTCCAATGTTTTTAACTCCTGTGAGTTTTTTTCCCCGGGCAATTGCCCCTTTTTCTGCCCTTTTTAGATGTTATTGTAGTAACAAGAGCTTGATTGTTTTCTGTAATAAGCTTTGTATAAAAGTTTTTATTTTTTCATTACTCCGTTCGCAGCTTTTTTCGCCCCCCATTTTAATGATTTTTTCGTCTCCTTTTAAGTTTAAGTTTATTTTTTAAAATTCAAATTTAAGATTTTTTTTTATCTGTTGCTGTAGGTTTTCCAAAACCCCGGGGTTTTTAAATTTTTTTACCATTTTCCAAGGACCAAAAAGGGGGAAAAAAAAAACTTTTTTTTCCCAGTCCGTTTCAACAGTTATTTCCCATTTAAACAGAGTTTTTTTTTCCCTCCAGTTGGAGAAGAATTTTTAAAACCCAAACCACTATCTTATCTTACTTCTTTCCCCCATTATTCAATTAATTACTCACATTCTTTCTTTGTTTTTTAAAAAGGCTTCTGAAATTATTTTATAATCATCTGTTCCGGGAATGAAAATTTAGCCCTCTCTCTGCCATCGTAGTTGGCTCCTCCCCCCCGCGACCCATTTTTTTAATTCATGTGGTGCAAGCTGTAGTGTGATAACAGACTAATAATTGTAAAGATAAAATAGGCAGTTATCTTTCTTATTGGCTGTCTGAATTTACACTCAGGCACTGAAAACTACTTTGGGTCTTCTTGAGATGTTTAGGAATTTGTCCATTATAAAAGGGTTAGAAATCATGCACTGCTTCCCGAAAGTTTTGGACTGCAACTCCTAGCACTCCTCAGTATTCACTATCCCCGGGGTTGGTAAAAGGTTTATTGTTTTAAAAAATTTATATCCTGCCCCTTTTTCTGAAGATCTCAGGACAGCTTATGTATGTCCCAACTTTAAAATATGGGGTTTTATTCATATACATGTGCACACAGGCATACACCAAAAAGCAAAACGCAAAATCTACAGGAGAGGCAGGAATCATTTAAACCCTCTAGATGCTCTTGAAGTACAGCTTCCAGAATTCCTCACCACTGGTTGTGCTGGCTGGGCTGATGGGAGCTTACAATGTCTGGAAAAGGGGGTTCCCCCCTTTTGGGTTATAGAATGTCTTTTCCAATTTCCCAACACTTGGTTTTTGAAATGGGGGTCCTTTTTAGACCTGGTTGAAATCTACTGCTAGCTGGCCACTGAGAAGACTCTTAAAACCCAATTTATTTGATTTCAGGGGGCATCTATAGCTGACAAACAGGGGGGTAGCCTCATATATCATGTGTTGTGGATGGAGCCTTTAAGCAATTCTGCCACAATAAAATTTCCCGTTTGAAAGGTTCACAGCACAAACATGATATAGATATGACATGAAACAACATGAATTGAAAGAGCTTTGTTTTATCAAAACTTTAAAATTAAAAAGACATCCGACTATTTTCTCTTCCACCTTGCTTGAGCCCCCAGATCTATTACATGATAAATGCATTGTCCAAAAAGTCAACCCAAATCTCTATCCAAGTATGCATTCATAGCTGTACCTTCCCAGATGCTCTGGATCACATCTCTTACCATTCCTGTTCCGTTTTTTTACAAAGTTGTTTCAATCTATTTTTAAATGTTTTGTGTTTTCATGTGTTGCACTCAGCCCTTTTAGCAGTAGATAAATGTTTCAAATAATAAATACTGATCATGTTGGTAAGTAGGTTCAGTTATAATCCCAAAACCTCTGCAGGGGGAAAAGGGAAAAAAAAACTGGTTTTGTGTTTCCCTATGTTCATTCATATCCTCTCTCTCTTTTTCTCTCTCTCTCACACACACTCACACCCCTCTCTCCCACACTCACACACCCCCTCTCTCTCTCTCTCTCTCTCACACACACACACACACACACTTTAAAAAAATGGAATTTTTTTCAACCCAAAGGTAAAACCCAAAATATTTGCAAAACTAATTTCCAGTAACAGACACATATACCTTTATGTGTTCATTGGGTAAAAAAAAAAAAACACAGTAATCCATTCTTACGCTGAATGAAAAACAAAAACAAGGATTTAACAATCCCAAAAATCTTCTCCCCAAATTTTAATTATCTTCACTGTCCTCAAATGGCACAGTTGGGGGGGATAAAAAGGCTCATCTATAAATTTCCATAGTATCTGTCACGGTTCTGAAAATCTCTATGTGCATATTTTGCATCAGAGTTGCTGTGAGGCAACCCCCAAAAAGGGTTTGTGATCATTGGAAAAAGGATTCAAAAAACATCATCCACAGCCTTCTCTGCCCTTTTTTTTCCCCCTTTTCCAACAGCCCAAGAAAAAGGGGCGGACAGCTCTGTCTCTAACGCAAGTCTGAGAAATGGAAGAAAAACAAGATCAGGTTGCAAGCTATGAGGTCTGATCAATACATGTATTTAAAGCTGTTTTTAAAAAAATTTTGGCATTTATAGATGTGCAGGTTCTTTCTAATGGTATTCCTACTGTAAAGAATTTAACCCATAGTCAACAAAATCTCATCTATTGTGAAGAGTTGTACACTTACTTATATATGGTTGGAAAGATAAACTTTCAACATCTATCATTCAAGAGTCAGAAGATGATGCTTTAGCTGTGATTATGTGTATTTTACAAATGTCTGAATCAACAAGATGTATTCTTAGGAATATGGTCAGTTTCTATTAACATACATGTTTAGCCCACACTGATATCCTTTCTACTTGCCCTCTGTTTTCCTCTTTTTCTTTATAGCCATATTTTAAAATTGATAAAAAAGAGTCTTGACATCATATAGTTAATTCAAGCAGGTTTAAGTGGAATATCCTGTTTATCTGAACATTCCACATCTTCTAACTACAATGAACAGTTCTTCTACTTGTCTATAGCAAGAAGCAGGCACCTATTACAGACAACGAAGAGCTACTCTCACTCCTTCCAGACACCACACAGCTATAATTAGGACATTAAGATTAGGAGAGGCATCTGAGGGCCAGATGAAATTAAGCAAGATGAATCTGGTCCGGAAGTCACAAGTTCTCCAGCATGGCAATATCCTATCCCAGGCATAGTACAAGTGAATGGTCTAGCAGCAGAATGATGGGGACAAAAAGACTGACACATAGCATCATAAGAGGCTCAGAGTTATCTGTTTCACTGATAACTCTTTTCTTCTTCCCTACAGGAGTTTCTTCTTCCCTACTGAGGTTTACTGAACTTTGAAATCACACAAAAAACACAATGGGAAATACAGGCCTAAATCCAATATGATGCTTCCGGTAACACTGGGAATTTGGGAAAACAAAACAAATTGGGAATTTGGAAAACAAGTCTCCTGCACACCTCTCTAGTGCTGATAATCTGCTCTGGAGAGTTTCTCAGAAGAAGGTTTCATGGCACATGTGAGGAAAGGAGGGAATGAAGCTGTGAAAGCCTGGGGAAAAAGGGGGACATTTCCGGAAAAAATGAGTTATGGAATATTTTCTTTTAGAACGGTGAATATTTGAGATATGATATTCATGTATTTATTTCCTCAGCATTTCTGAAAACTATGTAGGAGATAGACATCTACATAAGACTACGTACAGTATTTTTTTGTTGCTGCCTGCCTTCAAGTCATTTCTAACTTATGGCAACCCTAAAACAAACCCATCACAGAGTTCTTGACAAAATTTCTTTGGGGGGTGGGCGTGGGGTTTGCCTTTGCCCTCTTCTGAGGCTGAGAGAGTGTAACTGCCTCATGTTCACCCAGTAGCTTACCCTAGCTGTGTGGGGATTTGAACCCTAGTTTTCAGAATTGTAGTCCAATACTCAAACCACTACACCATGCTGGTTCTTTGTACAGTACCATAGTAATTCCTGGGCTTGGTTTCCGATCATATGTTTTATGTTTTAAATATGAATACTTATTAAATATGTGCAGGGGATTCAATGGTCCACAACAAAAGAAATATGGTCATTTATTATTATGTATGCTATCGGCAGCAAGGATCTTATATGCCTCTAGATGAAAAGATAAAGAGATCCCATCAATTGAAGACTGGTTCCTTAAGTTACTCAATATGTATCAAATGGATATTCTTACTGTATACATAAATAATAATCGAAGTATAGATAAAGCAAATAAGGAATGGGAACCAATTAGAAACATTTGGAAGGAAAAATGGAAAATTGTATTTGATTGTATTTGATATTCAGTTTTAGATAAGCATATAGGTAAATCTATAAAAACATCATAAAATATTAAGCAAAAATCCTTTCATAGAGTTAATTTGTGATAATGTAGTTGTTAGGGGTAGTGGTATACTGTTTTTAGGATAACATAAAGATATTTTAATTAATAGTTATTATAAACATAGTTAAAATTAAGGCTTATGGTTACCAGATTGATTATATATTTTAATGGTTTTTGGTCTAGATCTTGTCATCTTTGTTACTGTATTATTATTATTATCATCATCATTATTGTTCTCAACATTATTATATTATTACATTCTTGTTAAAAATTGATCATAGTTAGATTGTTATTACTTCGATAAGGAAAGAATGAACGAAGAGAAGAAGAATGAAGAAAGAAGAGAAGACGATTTGATGATCATAAGGATTTTTTAATGCTCAATAATCTATTGGTGATTCATATTCTGTACAAGATGCATGTGCGAAATAAAATAAAACAGTTAAATAAATAAATAAATAAATAAATATGAATACTATACTTTATACTTTATGACTGCTTGACACTATCCAGAACCAGAGGAGACAAAATAATTATCTTTTACACCTGTTGATGGTTTCTTCTGTGATCCTGCACCTCATTAACTGGAAAAAGCAGTTTCTGTATAGTTCAGTACTTTGTAGTTCCGATTGTAACAACAGTATTTTATAAACTAAATTTAATGTGCAATTATTTCCTTAATAAACTGTTCTTTAATATATCAAACATGCCACTTTTATGCCTAACCATGTTATATACAATGCATTTTATATTCTTCAAGTAATGAAGATATTTTCAAAAAGGATGGTAATATTGCATTTTTTTTACTTCCCCAACACCAAAAAAAGGGAGAGGAAAAAACAAGTTATTCCTATAGCCTTAAAATTTCCAGAAATTTTCCATCTCTAGAGGGAAGAAATATCCTATTCCTTCTTCTATGAACATAAAACCCCTCTGTAAAGGCAATGACTCTCCTGAATACTAGCCATAATTTGTAAAACCTCTCCCTTTTTATAGTTTAGCATTAATTTACCTGATGATGGTTCTTCAATCCAAACTTAAATCGGGTCATTTCATTGAGGAGTGAGCAGTCTCCACTCAGATTGGCAGCTCTAATCTATGAAGTAAACACAAAGCCACCAACTGAACAGAGCACTCAGAGAAAAACATTTCAACTATAAGGACAAGGTTCCTAAGAGTTCTCTGGTTAAGTTGCCAGTAAGCTAATAGCCAAGCTAATGAAGGAAAAATGTATGATTGAGCCCAACTGGTTGTTTATACAGAAGTTTTCTAAAGGTATAGTTTCACCTACTGCGCGAACAAGTGTCTTCTTGATAGCATGTATTAAAAACAGGCAATATTTTAACAAAAGACCAGTCTGATAAATTTACCATTCATGGTTGTTCATTCTTTTTAGCAACAGAGAACAGAAAATCTCAACTAGCTGCAACTTTTTAAATAAAACCAATTGATGTTTTCATCAATTACTGTGGTTGATTAACTTCTAATTGAGAACCCCTGGAAATTCAGAACTGTTAAAATGACCCTGTATCACAACGTGGATATGAAACTTCCAGGCAGTACATGGGTAAACCAGACATCTTTTGCACTTGCTGACAAAACTGAAAATTGAAGAGATGCCAAAGAAGACGTTCAAGTAGAATTGTAACTATATTTTGAGGCTGGTTATTAAGCACATTCCCTAGGAATATTATTAATTCAGAGTGTGTGAACGAAGCATCTCAACTTACCTCTGAACAAGCTAAATGTCTGACATTATTGAACCAGTCCACATGCGCTCGGCAATGATCGAAAGCATGGATAAGTTCATGAGTCACCACTCTGTTCATATGAGATTGATAACGAATATTGTTTTGGCACAGAACAATCTGCCAAGGAAATAAGGGAAAAAAATCTCATGAGAGCATTCTGATGTTACATTTAGCTACAAGTTGTAGATATTTCTGTTTTATACCCCACAAACAATGTGTTTTGCTTTCAAGGTTTTCCAGTTCTCTATAATAGCACTCTTCAACTGTCCACTTGACCTGAAAGTGAGCAACCTTGGAGACAGTCAGCATTTGGTTTCTAGATCTCTAGATTCCACCTTTCCCAAATCAGGCTATTGACAGGTGGGAAGGTATTCAGTTTGCCCACCAAATATATTTGCTGCTGTATGGTGCAAATAGAGAATAGGATCATGTAGATGAAGTCACACACTGAAGCAATGCAAAAGGAAAATAGGTTTTTTCCTCCTCCATTCCCCCCACCCTGTTCTTGTTCTCTCCTTTCAGTTAGATGAAAGCCCGTGGTCTGCCAGGTCACAGGCCTGTTTGGTGTAGAACAAGCCTTCCTCTCTCTACTAATCTGCTTTAAAGGAAGTAAGCATGATTAAGTATAGAATGGCTCTGTTGGGTTTCCCTTCCACACAATGAGATGTCAATATATGAAACCAATAGAACCCCATTGACTGCTCTCCTGGCTACACTGAATATGCCAAAGCCAATGCAGTTAAAATATGAAATTTCCACACTGTCTTTTATACATACAGTGACCCCTCCACTTTTGAGAGGTTTTAGGGCACAGAACCCCCATAAAAATGGAAAAATTGCAAATAATTTCCCTTGGCAAATCCTCTCCCGTTGCCTTCCAGGGCTCCCCCTCCTACTCCCTTGCCTTTTGCACACCAGGGTCAGTGGCAAGGGAATAGAAAGGAGAAGCACCAGAGGAGAGAAGGAAGGCTTGTGCAAGCCTTCCCCCACATTTGCTTCCTTTTTGCCTCGGTGTCAGTGCTGGCCAGAGGCAAGGGAATGTGGGGGGGAGATCCAGAGGGGAGAAGAAGGAAGGCTCGCGCAACCCTCCCTGCCAATGCCCTTGCCTAGTGCCTCAGCACAAGTTCTCAGTGCTGGGGCCAGAAGCAAAAAAATGAAAGGGGGAAACTCCAGAGGAAAGAAGGAAGGCTCATGCGAGCCTTCTTCCCCTGGCCCATATCCTTGCCTATTGCTTTGGCATGAGTTTTCAGCACAGGGGCAAGAGGCAAGGGAATGGGAAGGGGGAGCTCCAGGGGTGCGCAAGAAGAAGGCTTGTGCGAGGCTTCCCACCCCACTCCCTTCCCTTTTGCTTCAGCGCAAGTTCCCAGTACCAGGGCTAGAGGAAAGGGAATGGGTGGGGGAGTTCGAGAGGTAAGAAAGGTGGTTCATGAGAGGCCCCCCAACATTCCCTTGCCTATTCCCTCAGCATGAGTTCTCAGCACAAGGGCCAGAGGCAAGAGAATGGGAGGGCGAGTCTCCAGAGAGGAAAAGGAAGGCATGCAGGTGTATTTCCTTGCCTTTGTCCAGGTCTTTGCCTTCCTTCTCTGTGCCCAGCAAAACACAAGGGAACGGGAGGAGAATAACAGGGGAAGGCATGCATATGCCTCAGTAATAATCAAAATTTGTGAAGGTCAAACCTGCGAAGTGAAGAGAGGACTGTAGAACAAAATGTAAAGTACCAGAGAGAAATGTGGGCAGGGTGGACTTAAATAAGGACAATTATAATTTGCTGTAAATAGTCTGAATGCATAAATATTATTTAATCAAATTCTTTCATCTTACAGTAGATTGAAAATATTTTTTGAATGGTATATAAAACTTCACTCGTAGGAGGCAATCATATAGTCTGTAACAGGACACAGCAGGGCCATAAAGGAATATGAACTTCCCTCCTCTAAAGCGAGATATGGAGATTTGTATGCACAGAGGAAGTTCCATTTGTAGAGTCCTCTTCTGATAGCTGCAGAGCTTTCTGTAACTGTGTCCATCCTCCCAGGGTCTTCTCAGGGCCAAATGAGGGGCAGATAGGGGGCGCCCTTTCCTTCTCTAGTCATGACTCAGGAAGATAAGGAAAACTACACCTGCACTGAGCTCAAGCTACTGCTTTTTTAATCCCTAAAACCAAGTAGGGGGGAAGGAAAGCAGATAAAAATTGTCCTCACCCTTATCTGCCTGGGAGATGCAAGTCCAACAAGACTTACAATGTTGTTGTACTTCTACCACAGATTTTTTTCTTACCTACCAGAAAAGACTGGTCTTGTAACAATTTTGTTAACCACTATAACAAAAGACATGGCTTAAAGAAATCAGAAATACAGTTGGCCACCTTTGCAGGTAAAGGATTCACAGATTTGATTAGTCGTGGATTACTAGGGGGAAGGAGATGGAATGAGAGGAGGCCATGCACGTACGCACTCATTCAAACAGGCAGAAGGGGAAAGGAAATGGGATGGGAGGAGGGTGCACCTCTGTTAACTCACTTACGTGGCCAGAAGGGGGAAGAGGATGGGATAGGAGGAGGGTCCTCGTACGTTCATTCACTCACACAGTGATCTACCTGCGATGTCGAAGAATCAAATCCTCCACTGACACATCCATCACAATCTTCACATGAGAAGTGTCGGTCTTTGAAAACAGTGCTAAGAAATGCCAGAATCATACGTGTAAGATTCATGTATAATGGCCACCTTTAACCAAAACATAACTATAGTAAAAATACAATTGCATAGGATCAAAATTGAGCTTACCAGCCAGAATTCTTCAAAGCATCAAGTAAAAGTTTAGCATATGGATCTAGGAAAAATAAAATAAAAAATTATTCCTAAGCAAGTATCTTCTGTAGAGCAAAAAAAGCTATAGTTTGTATATTTTAGATTATTAGAAAAAAACTTTTATTGTCAGAGTACATTGTTCATTCCAAGCATCAATGCAGCTTAAAAGTGACACAATCCACATGACAACTGACTTGGCCAATTTACTGAGTGCCTATCACCTACTTATTTGCCAGTATAATCCTATTAATGGTTACACAGAAAGAAATCTCACTATATTAAAAGTGGCTTACTTCCAAGATGTCTATTGGGCTACAGCACAAATGTCTCAGAGTACATAAAAGAACATTGTTATTTGTCAGTGTTCCACCAACCACAGTTCATCACTGCCTATGCTAGTGCTTCTTAACCTTTCAATTTCCTAGTGTTGAGAACCCAGAATTGCTCATCACTGGCCATGCTGGCTGGAACTTCTGGGGCCTAAAGTCTAAAAGATTTGGAGAATTAAAGACGGAGAACACATACAATGTGTGGGAGTGGGTCTGATTCTCCAGATGTTTTGGCCTGCAACTCCCAGAAGCCCCAACCTGGCCAGAATTAATTGATTTGGGGAGTTGTAATCCAAAACATCTGACAGCCTGGAGGTTCTCCACTCCCGAAGATCACCAAGAATTTCACCTTTGAAAAAAAGTTTATCCATACCAGTTTTAACTTCATGAGGAAAACATTACCTAGGCTAAGGAGAGAACTGAGAACTTTTGGCTCTTTAGGTAGCTAACTATAGTAAGCCACGGTACTGTCGAATAGTGCAGCAGTAATATCCACAAACAGTAACTTTCCGTAAAGCACTGCTGTTTTGTAAATTTTATCACTTATACAGCACAGGGCATTTCCTCTTCCCAAACTGCACAGTTTATGCAAGTAATAGTGTACTCCTAGACATGTCTATTTGTAAGTATGCCACCTTGAGTTCAGCAGAGATCATACTCATGTAAATGAACACTGAATTACAATCTAAATCATGTTCAGTTTATAGATAAACTACAAATTGGTCTGATGCAAAAGATAAGAAGAATGAATTATATTGTGAAGTCAGTGCACGCAGCTCTTTGTGGAGTAGCAAGAGCTGAAAAGGCATGTCTCTCCTCAGATTAGTTAAACAAAGAGCCAAACAACAAAGAGATAACACCCGTTCCATCTCTGACGGCAAAATCTACATTAACTGAAGAACAGCATGAAGTGTTTATATCACCACTTTGATCAGGCTCTTTTGCAGAGCAGTCAAGTGAAGCAAGGCTAACTATTAACTCCGCAAGATAACAACCGTAATTGGCTGCATATAGCTAAGTCCAGGGAAAAGGCCATCGGATTATTTTTTAAAAAAAACTTATTTAAAAATTAGTTCCCTAGACTTCTTGGAAACAGGGACTCAATGGCAAACCGGCCCTTCCATTGGGCAAAGTGGGGCAATCACCTGAAGCAGGAGAAGGAGGAACAGATAGAGAGGGTCTCCTGACGGTTCCTCCTTGGCCCCACAGCCAATGCGCTCTGTATGTATGTCTGTCCCACAACCCCCGAGTGTCCCTGATCCTGTCCTTCTGCTTTCAGGTGGGGTGGAGGATCCTTTTCTACTGCCAGGATGAAGCTGCAGGGGGTGGGAGGGGTCAGTTGGTCTACCTGGAAAGGGGGGAAAGGCTGCCATCTTGACCTCAGACAGCAAAGAATCTTAAGTTTTCCCCTGAGACAAAAAGTCCAAGGTTGCCGGATGACAGATTGCCCTCATTCAATAGGAAAGCGAGGCGGGATACAAATTAATAATAATAATAATAATAATAATAATAATAAAAAAGCTAATACTGACCAAAAACCCGAAGCTGCAGGAATAGATCTCAATCAGAGACAAGCACAGGTTAAAATGTCGGACAGGGCAGGGGGTGATGGGGAAGGAGGTTGTCTCAGGCCATTTCCGCACTAGACTGATGTAGTGCTATTACTCCGCTTTAACCGCAAAGCCCAGGATTCCATAGGATGTTGAAAGCGAAACAATAGCACTATGGCCATTTCCGCACTAGGCTGTTATAGCGCGATGATTCCACTTTCAACCTCCTCTGGAATCCTGGGGTTTGCAGTTTCGGGAGGGGCCGGACGGCCCCTCCCGAAACTGCAAACCCCAGGATTCCAGAGGAGGTTGAAAGTGGAATCATCGCGCTATAACAGCCCAGTGCGGAAATGGCCTATATCAGTCTAGTGCGGGAATGGCCTGACTTTCCCCGGGGCAAAAGGTGGCAGATGAGGCCTCCCTCCGCCCCGGGAAAGGCCCTCAGAAGGGGAAGCCCTGGCGGCCGCTGCCTGGCCCCGCGGGGCACCTACTGTTCTCCAGGGCGATCTTCAGCATCATTTGGCACTTATGGTTGAACGTGAAGAGGCTTTTGTAGAGCGCGGTCTCCGGCGGCTTCCCCGCGTCGCCCTCCCCGCCGCCCCCCGGCGTCGCTCCGGGAAGAGGCCGTAGCCGAAGTCCTCCTCCTCCTCCGCGCCGGACCCGCGGCGGCTCTCCGGCTGCTCCGAGGCCATCGGCGGAGTCCTCCTGGCGCGCTCATTCAAGGATAGCGGCAAGGAGCTGCGTGGCTCCGCTTTTTTTACCCCCGTGTGCCTTCCCGGCCACCGTAGCCAAAGTGCGAAGCTGGGCAAGGGTCACTGTGCGCACCAACCATAGAGACAGAGACGCTCCTGCAGCGCACAGATGCTGTTCCCTCAAATTTAGGGAACCATTTCGCTCGTTTGACAACGTGAAATCCACTTCCCCTCGAGACAGTTTGTTAGCCTGGAAGCCCCTTTTTCAAAAGATTAAAAGAAAAACCCTACACCTGGCCTTTCTTTCTAACCAATCACCGAAGGCGACTGGGAGACCGGAAGTAAGGATAGACGCTTTATGGGCTCCATGACGCCAGAGGCAGAGGGGGACGTCAGTGCGCATGCGGACGGCCGATGCTTGTCTCTAGGCTCATCCACTGTACTTCCTGCGATACTGTCTAAACTTCCCTTCTGTCGCGTGCTTGGCCTTCTGGGAAAGGAAAGTAGAAGGCGGCCGGAGTGGCGGAGTAAAGCCGAGAAGGCGGGACCTGAGCTGCGCAGGTGGGAATGCGGGTGTTTCTCTCGCGGGTGGGGAGCCTCCCGCGGCTGTGAGGGACGGTGGGGAGTTCCTCTCCTTTAACCCGAGGCAGGTTCTCCATTGCAGACCTTTGGGGGTCCGGCTACAGTTGTAAAATCTCCCGCCTCCTCCGTTCTGCGTGCATTTCCTCCCACACCGGCGGCAGTTTTCTGGTGTAGCAAGTGCGGGGATGGAATAACTGTGGCGGCACCTTCTCCCGCACAGAGGACTCGTCATCTTCTCAGACCACTTCCGCACCAGCCTGTTATAGCGCTATGATTCCACTTCCAGCATCCTGTGGAATCCTGGGGTTTGCAGTTGCGGGGCTGGCCGGCCCCTCCCCCAACTGCAAACCCCAGGATTCCATAGGATGTTGGAAGTGGAATCATAGCGCTAGAACAGGCTGGTGCGGAAATGGCCTCTGTTATCGAGTGCTTATACCAACTCCGTTGCTGTTTCATGAGGGGACGCTTTTGACCTCTCCTAAGGGATAAGTTCTACTGGCTGTACCTTGACGGTAGCCTCACCCACCTATACATGGTTCTTTTCTCCTGAGGAATGTATGAAGAGCTGCACTGGATCAGACCACAGTCCTGTCTGCTTTATGATCCTGATCACGTAGTGAGTGATCCGTATGGGAAACCCACGAGCAGGACATGAGAGTTTAGCTGCATCCTTAATCTGGTGTTTCCCAGCAGCCAGTAAACCAACGAAGAAAACAGTCAGGAAAATATCAGTAAAGGCTTGCATGGTCCTTTGTGTGCGTGCCTTCAAATTGCCTTTCAACTTA
The DNA here is from genome assembly GCA_948474755.1 of Ctenosaura bakeri. Taxonomy (NCBI): domain Eukaryota; kingdom Metazoa; phylum Chordata; class Lepidosauria; order Squamata; family Iguanidae; genus Ctenosaura; species Ctenosaura bakeri. The sequence goes on along the minus strand of CAOLHI010000744.1, from coordinate 427,717 downwards.
TGTTAGTCCCATGAATTTCACAGGGTATTCTTAGACAAAGAATACTTAGAGGTGGCTTCGCCGGTTCCTTTCTTCTCTTCGTCGGTAGAGACAACATGAATCAGCAGAGATCCAAATAAGTTCAGTAGGCCCTTCGCATCTGCGGGACATACATACGTTCAGAGAACCCCCGCGAAAGTGAAATAACCACGGATAACTCCTCCCCCCCCCAGCATCTCTCCTTCCCTGCACACGTCCCCATGACAGGCATTGCCAGCAGATTGCCAGCAGCGGGCAGGAGATGGGAGATGGAGAAAAAAATCTTTCCCCCCTTTTGCCCTCCCCCCCCGCTGCTGGGGCAATCCCTCCCAGAGCTGCTGGCAGGAAGATGGTGAGCAGGAGAAGGAAAAGATCTTTTTCTCCCTGCTCACCATCTACCCACCCACCCACCCCCCACTGCTGGGGCAGTCCTGCCAGAGCTGCAGGCAGGCAGATGGTGAACTTGATCACACCAGCAGTGGCCGAGGGCATGCAGAGATGAGGCGATTGCCAAGTCGGCAAGTCCCTACAGGCCACCTCCCAAGCGCCTGCATGAGTGGCGACGGGCATGCAGAGAATGGGCGATCACCCACTCTGCACACCCCTACCAGCTGCTGCCAGCATGCCCACATGGGCGGCAGGCATACAGAGAAAGGGCGATCACACACTCTACGTGCCCCTGCAGGCTGCCGCCAGCACACGGGCAGCGGCAGCAGGCATGCAGAGAAAGGGCAATTGCCCACTCTGCACACCCCTGCTGGCTGCTGGCAGGACACCCACATGGCAGCCATGCAGAGAATGGGCGATCTCCCACTCTGCAAGTCCCTGCAGGCTGCCTCCGGAACGTCTGCAGCAGCCGTGGTGGAGGACATCCAGAGAAGGGGTGACAATCTTTCCCCCACCCTGCCCCTGGGCAAAAGGTGAGGGAAGGGGAGGGGGAGGGGAGGGGAGGCAAGCCCACCCCACAAATAATCAAATCCACAAAAGTGAAAGCCATGAATGTGGAGGGAGAACTGTATACAGTAATTCCTCCACATTTGCTAGGGTTAGGCGCACAGGACCCCTGTGAAAGTGGAAAAACAGTTAATAACTCTAGGCCCTCCCAAACCATATTTAACACACACAAAATTATGATCAGCATATTCAACCCATCGTGGAGTGCTTTGAGGCATCAGGGTTCCTTCACAAGGCAGACATGAGTGGCTGGTGGGGCTTACTGCAACCTCCACTGCTCCCTCACACCATTTTAAAGAGGGACTTACAAGCCTCGTTTGCAGTTTCTCAGTCTCACAAGGCTTGCAGTCCCTATTAAAAATGGCATAGGGAGGCAGCAGAAGTGACAGCAAATAATTAATGAATAATCAAGTCTGCAAAAGTGAAACCTGCAAATGCGGAGGGCTAACTGTGTGTGTATACTGTGAAAGAAAAAACAAAAATAGGTATTGATATTTTGCTTCTATTACTGCTGTGATTTATGCTCTGTTCTTCACAAATAAATGTCTCTATGTTTGTTTCTCAAATGCTGATTTATGTATTTGGAATAATTTGTATGAAGCAGTCCCGTTTGTGTACTTGTTCTTTTTAGTAATAAATATGCAAGCCTTTATTGGGTTTTTTCCTGCCTTTTTTCTTTTGTTGGTTGTAATCCAAGTGTAGTCTTGTTTTGTTATCCCAGAAACCTGGTACATAGTAACATAATACCCCTAATACTAGAAATGATAGATTGTCTCTAATGTTATAAGTGATATATACACATCCTGGCTTGTATATTGATGGCCCAAGCTTCCATGAATTTAACTGAGTTTAAAATTATTTTAACATGATGTTTCATGGCACTGGTTCTTAACTTTTTCTTTACAGGGGACCCCCCTCCCATAAATATATTTTGTTGTTGGCAACCCCCAAGACTTAACTCAAGATTTAAATGTAAATTTAAATATTCAAGTATTTATTTATATATTTATTAAAGGCTTCTGGAGACTAGGATTCAAATCTCCTTAGGCACTAGATGACCTTGGGCAAGTCACATTGTCTCAGCCTCAGAAGGCAGCAAAAACAAATATTGTCTGAACAGATCTTGACAGGAAAACCCTATAATAGGTTCACCTTGAGGTTGCCATAAGTCAAAAGTGAGTTGAAGGCACACAACAATGAAGTGTACTGACAAGGTGAGGTTCTTTCTAGCCATGTCTCTCCCCTTTGAAAACAGACTTATGGCAACACTTAGGTGAACCTATCATGGGTGTTTTCTTGTCAAGATTTGTTGCTTTTGCCTTTTTCTGAGGCTGAGAGAATGTGACTTGCCTGAAGTCATGCAGTAGGCCAGAGATTCAGATCTTGGTCTCCAGACTCATAGTTTGGTCACACATACACATCTGCTGCCATGTCCCTTATGTCAGGGATGCAGCAGCAGGAGCTGTAGGCACCGAGGGACACAGTAGGTGTGTGCATGCACCCAAACTGCTCCTTTATTTGCAAACAAGGGAGCAGTTTCAGCACCCTCACCCTTCCCCCTCACTGCTGTGTTCCTGTTGGTACTGCTGCTGCTGTACAGCAGCAGGACTTTGCAGACCTCCTGTGAGGCCTACAAGCATCCCAGATTTTAAGAACCACTGTTTTCATGGTATGACCAGTTTAAATTGTATTTTGATATATAGTTTATTGCAGTTTCACTGTTTTATATCAGAAGTTGCCATGGGAGAAAGGTGAGGCATACATTTGATAACTAAATAGAACAAAATCTCCCTTTAAAGCTGTCCCAAGTTAGCAGCCATCTGTATTTCTTGTAGCATTCACATATAAACCAGGAAGTGAATTGGCAGTCTTGCTTTAATAATAGAAAGCTTGCATGGGAGAGGGATGCTGAGTCTTTTGTTATCCCTCACCATACCTGGGTGCAGTTCAGGGCTCCAGTTCTCCCCATTTGTTGCTCAGGATGTGGGGAAAACATCTGGAAGTAGTAGACACTAGAGAAACCAAAGGAGGAAGATGTAGTATTTGCTCATACTCCTTTTACAGTAATAGTAAGACCCACTCTCATGTGACTGTGTGAGAATGGGTCTAACAGGATTACTGGTCCCATTGGGTTTGGCTTGTTATTTTTCTGTGTTCTTTATTTTTGTTAAAATGTTTTCCAAATAACATCCTGTATTCCCCACTAGTTGCATCACAGCGGAAAATAATTTGGCTTATTATGTTAATAGAAAACCTCACTTTTCATCATTTTTTCCTTAACTCTTAATATTTTTAAATGCTTGTTAGCAGGCCTACTTTCCTTCATACAACAAAACACCAGATGAGTTCACCAAATAAAGCAGTAGAGTTACAACTGCAAATACGGCAAAATGCTGAAGAGCTGCAAGATTTTGTGAAAGACTTAGAAAATTGGGAAAAGGATATTAAAGAAAAGGATTATGATTTAAGACAGCAAAGCGGAGTCCCAGAAAAGGTAAATACATTTTATAGTAGCATTGAGACAGATGCTTCAAGCAGAAATTGCCTCTGTTCAGTAGTTTTTTTATTGTAGACAGAATTAGAAAGTAATCACTTTTTGACAGCATATTGTACTTGAAGGTGAATGGTACTGAGATTTCCTTTTCATTTTACAAAGAGAAGTTGTCCATGTGTTTTGATGGCAGTCTAGCCTTTTTGAAAAAAACAAGTTCTGTTCAGATGCAAAAGCTTTCTAAATTAGAGCCTCTATACTCTCAGCAAGCAATGTGTAGCCCTAAATCTTTTTAGGGTTCATATGAGTTCTCCATCCAGATGAAAGCTGTTGCAGCTGTTTTATCTGTTTTTTTTTTTTAAGAAAACGTTTAGAGGGAAAGAGGCATGTAATTACTGGCAATATGCCTGTCTTGTTACTGGGCTGTTTAGGGGATTCTAAGAGTTGTAATGCAGATGGAAACACATTATTGTCTGGAAGGCCTGCAGATGTTGTATGCAATGGCTATGTTCTCATCTCACAATAAGCTAGAATTTTGTAGAATTCTGACTTATTCTAGTTCCTTATGGTTGATTGTTCCTGTTTGCAGTGGAAGTGGCTAAGCATATCATGAATGTTTAGCTTCATTTGTAATAAGCAAAGACAGTAGGAGCTGTATCTCTGCTTTGGATTTCCCTTTGTAAATCAGAGAAATAGTCCAGGAATTGTTCTCTCCTTGTTCTCTGGATTGTTTTGGGAGCGTCAAGCTAGAAAGCTTCATGTGTGCTGAGTTCAAACATTACGAGATGTTTTCTTAAGCTCCTCCTGCTGCAGCAGGCAACATGCCAGAGTATACAGCTCACCCATTGTAAGCCATGGTTCCTAAGAATCCTGGCTTAACATTGTCTGAATGCTCCCAGTGAGAGCTAGATCAGGGCCTATACCAGTTTCACATTGTTTTGTCCAAGTACTATAAATGTGCATGGTTTGTCACTTATTTGAAGTTCCATGTAAGTGAATTGTAATCTTTTCTGCTATTCAGGATTTACCACCAATCCGAAATGAAGCTTATAAAAAAAAGAAGAAAACCAAAGTTAAAACGGTGTCCAAGAAAACAACTGAAGAAAATAAAAAGAACAAAATAAAATCTTATGATTATGAAGCATGGGGAAAGCTTGATGTGGTAAGTTAAAACATTAGGCAAAACATCAGGAGTTTTGTTTTATGAAATGTAGAGGTAAGCTTTCTACACTATTTAAAAATGCTGGTATAAGTTACAGCATTTGTAAATATATAGCTTCTTCCATCGACATGAATTTCAGTCCCTCTAATAGCATAAATTCTAACGTGAAAATATCGTATTACACTGCTGAAACAAATTGTCAAGATTAAAAATAAAAGGACTGATTTAGGAAAACTTTGTGTGGCAGTTGCACATAACCTTTCATTTGTCTGTTTGCAAATTGCCACATTTTTTGAGTTAGGCAGATTCAGCCTTTTTTAAAATTTAATATAGCCTGTCTTAATGTCTACATTTTTACATTTTTTTTTATTTAAGGAGCAAATTCTTTATTTTTAAAGAACTGCTTGTTTTTTTAAAAGAACACTTAATTTCTGAAGACTATAGATTGCATAGCTGAAATGGCATCCAATAAATTGCAGCCTAGTTCATGGCATGCTTGGCTTAATCAGTATGCCTGTTCCTTATGTGTGGAAAAAATGTTGTATTAGGTATATGGGAAAATTCATGGTGACATATTATTTTTCTGTAAACTTTGGAGAGGGAATATTGCACTCATTGTATGAAGTTAATAGAATACTTAAAAATCAGATGAAATATTAAAGAATATAGCATTGCCGTTTCCCATGCCTATCACATAACTTCCCTTTTGTTACTGCATTTTTGTGGAATTCTCTGTGGTACAGCAAATGTTCACTTACGTTTAGCATTTTCCCGTCTACTTATTTAAATTTATTTTCCTGAACTCATAATTATTCTTAAGGACATGTCATTTTAGGATAAGATACTTGAAGAACTTGATAAAGAAGACAGCACCCACGACTCAGTGTCTCTAGAATCAGATTCTGAAGAAGATGGAATTCATATAGATACAGAAAGGGCTCTTGCTGAAAAAGAAAAGGTGATCTGTGGTTTTTTCTTGTTGTTTTATCTTTATAAAAATGTACATCATAGTAAGGAATATGTTGCTTTCCATGTATTATATAATTTATTTTCTATTAGCCTTAGCTAGCATAGCTATTGGTAAGGATTGGTGGGAATGGCAGCTCAACAGCATCTCAAGGGCAATAGAGACCTATCTCTGGTTTACCTTTCTAATTTACTATAATTTAGAATGATGTTATATTTCTTAAGTCAAATCTTGACTCTAAATGCCATTAGTCCACCAAGAGATTCCCAAAGACATTTTGCGTATTTGACCATTTTTCTTGTTATAATATATTTAGCCATGTTAGGAATAAGTTTGTGATTGATATCATTATGTTTTTGTGATACTTTGTGGTACTTAATGTTTCTTTTGGCATTTTCAAACACTGGCTAGTATACAGGGCATTGATTCTCTGAACTAGCTGAACTTTCAGAACGTCTAAGAGAAGTCTCACATAGAGCATATCACAAACCTGATGTCATCAGGACACTGATATCAATAGGCATGACAAGAGTATATTTTATTGCAGTTAGTTTGTGGAATCCAGGAGCAATACTGAGCACTCTAAAACTATAAATCCGTTCCTGAAGAGACAGTGTAACTCCATTTAAGACAAATATTTCTCCATTGATGACTCCACCATAATGAATTCTACCTTGTTATGAACTCAAGCTTATTTACCACTCTCTAGTCCACTGTTGATTTCCTACACTAATTTGGGGGTGCCATTGGAATATCTCCAATCTCATGAATTAAAACCTCAGTAGTCATCACTGATGATACTGTATCCTGACCTTAGATGATCTCCCCAGTATTTTCTGGCTTCAGTCTCTCCAAGATGAGAAGTCATTGTCATCCATATGCTGATCACATGTAGCTCTGTCTTTCTTTTCCACCAAAGGTATCCTGAGGAAATTGTGTGGCTCATAAATAAGACTCTAGATTGTCTTTTAGGACACACAGAACAAAGTAGTTAGAGTGCAGTCCTGGAGCAACAGATTCTGAGAGCTAAGAAGCCAGCTGATCTGTATAGGGATATACAATTAGCTGTGGAAGGGTTTGCAGTCTCTGAAAGGACCAGGCATGTGACTTGGGAGAGCATCTGGATTTCTTTGCACCTGGGGAGACCAGTGATGGAAGTTGTTCATTCTTGTGTACCAGCTGCAACCCTAGCTAGAGCAGTCAGACCTAGCCATGGTTGCTCTTGGTTAGGAATGTCTCCAGTCCTCCCCAAATTATATTAATTATGTAAATTTGTACTCCATTTTTCTCTATTTTTAACCCATCCTCTCAGTTTTACCCTCAGTGACCCCGTGAGTTATGTGGGGAAAAAGTGGTCAAAAGAAAAAGTGGCTAAGCAATTTTTTTCATGTCTGTGCCAAAATAAACTCCACTGGGTTCAAAGAGGCTTACTCCTTATGTTTTGCAGCCTTAGTGAGCTGGCGGGGGCAGAGGGGAAATTAGTGCTTTTGTTTCATTGTTTCACATATTAATCACATGGTCTTCAGTAGTTATGAGATTGTAAGCTGGACATAACATCTCATAACTTGTGGTGGTTTACATTTATGGTCATTAATTACCAAACTTGACCTCCCCCCAAAAAATCTACTTTTCAGCCCAGCAGTGCCCCTAACTGTGGTGACTGCAGATTGGGCCATTGGGGAATGATGTCTGCAATGCCTTCTTGGTGTTGGGGTGCATTGAGACAGGCAACTGCCAGGACCCTGACAGGTCTCTCTGGCTGCCCCACAACTGGCAGAGCATTGTGGACATCATTTCCTAGCACCTTTCCCACCAACATTTCCACTAACCCTTTGGCTGGACTGCTGTCTGGATGAAAAGGTGGGATTATATGAAGCAGGCGTTGTCAGACATAGCTACAACAATGGAGCTTCATTGTGAAGTTGCAGGATCTCAGCCAAAATTTTTATATCATTTGTCTACCATGAGGTTTCTCAAAGGGATTCAGATACATAAAATCTTATTTATGGATAAACACTGTGTTCATTATGAATGTTTATCCAGATTACGAACACAGACAAGATTTTGTAGGTTGAACTTTTATTTAGCAAGGCAGTGTCACATTTTGTAGGATGCCAGATTTTGTGACTGAATTCTAAGTAGATTTTGTGACTGAATTCCAAGTAGCATATTTTGATAAAGGTATATACCTCGATAAAGGTAAATATTAAAGAAGTGGATGAATAGAGATCATTCTAAATGTCTGTATAGTGAGTTGGTCCATGGAAAAAAATCATTTTTAAGGATTGCATATAAATAGCAGTTGAACAGGGTCATCTATCCTCAGAGATAGGAAAGTACTGTTCTAAATAGATAGAATAGTACAAAAAAGAAAGATTTAGTTGACAAGAGTGCTTATGTCACCAACGGTTATATTTTCTTTTACCAGGGCAATAATTATTTTAAACAAGGAAATTATGATGCTGCAATAGAATGTTACACCAGAGGAATGAATGTGGATCCTTATAATCCAGTTTTGCCCACAAACAGATCATCTGCTTTTTTCCGGCTGAAAAAGTAAGGTTTATATAGCATAGCTTTGTTATTTAATTCATACAGAACTATAAGCTAAGGATGTCTTTTAAGTTGGTTTATTTTATATTCTGCTCTTCTCTCTGGGCAGTTCACAACAAACGAAAACAAAATACATATAACATTATCAATACAAAATAAAATAAACAGTTCTATTAAAAGCACAAAATTAAAGCAATTTAAAATAGATTTAAAACCTAATAAAAAAGGTAAAAGTACAGCACACCCTTAAAAGTCCCTTCTATCATAAGAATAAAGAGCCAACGGCCTGCCTAAGTAAAAATGTTTTACTGGCAGAAAGAAAACAGACAGTGGGCCAATCACATCTCTCATGGGAGGCAGTTTTATAATCTGAGAGTAATCTTTTAGAATGCTGTCTCCCATGTCTTGTCCAGATATGCCTGTGTTGGTAATGGGACTGAAAAAGTCCTCCCCAAGGAACTCAGGTTTGTTCAAGATGGGTCTTTCAGATTGTGTGAACTCGTGCCATATGGGGCTTTAAAAGTCATAACCAGCACTTGGAATTCTGCCTAGAAACAGACTAGCAGTCAGTGAAGCTGTTTCAACAAGAGAGTTATATGGCCCCTAACATGACCTTCAGTCTTGCCAGAGGATGAAAAGAATGTTCAAAAATATTGGAAAAAAATTATTCAAAATATATCCTGAATTGTGAGTAACCTTCAAAAACTGCCTGGGTTTTGAAGATTTTTTCACAGTGAGAAGGAAATTGCTGATATTACTTGTTGCTACTTTTGAGAAGAAGCTTAGTAAAGAATTAAATCCCTAGCCTAGACATAACATTTTGGATCTCCAAGAGTTTCTAAGTCGTTTCCAAAGGCAGTCCCACATAGACTGTGTTGCAGTAATCCAACTGTAATCAAGTTATTTGTCACAGCACATCCAACCAGAATGTAAGTCAAGTCATGTGTCACTAAGGCATAGCTGGAACAGTACTTAGCTGTGCAAATGCGCTCCTTGGCTACTGCCAAAATCTGGGCATCCAGGCTTAAATCTGACTCTAGGAGTAGCTGGGAGCCTAAGATTTCAGGAACGGTGTAGCCCTATCCAACACTGGTTGAATTCATATTCACTGATCTGTCGTTCAACTCACCAAGAGCACTTCTTTCTTGCCTGGAATAAACTTCACTTTGTTTGCCCTCATCTAGCCCATTAGTGACAGCAAGCACAGCTTCCCTGCAGTAATATGGAAAGGAGAAAGAGAGAATCTCTTTTATAAGCATGCATGCCTTTTAATGCTGTTTTTAACTTGTGATTTTTAAATAAAAATGATTTTAATAATGTTTTAACTTTTGTATTAACATTTTTTAAATTCTATTTTGCTTTTAAAATATATGCCACTTTGAATCCTATATTGGGAGAAAGGCAAATAAAATAAGTGCTGGCAACAAAGATACCAGAAAAGATCATAAAGAAGTGCTCTATCTGTCTTGGAACAATAGCTAACATCTGGTACTGCATTATCACTGTCTTTCTTAAAGATCCTAACACTTCTCTTCTATTCCATAATTTTAGGCTTGCTGATCAAGTCTATCCAACCATTTCCCCTCCACCCCAAGGAGGGAGTTCCACATTATCCTTCCACCTAGTTTTTATCTTCCAACTGAATGAATGTTAAATTGCTACTGAGCATGTTTGGTCTTTATTGTGCTTTTCTTGTATAAATGTGGTTTATATATTCACATTTCCACAAATTGCTTGTCTTTGTAGTTGTTTGTATTTAAGGAGTATATATTTACAGTAACAAACATGCGTTATTGTTACAGGTATTCTGTGGCTGAATCTGACTGTAACTTAGCACTTGCTCTAAATAAAAATCATACAAAGGCTTACGCCAGAAGAGGAGCAGCTCGTTTTGCCTTGAAAAATTTTAAGGGTGCCAAAGAAGGTAGATAGATTTCTGTAGAGTCTATGTAATACCCTTAAGCAGATTTTTTTTTAATTCTCTCCATAGCTTGATTGTTATGCCTCTGAATCAAAAACTGTGACTGGGTTGATTAAAAAGGCACATTCTATTCAAATGCTGATTTCAGCATAAATCTCTAGTTTTATCTCAGTTTCCCTTGTCTCTGAAGCGTGCATAGAAAAATACAAACAAATAGATTAATGCCTGTGGCAAGAAATGTCTGTTTTGAACTAAATTTTGAGATGTACCTATATACTTCTCTCCTTTTCTAGTAAAATATGTTCTGTTACATTACATTTTCTTGATGTTAATTGAGTTATAGACTCTTAGAAGTGCCTTATCATTTCTTTGATTTTACTAGCACAATATAGGATGATTGTGCTTTTAATTTAACAAGTTCACGAGATTTTTAAAATTAGTGAGGCCTTTTTAAACTTGCATTTTTTTAAAAAAAATCATCTTGCAGATTTGCTTTGAACCAAACTCATGCCCATCAAGTTTGGTTTTTAAAAAATCCCCATTTTTGACAGCTATCAGCCTTCTAATGTTGACTGAAACAAATCATAATCTTCTGTGAGATTTTGAAGAAGTCCCATCATGCAACCTATTCTATTATAGAATGACAGTGTTCTGATGATATACAAGGAGAGATGCTTGACTCTCTTCTTAAAAAGGGAAAAGTCTGCAGTTGTTCTTTATTTATGGGTGAACAGTACGTATGTCTGGTGTAACCTAATCTGTGTAACCATACATATTTTTGAAGTGATGTATTCTATTTCATTTCCTCTGCAGACGTTTTTTTGGAATGATTAGTGAATTTCATTGCTTTGTATCTTCAAATAAATTCTAACTTACAGCAACTTTTTCATAACATTTACTTTGCAAGATTTATTCAGAGAAAGTTTGCTGTTCTCTTGCTCTTGGACTGAGAGAGTGTGACTTGCCGAAGGTCGCCTAATGGGTTGCCACGGCCAAGTGGGAATTTGAGCCATGATCTCATAGAATCCTGATTCAGTACTCAAACCACTGTCTTGTGCACAATATTTTCAATTGTTTATCTTCCTTTTTCTTATAATGTAATGTGTCAAATTTGAAAAACATTTCATTATCATCTCTTTTCTTACTGTTCAGATTATGAAAAGGTTTTGGAATTGGATCCAAACAACTTTGAAGCAAAAAGTGAACTTAGGAAGATTGATCAGGTAAAAAGTACCACTTTACCCAACCTGTTCAGTAAACTTAATTTTTCTCTTTGGATATTTAAATCTTTTGTGTATTTTATGTCAGGGTCTTATGTTGAAAGAAGATTCCCAGCCTGACAAAGGAGATGCGAACAAGACACTGAAAGCTGCAAAAGAGGAAGTAGAACAGATAGCAGAGGAGCAACTTAAGCAGAAGGCTGTGACAGAAAAAGATTTGGTAAACAGAACAGTATTTAAAAGGGTTTTTTTTTTTTTTTGCAAGATACGTTTGGAATTTGTCCTGGAATTATCTAAAATAGTTTACATTATACAAATTTTAGCACATAGCACAGAGCCTGCTATTTCCAATACTCATTACGCATAGTAAGTAAGAAACAGATGTGCATCTTGTAGTTCATTACTTATTTGTGCACTTTCTTATTCTTAAGTTCAAGGTGATCATCATTTTTAAACAACTAAACATTATATGAATTGGGTTTTTTTTTGTTCTTTCCTGCTTGGCAAAGTGGAATGACTATAGCCCTAGTGCAGATGCCATATGATGCATTGTGTTGCCTTAGCCAAGCATAAATTGCTCTGAAAAACATCCTCTATAATCACTTCCTTTCCTCCTTTTATTTGTTGGTGGAATTACGGAATAAAGTCTAAAAATGTTACTCAGTTGTATGAACATATGGAGACTTCCCACACGATCATTTATATCTCTTTTTCCTCTTCCCGAATATCACAGGGTAATGGATATTTCAAAGAAGGTAAATATGAAGCAGCAATAGAATGTTACACACGTGGAATAGCAGCAGATGGCACCAATGCCCTTCTTCCAGCAAACAGAGCTATGGCCTATCTGAAAATACAGAAGTGAGTGGGGTTGAACATAGCATTCTAAATCCATTGCAGATTTTCTTAAAATCAGTTTTCCCCCCTTTGTTTAATGATTCTTGCAACTTCTTTAATTCACGTTAATTCCATTGTAAAAGCTTTGAAATAATTGAAGATTTAAAGGTGTAATCTGAATTAGTGTTAATACCAATGTGTGTATTTAACCCCCCACCCCACCCAACTTAAGAACATGAGTAAAAGAAGCTGGCTTGAAACAGTTTGTGTGTGAAATTAAAACCTGTACTGCTAATTAATCCAAGCACTTACTTGTAATGTTGATAATGGCTTACACTAGGGGTTCAGCATTAAGATCTCCACACATATTCTATCTGCATGTAAACACATGTGAGTATGCATATTTGATATTTGGACTCTAAGTCTTTTGTTTCTGATTTTTGGGTTGATTTTCCTGTCAGCCATTTAGAGAAACACTTAACAAAAGTTGAGATATATGGAATTCTTACATGAATGTGCCAGACACATTTAAGTAACTGAAGCATCATGTATCTTGCCAAGGATTTTTTTTTAATTAACTTCAGTCTTCAAAACATGTGCAAGTTTATGTGAAGTTTCTAAATAATAGTAACTTAAAGCTTTAACTGAGTTGGCAGGGTATAGTACTACCCTTATTCATAGAAACACTTTTTAATGTCATGACTGTGCAAAAAACCGACCATTGTCATATATACACTATGGTCTGTATACAGTATATTGTCAGAATAATTTTATATGTATCAAAACATATTTTTTAAAAATTCTTTTGATTATAAGATACAAAGAGGCCGAAGAAGATTGCACTAAAGCTGTATTATTAGATTCTTCATACTCTAAAGCTTATGCCAGACGAGGGACTGCTAGAACTGCACTGGGAAAGCTGAAAGAAGCTATGCAAGGTAGGATTTTGGATGCAAGACAGCATTAGCCTTATCTCAATTGTGAAAAGGTCTTGATATAGCAACAGTAATGATAGAAAGCTAATGGCCTTTTCATACTTTCTTCCTGTTCTGTGCTGTTCTGGTGCTGAAGATATTCAACCACTGTGTAAGGGCAGATGTGCAGGTTCTTTTCTACTCCTATTGTAGAACTGAAGCCTTAATTTTATTTACATAAGGAGGGAAAAATTCTTCTACTTGATAGAAAGTGTGGTAAGATCTGGACCTGCATTGAATTGCAGTTTGAGAGTTCAGTCAACTTAGATTGCATTCCTATACACATTTACCTGGGAGAGAGAAGCACTGAGAGAGCTCACGGCTTGAGTATTGGACTGTGATCCAGGAGACCAGAATTCAAGCCCCCTTGACCATGGAAATCCACTGGGTGACCTCACATGTACTCAGCTACCAGAAAACCCCGTGATAGGTTTCCCTTATAGTCACCATAAGTTGTAAATGACTTAAAGGCACACAACAACAAAAAGAAGTAGCATTGAACCATATTATTCTGAGTAGGCATGTATAGGATTGCACTGTTAAGTACCGGAGGTGGCCACAGATCCTGCTGTCTTGGAATCATGGCTATAGCTCAGGCAAAAAAAGTAGTAAGCTGTTTGTATGCATACCTACCCCAGAAAATTTTTTTACGTGGCAAACAAGTATGCAGACATGGTCTCCATTTTCTTGCCCTTGCTACAATTCTGAATTTTGTATTTTAACCCAAACCATGGTACTTACAATCTGGTTGTTTATGAGTCTTCCCTTTCAATGGCTAATTAAAATTGGAGATATGATCCACCTTGAAACAATTCCCATCATTCCTACTGGAAGAAATCTACTTTGGAAGTCCTTCTGAATTCAGTGGGACTTGGTCACCCTCAACCTTTGATAGCTGTGCCTGAATAATTGTCTGTAAATATGTGTAGTTGAAGAGTTTCCTTTTAAAGGGCTTATACTTTCCATAAATTACTCATTAAAAGTGACCACTGTTGTATTGCTTTGAATATTTCTTTTTTTCAGATTTTGAGACAGTCTTGAAGCTGGAACCTGGTAATAAGCAAGCAATAAATGAAATAATGAAACTCAAGAATGTAAGTGCTTGAGTACGTATGTATTCCTATGCTCATTTTGTGAGTTCATGAAATTGAAGAAGTTTTTACATAGATCTTTTGTGAGTTTTAAATCATTCATACTTGCTTTGATAATTATTCCACTAAATCTTTTTAAGGAACTAATTGCAAAAGGACTATGGACAGACAAGGAACATCGTAGACTATCACAGAATGAAACAGAAATACAAAATGAAGTGAAACCCATTGACAAGCCCTTACATCTTAGATCAACAGTGAGTAAAAATGAGAAATATTTTATGAAAAAAACTTCTTTATAAACTGTGGTTTTGTCATGTAAGCACTTGTGAGAGAACCTGTGCATGTATAAATATCTTGGCTAGCAGTCAAAATGTGGTCATACTGCTGTCTGCTCTTCTTTCAGTTCATCAGCAGCTATCTCTTCTTTCTCCTTACCCTTTATCTTCTTATGCATACTTAGTATGAAGACAGCAGACTTCTATATTCTTCAGTTTAGGCAGAGGACAGAACCAAATGGACTGGGAAATGAAAGGAGCAAAGAATGAGCTATAAGTAGAATTTTTGATGTTAAAAAATAAGAAAATTACACAAAAGGAGCATATCTGAGAAAGGAGGGGAATAGCTAAGCAGAAAAATACTAGTTAGAATGTATATATATGTTTACTTTCACTTATGTAGTGAGATCAGTGGACCAGAGGCAATGCTGTGCAGGAGAAAACCAAACGATCTACCTGCCAGTAGAGTTTCATGGCACAATGAATTTGTTAATCTTTAATATGCCATAGAGCTCTTCATTTTTGCTATGACAGATGCAGTTACTATTCAGGAATGTGTTTTATTCAGCAGTATGCTAAAACAGTGCATCTGCTGTAATTAACTTGCTGCATGGCTGTGTTCTGTTTAGAAACCCTTGAGAAGAATCATCATTGAAGAAGTTGGTAATGAGATGCTGAGCACAAATTTAAGGGCTAACTTGAGTTTAGAGCCTACTCAGCCTGTGTCTTCAAGCACAGAAGCAACACAAGCCTTTATATCTGCAGAGAATCAAAGTGAGAATGACTTTTCTTCTCCAACTGATACTCCTAAAGCAAAGCTGTTGAAAATTGAAGAAATAGGTGACTCTATAACTATGGAGTGAGTATACTGATTTTAGTACCATATGAATAGGAAACTCATTGTTACTTTTACTTAAGTCAAAACTGTATGCATTAAAAACATCCAGTGAATATAATAAAAAAGATTGCAATTTTAGTAATGCTTATAATTATCCTTTCAAAGCTATATGTTGATTTGAAGGATTTAGATCAATAAAGTTCATACTGAAAATCATGGTTGCTTGATTTTCAGAAAGTATACCTTCTTTACAGTTAGATGTAGGCATTTGCCAGGTTTTGGAGACCTCCATTGTCCTCTGTGAGACCCTGAGGGTCTGTATGCCCTATTTCCACCCCTGATCCATCACTTTATTATTTATACTCCAACTTTTTTCCGAAGTTGGGCTCAGTGCAGCTTACAAGACAAAAAAGAAATTCAACTAAAAACTACAGAAAGTGATGTTTGAAATGGCATTGAGCTATATATAAAATTAAGCCATTTAAGACAAACCGATTTAAAGTAAAGGACAAAAGCAGTACAGCAGACTAAGGAAAAATATCCTTTATTTGTAAATCAGTTCCCCAAGCTTGTTGGAATAGAAAAGTTTTCACCTGCCAACACAGGGACACCAAGGTGGAAACTAGACTAGGAAGCCTAGGAAGATAATTTTTAGAGCTTGGGAGAAGCCACTGAGAAGACCCCTTCTTGCTTTCACATCTAATGTTCCTGTGAATTTGGTGCTAGATATGAAATTGTTTTTTGGTTATGCTTAGGAGATTTTTGACCCCACCTCCAATTATAGTCTCAGATGGGCCTTCTTTCCAAAAAGGAAGTGACTGCTCAGACTTACAAAAAAAAAGCCCCACCCCCAGCTCATAAGATAGCAGAATGGACAGTAGCACTCACTCCCTCTTCCAAGCATGGGGGATAATATTGGCTTTTGGGGGCAAACAAAGAAATCTTTTGACCCACTTGGGAGGGTTATCAAGGATGCAGTCATTGCCTAGGAGAAACAGAAAATGATCTGGGGATATTTGTACTTCTGAGCCACACCTGCCCACCCTGATTTTAAGTGAAGGCTTTTTTCCAGGTCTCACATGCATGCATGTAAGTGTACAGGTGGAGAGAACAGAGTTGCTGATGTTTTTTAAAGTCATTTTACCTTATAGAGATTACAGTCTGTTCTGTACTTTGACTTAAATGACTTAAAATGTCATTCTTGTGGCAGTTTCAGCTCCTGAAAATAAGTCAAATGGATTGACAGATAAATTGCAGGAGAGCAAATGGCTACATTGTAATCAGTGTTTAGAGTTCTTGTGTATTTGCTGTGCATTTCTCTTTGTGTTATGAATCGTAGAAAGAGTTTTTATTTTTGCATTTGGAAATTTTCTTCTGGTGTTTAAACTCAATAGACCTTTTTAAAAGGCAGGCTACAAGAATTTGTTATTTCTCACTTTCTCTTACTCTGTGTTTGGTCTGCAAATCTAATACATCTTGGAAATAAAGATACATATGACAGTGTTTTAGAAATATTTGGCGAGAGCATTTTCTCTTTAACCTTTTTTGAAAGAACTGTTGTCATTTCAACTTTTCCATTCATTAGAAAGCTTTTCATATGTTTGCCAAAAGCAGTATAACCCTTTAAATCCATACTTTGAAGGAACTGCCCTTCAAAGAAGCAAGTGAGATTACATTTCTTTCAAAGATAATTGTTGTTTGCCGGATTAGGTTTAGAGAGTTGTATGTTATTCAGTGTGTTCAATAGTTGTCCAGGCAACTTACTATTGAAATCTACTAAAAGGCTGCATTTTTAAAGTGTGATGATGCAAAATCATTTCTAAAGCATACATCTTACTTTGAAGAGACTATTTTGAAGTCTCTACAGTGTTGTGCCTCATCATGGTCCTTTTTTTACTATCTCTTTTTCAGCCAAGGAATCTTAGCCAGGGAAGTATTTTCTTCCCATTTCTTTTTTTTCTTTTTCTTTTCTTTCTTTCCTTTAACATTGCATGTAAGGGTGAACTATTACAAACTCACAATGCAGCTTTTTGTGTAGTAGGGGTGTGTGTGCTCACACATGCATGCAGAAGCACAGATTTTTGGACCAGTGAAATACTAGTGAATGAATTTTGGCAAGAGTGACAGTGTGTGTCCATCTACTGAGGTGTAGTTCAAGATCTTCTTGGAGATTTCTTGAAAAACTCAAGAGATTGTGAAACAGCAAGGCAATATGTCCTGTGCTATATATCAAAATAGTACATGTTTCCTAACTAATAGTACTGTCTTGTGTCATGCTTGCTTTATTGTTTCCAGACCTCCTACCAAAGGTGCAGTGAAACAAAAACCAAGCCCTCCACCTTGTTCTGTGGGAAAACAAACAGAGATGGAAAATCGAACACTCTCCCCTATGGTTGCATTTCCTGTGCCTCCAGTTCCTGTGAATTCTTTCCAACTTGAATCAGATTTCAGAAAATTAAAAGGGTGCCCAGATCAATTGTACTCATATTTGAAGGTAAGAAAACTGATGTACTATAGATGATCTTCGGGTTTCTATCAAGTTTGTTTTTTACCAGTTATGTAATTTCATTATGTAGGATAAAATGTTCAACATCTGTTCAGCTTTTGTATTTTTTAGCATTTTACATGAGTACACCTTTTTGAGAGTCAGATTGTGTTGAAGCTCTCGTATAATTTAGCCTTACTGTTTTAATCAGGATATATCCAGCTCAGTCAAATAGTCTGTGGAGATTGCAGCTATTGCCAAAGCCAGTTCCATGGAGTCTAGCCATGGATTTTCATGCTGTTGATATAAGAGCTGTACTGGTGGCTACACAGTTCCATAATGATTTAGGAAATTGAGAGGACATAAATTATTTCCAGTGTTCCTTTGTCTTGGAAACATTACCCTATATCTCTTTCCTTGGACCTAAATGCTCAAGCTCCATTGGAGGACCAGGGCAGAACTTGGTCCTCCTCCCTCATAGCTTCCAAAGCCATTGTACTAAGTTACCAGTACATGTGCAACTGCAGTTCTTGAAATGCATCTGGGGGAGGTTTGGGTTTATTACGCATCCTCTACAGAAGGTTCCTTTTCTGATTTAGATGCATCCAATGAAAGGAAGAGAAAAGTTGGACTTCTTTCTCTTTTGCCAAACATAGCTGCATTTCACAGGTTATGCATATGCTCACTGCTCTCTTCTGCCAGTATCTGTTGGCAGAATGTCTGCCTAAGGTGCAGCTCATACCAGTTTGGAGAGAAACAACAATATGAAATACTGTATCATCCTCTCTCCAGGATTACTTGAACAAGGTCTCCTCACCTGTAGAGAACCACATATACCTGAGCTTTCCATGATGGTGTCCAGCCTGTGCCCATTTTCCTGTCAGTGGGAGTAATTATTAAGCTGAAATTGTTTTTAGAGCAATCAGTGGTAGAGATTTGTTTTCAGACTTTTTAGTTTGAGCAAACACATTTTACATCATATTGTCTGTAGAGAACCTCTGGATATTATATTGCATTTGTGCCACCATCTTTCTCCATGGAACTATGTGTAATGCATCCCCCTATAATGTATGATTGGCTGAAGGAGAGAGTGTAATTGCCCCAGGACCACTCAGTGTGAGTAGGGGTTTGAACCCAGGTATATTGTCATAGGACCTTGTGGTATGTTCTGCAGAGGACACTGGCTGGTCTTGGGGCCTCACTGTGAGTGTGTCTGTAAGCATTTTTCTCATGCTGTCACTGCAGGGGTGGGGGTGGGGAACAGTACCAAAGGATACAAGCTCTGTTGTGTTGTGTTGTGTTTTTTTAATTTATTTATTTATTTGATTGATTGATTGATTGATTGATATTCCACTTTGTTCATGAATGGGACTTGTGTTTCTGTGAAGCTCTGTTTCTGTGCAGCTTGCTGCCATTACTTTACCTAGCTGAGAAATCTGGGTAAATTTCCAGAGGAATTCAGAGGTCCACAGAAAAGTGTGAGAACTACAGATAAAGTACTTAAGGGGGGTAGGATATCTACAAATAAAGTCGTTTTAGGAGGACACTGTGAAAAGAGAGGAGTTTCCACAGTGTTTGACATCTGTTCTGATAAAGGAATGTATTTTTTTCCCCACAGCAAATTGATCCTTCACTCTATCCTAATCTGTTCCAAAAATCATTGGACCCAGATGTATTTAGCCAAATACTGAGAATTCTACAGGAGTTTTATATTGGGTATGTTTAAGTCTATGGCTTTTTAGACCTACTTCCTGTTAAACATTTCTGCTCTTTAGTTGGACTGCACTCCTGGCTGAAAAGTGATTTTGATGTTTTCTACAGGACATTTCTGGCTATATTAGGAAACAGATTTGTTCTGCCTACCAGCAGTATTCCAGTATCTAGAAGTAATACTGCCTGAGATCATCAGTAAGAGATATGGCATCTTATTAAGCAGTGTGAGCAACTTTAAAAGTTTTGGAAAATGGCAGCAAAACCATTGTTCAGACATTTGTGATTTGTCTCAGTTTTATTGTTAACTGCTGCCAGGTTGATTTCAACTTATGGCAATCCTATGAACAAGTGATGTCCGGGTCATCGTACCTTCAGGTCTTGCAGACTTAGGACCATGGCTTCCTTGACTGAACCCATCCATCCATAATGTGGTCTTCTGTTTTCCTACTGCCTTCTACCTTACGAAGCATTATTGTCTTTTCTATTGAGTCATGACCAAAAGTATGGCAGTCTCAGTTTAGTCATCTGGGCTTCTAAGGGAAAAGTTCAGGCTTGATTTCCTCTAGGCCCCATTTGTTGTTCTTTTTAGCAGTTCACAGTATCCATATGTCTAGCACCACATTTCAGATGAGTTGATTTTCTTCCTTTCAGCTTTCTTCACTCTCCAGCTTTCACAACCATACATAGAAATTGGAAATAAAATGGCATGGACAGTTGTAATTTTAGTATTCAGTGGTATCTCTTTGCCCTTGAAAACCTTATGTAGTTCCTTCATAGCAGCCCTTCTAAGTCTTATTATTCTTCTGATTTGTTGACTGCAGTCTCTTTTCTGATTAATGACTGAACTGAGGTATGGGAATCTTTAACTGTTTCAGTGTCTTCATCATCTGCCTTATAGTTATGCAAATCATTTGTGGTCATTATTTTTGGTCTTTTAATGTTCTACTGTTCATTCTCCTCAGTAACCATTCCAATACTTTTTTTATTGTCTGCTGGTAGTAGACAATATGTAGACAATATCCGCATATCCTAAACTGTTGATGTTCCTTCCTCCAGTTTTCATGCCTTCATCCTCCAAGTCTAATCCTGTTTACATGTATCTTTGGCGTACAGGGTAATCAGATAGGTTAATAAAAGGTAGTTTGCCTGACTCCCTTGCCAGTTGGCAGCCATTCTGTTTCTACATACTCTGTACTGAACATAGGCTCTTTGTCTTTGTCCTGAATACAGGTTCAAATCAAGACAATTAAATGTTGTAGCATACCCATTTCTTTAACAATGATCCAAGCTTTTTCATGATCTACACAATCAGAGGCTTTGCCATAATCTATAAAGCACTGGCTGATTTTCTTCTCAACTTCATTTGCTATAATCTATAAAGCACTGGCTGATTTTCTTCTCAACTTTCTTCTCAACTTCCTATTACCCAATATATGTTTGCAATATGATCCCGAGTATTTCTTTCTTTCTTGAAGCTTGGTCATCTGGCATTTCTCGCTCCGTATATGGTAAAAGTCTTTGTTGTAGAATTTTGAGCATCACTTTGCTTGTGTGGGAGATTAATGTAATGATAGATAGATAGATATTGTTTATTACGGTCATAGACCAGTAAAAAGATTACATCAAAACAGTACCAAGGGCCAAAAACCTAAGTACTGATACAAGTAAACATAAAACATGAATAAATAATGCATAAAAACAGCATGATAAAGTTGGTCAAGAATGCAGTACTACTGAGGGATAACAGTCTCACAAGGATTACAAGATATACAATATGCATCTACTCACTAGCCAACATCTTACTCTCATATCTGCAGCACAGAATTTAGCAACCTTATATGTTATATCAGAGTTCATATCTGATAACAATAGGAAGGTATAAATGATTCAGAACCATGATTAATGTAATGGTCCTGTGGCTACTTCAATCTCTTGTCCTCTTTCTTCAGGATTGGAATGTGTATTGAGCATTTCCAATCTGTCGGCCATTCTTTTGTTTTCCATATTTGTTCAAAGGTTTTAGTTAGAACTACAGTAGGTTCTGTAGCTGAAAGCAGTTCTAGGTATGCCATCTGTTTCTCTGATTTATTTCCTCCAGGTGCCTTTAGTACAGCTTCCACTTCACTTTCTATAATTGTATATTCATATTCAAGTGGTTGTTCCTTGAATGAATCTATTATCCTTTCATCACTTTTATATAGTTCTTCAGTGTATTGTTTCCATCTTTTACTTCTTCTCCATCATGTAGGGTGTTCTCCTGTTGGTCATGCAGCATACTCTTGGTTTAAATTTCCCTTTGATTTCTCAGATCTTGTGGAAGAGACCTCTTGTTATACCTTTTTGTTGTCATCTATTTCTCAGCATTGACTGTTACTGTTGTTGTCTTTGTCCCTGTGCAGTAGTTGCTGAACATTATATATACTTAATCATGTAATGTATTCCTCTGCTGGTCGTATAAGCACTCTGATTCTTGGTTTAAATTTCCTTTTGATTTCCCAGATCTTGTGGAAGAGGTCTCTTTATCTTTGCACATATTTGCCTCCCTTTTACTTCTTGTCTGTTTTTAACTGCTTGAAGACTTCTGTCTGTCATCCACTGAGGCTTCTCTTTCCTTTTGGGTACAGATAGTGGCTTTTTGCACTCCTTCCTAACAGTGTCCCTGGCTTCAGTCCAGAATTCTTCTGGCTCCTAGTCAATTAGGCTTAATAGTGCAACTCTATTTTTTTTAATTATTTTTAAATTCTATTAGGATATTCTTCAGGTTGGCACAATGGTTGGTTTAGTGTTCTTCTTTAACTCTACTCTAATTTTTATATTAACAGTCTGTATATTAATTTTTATATTAACAGTCTGTACCCTACTCTGTTCCTGGTCTTGTTTCTGCAAAGAAAACGACACTTCTCTATCTTCTGCTTCTGATTAAGTAGTCTATTTGATTTCTATATTGGCCATCAGGTGATGTGCATGTATATAGTTGCCTCCTTAGTTGCTTGAAGAATGTGCTTGCAGTGAACAGACTTTGGCCTTGCAAAATTCAGTCAGTCAGTCTCCTGCTTCATTTCTTGATCCTAAGCCAATTTTTCCTAAAATCTTTGATTCTGGCCTGTCCTACTTTTGCATTCGTATGATTAACAACAAATCCTGTCTTGGTATGTGGTCAGTTTCTTCCTGAACTCTAAGCATAGATCCTTTCAGTTTCTTCCATTTCTGCCCCTAATTGGACCATAAACTTGGATTATGGTTATATTGATAGGTTTTCTCTGAAGCCCTACTAATATTACTTGCTCAGACTTTGCCTTGTATTCTTTTACTGCTTTGCCACATCTCTCTTCACCCCATTAATGTCACCCTGTTTCTTCTTAGATTTTCATTTTCTGAGTAGAACGCTGTGCAATTATCTGACTCAAAACATTCTATTCCGTTTGTTTTAGCTCACTTACCCCAAGTATTGCAATGTTTATATGTTTGATTTCTTGTTTATGTCTAGCTTCCCTTGTTATATCCTTCCCATGTTCCACATTCCTTTAATGTGTCTTATGCAGCTTCAGACTTCCCTTTCACCTCTGACCACATCAACAGCTGAACATGGTTTCAGCTTGTGTCTAGTTGCATCACTAGCCACAGCTGTACTCATGGCTATCCTCTGCTGTACCCCAGTAGTTCGAATGCCATCAGACCTGGGAGTTTTATCTTCTGGAAGTATCTCTTGTTTCATTTTGGATTGTTTCATCATAGGGTTTTCATTGTAAAAGACATTCAAATAAGATTTACTGTGCCTCCTTCTGTGCAGTACTAACAAGTGATGCTACCATCATTGACCCTGAGAAATCCTTCTCCACTGTCACACCCCCCCCCACTATTGCTGCTGCCCAATAGCTGTGACATATTTAGTCAGGTTCCTTAGCAAAAGTCTGTCTGACATGGGAGGACCCTAACAGCAGCACTATTACCATCAGCATGGCCTTTTTCTATGCTCAGAAGCATGAAGTCCCACTATTGTGGAAAGGTTGTGCCATGGTGAGGGTACTTCAGATACATGCATGAAAATCCCGAGGTGGCTCAATGTGCAAGTCACAAGCGCAGTCACCATGACAATTACTTGTTCACTCATTTCACTTTTTCTTATTTTTTTAGATAGAAGCTCAATACTCTTGTTACAGTTAGTAATACTCTCTAGTTTTGCTGCACATAAAAAAGGGGAAAGTTGAACAAGTGTCAGCAAGATAAGATAAATTTTTGTCAGGAACAAGGAAATGAAGACCAGATGAATATCTATTTAGCATAACTTTGGCAAGGAACAAATAAACAGAACACATCCATTATAACAAAAATAGTTTGGAATGATATTAAAATATAGGATATTTTTCATAGCAAAATGACAGCAGTTCTACTTCAGAGAAAATAACACAATGCAGTTCAACCTTAAAAGGACTAACTCCATGTTTTTGTAATTGAAAGGTTATGATCTTAGAAGTTGACAAAAAATTTTGTCAACGTGCTTTGTCTTCTGGGTATGATCTCATTTTTAAAATTACCAGCACTTCTACAGGGGACTTTCAGATTAATTGCTGCTGTATATATTTTACATTTTCACATTCATGTCTTATTTTTATTCCAACATTCTGCTTTTCACTTTCTACTAAGGATTGATAATACTATATATATTCACATCATGCTCTTTTTCCTTTCAGAAAGAGTTATTTATAGATGTGTATTAATATTTCTCTCTCCTATAGGAAAGAAGAGCCTTCAGTTATCTTAGATATTCTGCAGAAACTGTCAGAATCCAAAAGATTTGATATGGCAGTAATGTTTATGTCAGATTCAGAGAAAAAAAGTAAGTAGATCGTATTTTTGTGTCACTGTTGGAATCTATTAGTCAGTAGGTTTAGAGGTTAGCATAAATATTAAGAGTTTAGAATGGATGAAAGTATATAGCCTAACTGCTGCTATATCACAATCCTGAAAGTGTTGTTTCCTCTCTTTTAAAAATTAGGTTTCTATTCAGCATAATTGTGGAAGAAAATGAGAAAATTTCTCATTGTACATGCAGAGGGAGTTTTAGAAACCCCAATTTTGGAGCTTAGGCTTCTCAGACAAAGAGAGACAGATACAGCTGTACACGTTCTACTCTCTTCCTCACTACTCTTCATCCTTTGCCTTCACCCTCAGCCTCTCCTTCCAGCTATCATTGACATTTTGAAGCCTCCTAATTTGCTAGAATCATATGTTTTTGCAGGCCACTGCCAGCTAGTCTGTTCCATTTCTCAGCTGTCTGATTTTCTTTTCTAGCTAATTCAGTGTCCCACTGGGCTGTTTTGATCCTCTCCTGTATTGTTTTCTTACTGTTTTTTATTCTTCTGATGACTTGAGTGTTCCTCTTCTAAAACTTCACTTTGGTGTAGGTAGTGGTATTTTGGCTGCATAAGGATCAGCATTCACCCTGATCATTTTTAAATAGGGGAAATGATTGACATGTTTGTATACCATTTATATACTTATTAGTTTATTACATCTCATCCTGTGCAGCAAACTGAAATTTAACTAGATTTGAACTAGGTTGTCCAGTAAATCAAGCTCTTATGCTCTGAGGATTCTAGTTAAGTCCGTCCCCACATGATATTAAACTAAATAGTATTAATGTCCATCTTTATCTGAAAAATCCCATCTCCTTTCTTTTGAACTCCTAATACAGTTATACTTTATTCTTTCCTACTTGCTTAAATGTGGCATTTATTTAATCTGCTCAGTTTAAAATATTATAATATTTCTGATACTTTCTCAGACAATATGATATGATGGCCCTTTGTATGTTCAATTTTTCTATTGCTGAATATTTAATAATGGTTATTAAAGTTGTATTTTCAGGAGATTTTGCCTATGGGAGTGTATAATACTTGATAAAAAGCTTAAGAAATCTACCATTCTCTCTTCTTATAGCTGTACATTCATTGTTTTGTCATTTGGAAAAATCGGGATTGGAAGATTCTTTGGTTGAACAACTCAAGAAAAGATACAGTGTTTGAGACAAATAGCTTTGTGTATTTATATGTACAAATATAGCAAATTACGCGTTTCTGGAAGTGTACTGGTTCCTGATGATGAGAGACCATGGCTGGAAGGATCCAAACTGCCTTCTACTTGTGCAGACAGGAGTGTCCACTCCTCCTCCCCTAATACTTTGTTATGGGCCATCTTGGAAACCCTTGCATTCGCCGTAGTGACTCCTTGGCACAAAAGGAGAAAACCATGCACATTTCTTTGGATCAAAGCCTGTGAAGACATCTCAACAATTTAAGTGGGAAATGTGATGATCCTTCCATTCAGCAAGATACTGTATGGGATTGAGCACAGCTGAACTTACAGTTTTCATCCTCTTCGGTCATGTAGAGTTAAGGCTGACAATGAGCTTTTAAAATGTTTTATAAATTTTATTTTTGTGTGTATTGATTAATTTGCTTGTTACAAATTATTCTGCATTTTTGTTCTCATAAATGAATTCAAAATGTTTAATTTCAGTGTTCTTGATTTTGTTTTTGTTACTAATTGAAATCATCAAGAGATAGCGATATTTGCCAAAAATATTAACAAAATTGTAACTTGACCTTCTTTTATGAGCCATTTTTCTTTGCTGCTAAGCAGCTGTGTTAGAATATCGAATTGTGTCTGTGGTATGTGTTAACAGTGAAAAGGTGGCCCACTAAAAAAAGAGCCAGGATAGAGTAGTGGTTTGAGCCTTGGAGTATGACTCTGGAGAACAGGATTTGGATCCCCACGTAGCCATGGAATCCCACTGGGTTACAATGGACAAGCCACACACTCTCAGCCTCGAAGGGCAAAGGCAAACCTGCTCTAAACAAATATTGTCAAGAAAACCCTGCAATAGGTTCACCCTTGTAGTCACCGGGAGACAGAAATGACTTGAAGGCACACAACATTAGAAACAAAATTCATGTGGCATGTGTTGTCATAGGAATGTTGTTTTCACAGATTTCATTTTTGGGCAGTAACATGATTATACGTGTCTGCTTAAAAGATAAACCTTATTTGGTTCAGCTGAACCAATTCTGAGAGAAGAACTAAGTTGCCAAGAAACTTAGTTCTCTGCCTTGTGAAATATTCTTAGACACCTGGGCACTGTCTGTGAAAATAAGCAACCAGACCCTTTAAAAAATTTCTACAGCACAACAGCAACTTGCATTTTATAGGTAGAGTGATTCATTTCTATTGCCATTTTGTTGGTATTGTAGAATATATCTTATTCCACAGTAGTAATTTCCAAACTTAATATCCTATTTAGTCATTGATATAAATGGATATCAGCTATAGTTAGTGGGGAAAATGAGCAATTTTAAACCAGATCATCAAAAAATTATGAATAAAACAATATGTAGCTTCTGTCAATGAAACATTTGACATTCAGAATCACAGATGTTCATTTCTTGTTGGCTGAGTTATATATGAATGTATACTTGAAAATGCCAGTTACATTATTCAGTAAATGCTTAAATATACAAACTATGCCTGGAATATGAGAAACTGTATATTTTTGTTCCCATAGTAATACTAGGAGATGCCCAGATTCCAAGTATGAGGACGACTTGAATATCCTTTGTTATGTACGGTTACAGAACAGCAGTAAGATTAGGGTGGAAACATTAGGAAACTAATTCCCTTAAACCTTCTGCCTCAGCTTCTGAAGTATTTTGGTTGAGTATGGGTAACACAGTAGATCCAGGGACCGGTTTTCTGTCCCTGAAACCCAAAAATGACACCACTGCCATAAAGCTTATCTCTGGTTTAGAAAAGCATGCATTTCTGATGTTAAAATTAATGGGGTCAGGGGATCTGAAAACCATATAGAAGAGTAAAATCGCCATTCCTGGAGTCTTCTAAAAGTTCCTGTTTATCCTTTTGGAGAAGCCAGATGAAATGTTGTCCAGGGACACTGAAGGGGTCAAAGGTTGTAAAAAACATCTTAGAGGCTGTACCTGGCCCCAGGACCACCCTTTGCCTAGCTCTGATTTTAATGATGTTGTATAGTTTCTGCTGCTATTTATAAAAATAGGTAGATAAAATATAGGAAGTTGTAACAGCAAAAGTAACATATGATGGATGTCAAAAGATATGGAGATATGGAGGTTACCGAGACTGAAGCCAGGACCTAGGTCCTGCTATCTTCTTTACCTCAAGGCAAAGTACCCAAACAAATTGGGCTTACCCCCCAATCTTGCAAGGTGGACTACCAGCATCTTCTGTCCAGCTCAGCTAAAGGGAAGGACATACCTCTCACTGTACATCTTTGGAGCTTACAACCAAGGCACATCCATACTTCTTTGCTCCAAAGTCCCATTCCAGAGCATAGTTTTCAGTAGCAATAACCAGGCAAAAGGGACATGGTGGGTTTAGAATTTACTGTATTCTATTGATTCACACTCAGAACACAAGTTATGATGTATTTTCCAAGGAGTAAAACAGTAACAACCCACTTAGATAACTCAGGAAAATACACTAGAATATTATACAAACAGGCTAAAATAAGAAATATAACTTCCTAAGCTAAATATATATACCCAGAGCAAAACATATTTCTTAGACAAATTCAGTATCCTCCACCAGTGCTGATTAATCTGTTGTCTTCTTTTTCAACTGCTTTTGAAATATCCTGATTTCTCTCTTCCCGCTCTTGTCCTGTAGATACGTGTGAAAAGCAAACTGCTGTAGCCTCTCCTAGCTAGTGTGTCCTTTCTCATTAATAACTTTTGCTGTCTTAACCAATTTTGTTGCTTGGCCACACATGTCCTGGTTTCCATCTGTGAAATGTGGGAGGGCAGAAGATTTCAATCAGTCCACATATGTGCAGAACACGGAAGAATTCCAAGAAGCATGAAGTCAATTAAAGAGTCAAAAGAATTCATACCAATCGTTATAGGAAAACGCTGTCATGGCTCTGAATTATTGTTCCAGCCAATCAGCACTGTTAACAATTTGAACATCACAGGTTTTGGCACTCATAAGTTCTTTCAACCCTGTTGGATCAAATTCCTATTAATAAGTAAAATTTGCAAGAATCTTTGCTATTCTCAGAACCCTAACAAGCTTGAGATTATATAGATGAGAAAGACATCTAATAAATAACTTCTGAAGGTCTAGTTCTGGCAAGCAGCCCAAAATGGAGACTCAGGCGTTCTAACTCAAGGTACTTTTTTTTTTTTTTTGTAATAGAAAATTAACAGGTACTGCTTTGATTATTTTCCTTTAACAGGAAAAATGATTACTAAAAACTACAGTTTTACTTCTTATTGTTCTAATTCTGTTGATCATCAGCACCACTATATTTGTATCTCATTTTTTTTAAATGGAACTCAAGACAGCTTACAAATTAAATACAGTGTAGTTAAAAATACAAAGATCAACATTCAAATAGAATTAAACTGTTCATAAGACTGTGCTTCCCAAAGGTTGTCTACTGTATGAATTAAATGCTGTATGATATTTGGTTTTCAGTCTGATCAGCAGAACTCTTATGTTCTTAAATAGATAAGAGATCAATATAATCTTGAATTATAAGGGCCTAGGGCCTAAGTAAAGCCAGTGTAGTGTAGTGGTTTGAGCATTGGGCTATGATGCTAGAGACCAGGATTTGATTCCTGGCTCAGCCATGCAACCCCACTGGGTGACTTGGCTACATCACACACCAACCACCAGAAACCCCTGTGATAGGGTCA
The DNA here is from genome assembly GCA_948474755.1 of Ctenosaura bakeri. Taxonomy (NCBI): domain Eukaryota; kingdom Metazoa; phylum Chordata; class Lepidosauria; order Squamata; family Iguanidae; genus Ctenosaura; species Ctenosaura bakeri. Next base: position 398,487 of record CAOLHI010000744.1, on the reverse strand, counting down.
CCATAAGTCAGAAATGACTTGAAGGCATACAACAACAGCAACAAAGATCCTGAATAACATAAGGGTCTAAATCAATGGAACTTCTGTATGTGTTGTCTCAACTGTCAACAACTGAATAGGTCTACTCTAGCTGGGATTAACAAAAAGGATCTTAGTATGTTATTTTCATTCAAAAATGGAAAAAAATGACAGTGCTCTTGTTACTTGTTTGTTCTACATATGAATTAATTATTTAATTTAAAAATAAAACTTCAGTATAGATATTAAATTTTACGTAAGTATATTTAATTCATAAATGAATGCACATACAGAAATCCATCTCATGTAATGATTTTCCTGATGAAATGGCATGCTTAAATATTAAGTAGTCCTCAATTCATTAACTTAAGTCTACTGCAGTGTACCATTCATTCTGTGAACAAAACAGTGCTCTTTCCTCAGTGTGTGTATGTGCATGATACAATTGCATTGCTAAAGAGTCTCACAGCCTCCCCTATTTCAGTTATTTTAGGCAACCAAATTGGTGGATTTTATTTCTTCCTAACTTCTGATATCACTTTCTGTTATTTTTCATAATTAGGCTGCTGTAGCCTGAAATATAAGGGGGAGAAAACTTCATGAAATTGAAATTTTGCACAGAGCTGAAGTAATTATTCCAGGTTCATGCAAGAACAAGTTAGTGTCAATTTCTTCTACAGCAATTAGGAAGAGTGCTGGTGCCGTTTAGGTCCTGTTGTCACTTTGGGACACTGCAGTTAAAATGGATGGTGAAAATGGTACTGAGGAGGCAAAATGCTTAATTTGAATTCTGAAACAGAAAATTATCAAATTAGAAATAAGACCTATGAATAAAATGGAGATTGTTAGTGTGTTCATCCTTCCCACTGCCCTTAACCCTCACTAAATGTCTGCATGGAGGGCAGTGAGGTAATTGCCTCCAAAGTGATTTCCAAAATTCAGTATGCATGCAGCATCTTTTGGCAACATGCAGCTGATAGCTGGAGGTTCAATATTTTCCCATGAAGCATTAGCATGTGGACAAATGGAGGGGTTCAGTCTGTCCTGCACAAGCACAGTCTGTTCACTGTCCACTGGCCATGAATGCAACAAGTTCTTACTCGCATGGTTGCATCCTTAGGACAAAGACTTTTGCCAATGGGCCCTTTCATACAATACAACTATAGTACTATGATTCCACTGTAACTGCCATGGCAACATCATTTGGAATCCTGAGATCTGCAATTCAGGGAGGAATATTTAGAATTCTCAGCAACACAGCACCAAGCTCCCAGCAAATTATAAACCTCAGGATTCCACAGGCTGGTGCCATGGCAGTTAAAGTGGAATCAAATTGCTAAAATTGTGTGATACTGAAGGCCTCCAGGTTTACCAAGACTCAGAACTTCACCAAATGTTTATAGATTGTGTCCTCCTACTCAGAATCAGGACGGATTACCAGAAATCCCTTTTTAAGCCTTGCAGCTGGGACCTTAAGATCATCTTCAGAAGCCTTTTGCCAAGTGAGGTCCAGCTGGTAAGCACCCAAGAAAGAATTTTGTTTAAGTAGCCCCTCCCCACTATGGAGTGCTTTCCCTCAACATCTGTATATAGACTCTAGAGTCTAGAACCTATTTTTCTTTGTACACAGTGATAACCTTTGTCAGGCTTTGAAATACTGGTTTGATTGATTTGTCCCTGCAATATATTTCATATCTTCTATATGATAAATGCATTTTTACTAAACATCTGTTATTTATTGCATTTTCACTGTTTTTGGTAAGTTGACAACCTTGCTAAGAGGATGGCCTAAAAATACTGCAAATAAATTGCGGTAACAGATCAGATTTTCCCACACTGATGCCCTCCTGATATGTTGATCTACAATTCAAATCCCTCCCATCCTTCCAACCAACCAACATGTTACGCTGCTCAGTTATTATGTGAGCTGTAATCCAGCACTTTTGGAGGGCACCAATTTGTGGTGTTCTACAGTAGACTAATACAGCCAACCTTGGAAATAAGTGCAAGTTCTCTAAACAATAAAATCCCACACCCCAGGATAGCTGCAGAGCTCCTATGGTCACTCTTTTAAATAACAGATAGAAATATCTGGTTAAAATGCAAAAATTGAAGAAAGTAGTTGAAGAAATTAGGAAACACAATTACAGGAACTGACTAACTTTCTTCCCATATGGTATTTTTAGTATATTGAAACTGCATTTCAATGTACTAAAAGAGAAAGCAGCATTTTTAAAAACGTTAACAATACCACTATTCGCCTGATATTGACAGTCCTTATTGTCCTGAAAAAAAGAAAAGTCTGCTAGGTAGACTATTGTTTCTCCAATTATTTGGAGAGGGGATAAGAATGACAAGAATTGCTGTCTGCTAGAAAGAGTTCAGGCCTAGTCTGGCATACTGTCCTCTGGACACATCTACTCTTGCTACTTTGGTTCATTTCAGTCAAAGTGAGTTGAATTCAAAAATAGAATGGAGGTGATTAGAAAATTGGCATTGTAGCTCCTTATCTGACACCAAACCACTTCAAAAACTTCAAGCTATATTTGTGACATGTCAGCAAACCCTGTATTTTTCTTAGACTTACAGGAGAGATGTAATGTTTTGCTCACGAAAGACAGGTATTATTAGATGGTGCCAGGAGCTACTGGGACGTTGGCTGACAGGGAGCAGGAACATGTTTCGTTTAGCAACAGAGGCATTGATCCTTACCAGAAAATGAAATAATTATGCCTAGTTTTACTGTTAATAGACTGTCATTTCAGAACTTCCATTCTTTTCCATTGGAGGACAGAGCTATCCTACAGTTGATCTCTGGTACGGTGGAAGATGCTGTCCCATCACTCTGGAAAACTTCATGTGGAAACTACACTATTTGTACATATTCCTGTTGCAACTAATAATTAAAAAGGGTAAAATATTGTGAACATAAAAGATGAACTTAAATAGACTAAATAAATAAAAGTAGGAAAATTCAAGGGAAAATACCCCTTACCATAGAAGCAGAATTCCATTAGGGCCATTTCCTCATGAAGCTGTTATAGTGCTATGATTTCACTTTCAACATCCTATGGAATCCTGGGGTTTGCAGTTTCGGGAGGGGCCAGCGAAACTGCAAACCCCAGGATTCCATAGGATGTTGAAAGTGGAATCATAGCGCTATAACAGCCTCGTGCGGAAATGGCTTAAGGCTTCAGTCAGCTTGTATATGGGGAATAAGTGTGCAGCGCCATCTTGTCCTTTGTCTGAGGCAAGAAAGTATTGTGATCCAGGGCCACCATCTGTTGCTTCCAAGGCCATGCTGACCAGAGTAGAAGTGTGCATAGTGGTATAAAATAAATAAAATAAATAAATAAAGTAAAAAGTACCTTATTTTTTAATTGCCTCATTGACATTGAGGAATGAGGGAGAAATTCATCATGTGAGCTCAAGGCTGGTGTGGCTAAAGAGCCCAGTCCTGGGGTTTATCAGAGGAAAAGAGAGACTTTGACATTAGCAGCAGATCAAAGCCACACACAGTCTACCCTGGAATGTCTCATTTTGATGTGTAGAGAAACTCCTCTACCATAACCTACCCTCTCCAGTAAATGGATCTGGAAATTATGGTTGCTCTCCTAGTCAGTGAGTACTTTTAATAGTATCTTGTGATGCTACTTGAATTGACTCCATTTTTTTATTCTCACATACTCTTATCAGTCTAATAAATAAGTAAACAATGTGTACAACAGTCTGGGAGGAAACCAGAATAGAGCAGAAAAATGGAGAGGTGTGTGTATGGATTTTTTCTTTTGTCAAACTGTTACATAGGGTTATGCAGAAATGCTGACATGTCAGAAAGAGACCCCTTGGCTTTCATTAAATTATGTCTGCAAAGTAAACAAGCCCTTCACCCTTCATTTATTCCAGTATTTGCCTCTAAGGTTACTTTACTCACCCTGCCATGTGTAATTCCACTAACTGTCTGCAGTTTTGTTTGGTTTTTCTTGCAGCCTAATACCAAAATCAAGGTGCTTGATCCCTCTCTTTGTTCTTAGATTGGCAACAGCCACAGCATCTCAGTGAGTTGGAGAAACGGATAAAGTTATAACTGAAACTTGATTTCTGACTACACTTTAGCAAAGCTGATAACGTTTTGCCTGCTATTTCATGAGTGGAAGAAGTCTTTTAAATAGCAAGTTCAGGTGGTGAGTGCAAACAAGATGATGATGAAAATGAGACAACGGAGAATCAGTGGAGGGAGTCAGCCTGCTTGCAGAAACTCTGAAGTTTATAATAATAATAATTTAAAAACTCTTAAAATATAACCTAGATCTGCTCACCCACACTTAAAGCCCAGCAAATATAAGGATAAAATGTCACTCTTTGCTACAAAAGAAAATGGTGGATAGAGAAGGAGGACTGGAATGAATTCCCTGAACTGTTCACACCTTATAGAATGCTTGAGGAAAGTCTGCTTGGTTGGAACCATGAGAAGAAAATACGATGCAACCTTTTGTTGCAGGTCCAGTTACATTTACTATGTTTTTGAGACAAGTTAATCCATATAGGAGGACAACTGGGAAGGATTAAGCATCTGTTACCGGGTTGTACACCTCTACATCTTGATATGGTTTTGATTTCATTGGTGAAATATGATTTAATTGGCAAAATATATTAATCAATATTGATACAAAACATATTCTGCTATGATTGAATGGCCAGATAAGAGGAAAAGGCTAGCAAAACATGTGTGCTGTGAATTAGGTCAGATAAAACCTTTAGACATAGCCAGGTCATACTCAGGAAACTCCAGAGATAATAGGTTTGCAGTTAGCCTTGACAACTCAACCTTTTGAACAATAGCATCTAGAATATTCCCACAAGACTGCTGTTTGTCTCAGCTTCTCTTCCTCTGACTAAACAAACCTCTCCTTTGTCCTAAAACCTGTCCAATATGTACTGAGCTATCAGGATAACTATTAGCCCTTTGTTATTTAGTGCTAAGACCATTACCCATTCCAGACCTCATTGCCCACTCTGCAAACTGCATTGTTTGGCCGGAGAGCCATTAACACTCTTGCCCTCCAGGCAGAAAGCAGGTATATAAACCCCTGTTCTTGGCCAGTCAACTCTCAGTACACCGATTGCTGGTCACCACTCTGCTACTCTGATTCCTAACTGTGCACTGTCTTTAGAAACAAGTCTAAGCCACATAGGTTTATCTTCACTGCTCTTCTGGATTGACAAATATCACCTGCTTCACCCTGAAATCTCGCAATCCAAAACTTTCCTCTCTTTTCCTTCAGTTACCCTTGTGTGATTTTGTGACTGCTTGGATCTTGTGTGCATGATTGCAATTCCCCCAATAAAACACAATTACGCTTACTTTTGGATCTCTGGCTGGTTCTTTCCCACGGAAATACTAGTAAACATAGCAATAAAAGATCTTGTTAGGTTACACACACACACACACACACACACACAGGCCTCCTATTTTGAAATAGTATCCCCCACCTTTGCACAGAGGTACTGGTATCATGGGAGTACCCCTGGGTCACCTACATTTGGGGTAACAAATCTTAACTCTTAGCTAAATTTGGCTTGACTGGGGCAGGGGAGCAAATTTCTGGTTCTCAGACAGTTGTTTACCATCTTAAGTTTGCTATATACATTGCAAATTGAAAACATTTGTGGTTTCTTCCATAGAAATTAAAAGGCATCAGCTGGGCTGAGGCATAGGAATACTAGTAAATCCTTCAGCTTTACTCACTTTTAGTGAGTTGGTGATCAGTGTTTTTCAGTTTATTGTTTTAGTATTGTATGTTAATTTTAGTTTATGTCTATGTAAAAATGTTGATATTCTTGATTTTCTGTGTTAAAATTGATACACACACACATATATACACATGTTTGTGTGTATGTGTGTGTGTATATACAAAAAGTTAAAAAAAAGAACATGAACTCAGGTATCCACATTGCTGGGTATCATCCCCGCATTTGGGAAGGAAACCATAGAAGAAAGCTATGATGTGGAAGCCACCACACACCTCTGTGGAAATTAGCTGCCAAAACAAGTGCTTTTTTTGCTACCAAGATGCCACCCAGAACACACATGATTTTGTCTCATTTCAGAAGTTAAGCAGAGCTGGGCCTGGTTAGTGCCTGGATAGAATATTACCAGGGAATACCAGGCATTTTGCATGAATGGCTAGGAGGAAAAAAAATACTGCTAGAAGCTGTAGAGACCTGTTGCTGCCAGTCAGAGTTTAGGAAACTGGGCTAGAAGGACTACTCTACTCAGTATAAGGCAATATTCTCTGTTGCTATTGCTAAACTATCCGTGCCCAATCTGCACTAGTATTTCATGATAAAAACATGATATTGGGATTTGAGTATCTCTGCCCATCCTTGCTGATATCCACATCACCTCAGAAAACACTTTTCTTAAGTTAGTGGCTAGTATCCAGATACATATCTGTTCCTTGATGCAAAGGACTTACCGTCTCTTTGGTGACTTCAGAACTCATCCTGGATTCTGCTGCAATCCCTTGTCCCCAAAATGTCTCTAGCTGTCATCTTCTTGGAGAAATCAGTAATAACCAAGGAAGACAAATGCTGTCCATCTGTTCATCAAATATAATACATCATGCCCATTCTATTCTTTTGTGGTTAGGTTGGTTACATAGTGAAACTGAAAAAGCTGCAAGCCATATAGCACTTTATTCACCCAGAGTTCCCGTACCTTCCTTTGAACAATCTGGAAGAGCCCTAATAAGAGATTCTTGTGATATGCATACACCTGCATTCCACACAGCAGTCAAAGTGAAGTGCAGAGGTGGACAACTATTGGGGTTAGGGAACCATATTGCCCCCACCAACTTTGGAAGATCTTTGTACCCCACATTGCCCCTAAACATAAAAAAAAACTGATACAAAAATTGTCCATAAGTATCAATATTCAGATCATTTCCTGTTGAAAATAGGCCTCACCTGGGTCTTAACTGGCTAGGTGGAGGGCACAGCAAAATTGCCCTACACTCCCAGAGAGTGTTTGGGGGCACTTGAGGGCAAAAGGTTTTTTCAAATATGGGTACCCTGGTGACTACAGTCATTTCCGCGCTAGACTGTTATAGTGCTATGATTCCACTTTCAACCTCCTATGGAATCCTGAAGCCCAGGATTCCATAGGAGGTTGAAAGTGGAATCATAGCACTATAACAGTCTAGTGTGGAAATGTCCTAGAAAACAACAGCTGCTCTTTCTACACTCCATTGTAGTGGCTCCCTGACGCTAAAAGATGCAGCAAAACCACTTTGCAGTTTGAGTAGCAGGAAAATGAAATAACTCCTAAACAGAAGTACTGCCTTGGGGGAAGCTTTATCATTTCTGTGCAGAAAACAAGCAGTACATAAGTATGCAATGAATCACTAAAATCAGGCTGTAAACCAATAATCCCGAATGGCCCTAGAAGCTGTAAGAGATGAAACTGGCTGAGGAAAACAAAAACAAAAAATCTCCAGTTAAAAAATCAGTGCTTTCCATTCTGGGCCTTTGCTTTCTGTGTTAAGGTTTTGTACTTGCTACTGCTTTAATTCTGCCTTCAGTATACACACAAGCACTTGAAAATGTATTGTATTCATCGATGTTCATAACAAGGGCCCTTTCTGCACCTCACCTTCTTCTGGCGCTGGGTTGTGGGGATTGCGCGGGCAGTCTCTGGTGAGAGGCTCTCGTGTCCGGGGTCCTTCGGCTCCACATGAGCTGCCTGCTTGTGTGAAAGCCCCGCCTCTTCCTTCCACAGTGCAGCCTGGGACCTTCCCAGGCTGCACTGGGGCAGGAAGCGTGAGCGGCGCGGCTCCGGAGGCCCCGCATGCCAGGTAAGTGTGCGTGCGGCCCAGGAGCAAAAGGTGCATGATCGGTGCCTGCCAGCCCCTGGAGCATTGCGCGATTGTGAGTGCATCATGCAGATTGCTCCTCACAATCGTGCGACGCTCCAGGCACCCTTTCACATGGCAAATGCTGCGCGAAAAGGGCCTTAGACTTGGGAACAGTAATAAGTTTTTATATGGGTGCTTCTTTTCAGAAGGCTCACCTTAATAGAGATATGCAAAGAAATGGTTTAAAACAATTTTCTTTTCAAGTAGTTGAAAAGCCATGCACAGTTGAAACAGCTAGAACAGACAGCCTTGGATTTAAGGAATGGAGGCCATGTTCTACTTTACCAGTAAAATGGATTGCATGCTGTAATTCTGTGCAACTTTTGTTGAAATACAGCTTGGATTCTTGAATTCCAAATAGGTCAAAATAAACTCACTTTCAGTTTCTTTATGAGAGGGGTCGCATGGCCACATGTACTCAAAAAACCTTTCCTATGAACACACACATGCACATACACACTTACACTCAAGATCCCTGCACCCCTTCAAAAAAGTTCTGGAGAAAACCACCCCAAATGACCAAAGCCCACCTGTGCTTTGGTGTTCTTAATCACACCAACATTACTACCCCATAATCTGTCCCAATGGGTGAGTTTATAAGCAGAAATGGGTGAGTTCATAAGCAGAAGTGGCTGCCAGAGACTTCTAGTTGGTATGAATGTATCAGTACAACGTGCTGAAGAAGATGAAGGCAAAAAGTTTCCCCCACCCTGGCACATTTGCCCATAGAATCTAATGCATAATATTACAGTTGCATTAGTTATTTTTTTTACCAGCTTAGCTGTGATGTAATAACTGCAAAAATCTCTGTACAGCACCCACCAAACTGATTTAGTAGTCTCTAACATATATCTAACAGCCCTTTATATAAAGAACAGTGGTTGTGTAAATATTTTCTTGCACTTTGATTGTGATCACAATCACAATTTGTTAAATCTCCAAAAGACACAGAAAAGTCCAAGAACGCTAATGTCCCAAATTACTCTTCCCTGCATGAGTGCAGGTTATTAAGCAGAGGCTGGATGGCCATCTGTTGGGAATGCTTTGATGGGTGTTCCTGCATAGCAGGAGTTGGACTCGATGGCCCCTGGGGTCTCTTGCAACTCTATGATTCTATTATTCTATGATTCTAGTGTCACCAGGACAGATTTTTATGGGTGCCTGAACATTTCACTGAATGTTGTTGACATGGACATGCATGTAAAGTAGTAAACATTTCACTTAGGCCTCAATAGATTTGGGGGGAAACAAGTGGCTATCTTTCCCTATCTACACTAAGCCTAGCCATGACAAACAGTGGAGAGAGCAGGAAGGGATTTTGCTATAGCCGCTCCACATCTCCTTTTGTTGGGTTTCTCAAAGAATGAGACCCATTATTTTAAAAAAATGTTTTGGCAATCTATATAAGTCCCTGTTTGCAGCTTTGTCTTTGTCTTAGGCCATTTGCACCTTTAACTTTACATCCTCTTTGCATCTTTGGCTTTGGTTTTGGTCATTTCCACACTAGCTTGTCATAGTGTTATTATTCCGCTTTCAACATCCTATGGAATCCTGGGGTTCACAGTTTAGGGAGGGGCATTTCCACCTCAAAGGCCCCTCCCTAAACTGCAAACCTCAGGATTCCTTAGGATATTGAAAGCAGAATAACAGCACTATAACAAGCTAGTGCGGAAATGGCCTTATATATGGGAGATATGGAGGCATAATAGGGCATTCTTCCTATAGATTTGCTGCCTACACCAGTAGTGAAGGAAAATGGCACTATGTTTGCTATGGAACACCTGCATTGATCATCAATAAATCTTCTTTTACACCAATGCCTTTATTTCATCCTGATAATCCACAAACCTGTTATTTGGTGGCCCGACTCAAATTTCCAGAATCCACACACTATGGCCATTTCCACACGGGGTAATAAACACAGTGCAGTGTGTCCTCCACGGAGGACATCTGCACCTTGGAGAGGACTAGGTTCAGACTACTTAATGTAGGTCCACACCTCGGTCTACTCCAGAACTACCCCAAGTGGTCCTCTAGCGTGCTTTTGAAAGACCTGATTTTTCCGGTCTTTCAAAAGCCTGGAGCACGCCACTGTGTGCCTTCTCTCCAGTGCAGATTTGCAGGCTCGCACCAATGTGAGCCTGCGATCTGCGGAGGGCGGGCTTTAGGCTAGAGAGCTTCAGCGGTTGGTTGGGACCCACGACCAACCAGAAGCTGCCATTTTGGACGCCAGAGCAGTGCGGATCTATGACCTCGCACTGTTCCGGAGCAGCCTGGACTGGACCAGGGAGCCAGAAGATCCGGTAAGTAGCGGCCCAGGGAGATTGTGGGGTGGGGTGCCACAGGGTTCTGTCCTTGGTCCAGTGCTGTTCAATATTTTTATCAATGACTTGGATGTAAAAATAGAGGGCATGCACATCAAATTTGCAGATGACACCAAATTGGGTGGGGTTGCTAATACGCCAGAGGACAGGATCAAAATTCAAAATGACCTGGATAGATTGGAGAGCTGGGCCAAGGTGAACAAAATGAAATTCAACAGAGAAAAGTGTAAGGTCCTACGCTTAGGTAGAAAAAATGGAATACAGAAATATAGGATGGGGGACACGTGGCTGGATAGCAGTACTTGTGAAAGGGATGGAGGAGTCTTAATAGACCACAAGCTGAACATGAGTCAGCAGTGTGATGCAGCAGCTAAGAAAGCCAATGCAATTCTCGGCTGCATCAATAGGAGTATGGTGTCTAGATCGAGGGAGGTACTGGTACCACTGTACTCTGCTTTGGTTAGACCTCATCTTGAATACTGTGTCCAGTTCTGGGCACCCCAATTCAAGAAGGACATGGTCAAGCTGGAGCAAGTCCAGAGGAGGGCAACCAAAATGGTGAGGGGCCTGGAAGCCATGCCCTATGAGGATAGACTTAGAAAGCTGGGTATGTTTAGTCTGCAGAAGAGGAGGTTAAGAGAGGACATGATAGCCATGTTTAAATATTTGAAAGAATGCCATGTAGAGGAGGGAGATGGCTTGTTTTCTGCTGCTCCAGAGACCAGGACAAGGAGCAATGGATTCAAGCTGCAGGAAAGGAGATTCTACCTGAACCTCAGGAAGAAGTTCCTGACAGTCAGGGCTGTCCAGTAGTGAAATATGCTGCCTCAGAGTAGAGTGGAGTCTCCTTCTTTGGAGGTTTTTAAGCAGAGGCTAGATGGTCATCTGTCAGGAGTGCTTTGAGGGTGTTCCTGCATGGCAGGGGGTTGGACTGGATGGCTCCTGTGGTCTCTTCCAACTCTACATTTCTATGATTCTATGATTCCCTCATCCTGTGCAGAAATGGCCTCAGATATTACATTAGTAAAAATGGCATTGCATAAGTAATAAAATTAGTACAGTGGCCCCTCATCTTTCACAAGGATTCAGGGTGTAGACCCCTCACAAAAGTAAAAAAACTGAATTACTTCCCCCAATCCTGAATGAGAGATCCCCCTCCCACTCTGTCCTGGGGCTCCCCCCTCCATTCTCCTGCCTGTTGCCCACACACCCTGCTTTCTTTCTACTCAGGTAGCAGGGAAATGAATGGAACGGAAAACACTCCCTTCCCACTCCATTTGCCTGCCTGTTACCCACACACCCTGCCTTCTTTCTGTGCATGCAAGCAAAAGGCAAGCAAATGGAGGGGGGAACACTCACCCTCCATTCTCCTGCCTGTCACGCATGTGCCCTACCTTCTTTCTGAGCCTACAGGCATCAGGCAGGAGAATGAAGGGGAAAGATTGCACGCACACGAGCCTTTCCCTCTCCCATTCACTTGCCTTTTGCCAGGGTGCAGAGAAGTAAGGCAGTGTGCCTGAGTGAAAGGCCAGGGAATGGAGGGGCAGAATGAGGGGAAGCAAGCGGGTACCTTGTCAACAATCAAATTTATGAAGGTCAAACTCATGAATGTGGAGGGAGAACTGTACCTTTATCAGATCAAGTAATATAATTTGTTATTTAGCTAATACTGCATTGAGTCAATCTTTGCATTTTGCCCCTAGGAAGGGCCAGCTTCAGAGCTGGTTAAGACTGTCCCAGGGAAAATGTAGGCCAGATGAAGCTCTGATTGACCAATACATCCCTGAGAGCACCAGCTGAATGAGAACTGGCATTGCCTGACCTGTGCCTTACTGCATCAAGGATGGCTGCACAGTTCAATCAAGTGATCCCCTGACCATCTATGCTCCCCTCATAACTGGGCAGAAAGGAAATAAAAAGCAAGGTTTAATCCACACTCTCAGCCACAGAAAACCTCATGATAGGTTGGTCTTAGGGTCACCATAAGTCAGAAACAACTAGAAGGCGTCATCACCACCACCACCATCATCATCATCAACAACAACAATAATTCAAGGAAAGGGGTGTGCTTTCCTAGAACATTTTGTCAGCCAGGTTGGACTGTTACCACGGTTATGCTATGTCTGGTGAGAGCACTAGATATCTCTTGATATCAAATAATTTGGCCTTTTTGTGACCTTTCTCTGCCACCCTACTCCACGTGTTTGCAAGGGCCACTGGACAAGCACGTAATAGGCGCGGCCATTAATGGTTGTACATTCCAAACCACATTCAGGCAGGCAACTTAACGCCTCTCCAATGCTTTAGGGACCACTCCTTCTTGCAAACCGCCTTGCTCAGGGCGACTTTACACAAAGACGCACGGCCGAGTGCCAAGCCATTCCTTTATGTCGGTCCATTTGCATACTGGCCATACTATTGTCATCCAGCGCTAAGCTCATCATGTAAAACCCGACCTTTTCCAACGCCTTTGTCCAGCTACAAATTTCCTTTGTTCTCACCGAGCATGGCATGGCCTGTAGGTAAAATCCACCCTATAAAAGGTCCCCAATTCTGAACCTTCCTCGGATCACTCTGGACTTCCCTCCCGCCTTGCTGTCGGTTCGTCTGAAGAGTTCCCCTCAGCGGACCACGCTGAGCTTTCCTCCCTGCAACCTTCACTTCTCTCCAGGACTATGAGAAAAGGTGTCATATTACCCATTCCCCGAAACTCTCCATTTCCATTTCTCAGTTAGCTAGTGTATGTTGTATCTTTTGTGTTGTTTGTTCTCAATAAATATTATTTGTTGCTTTAGAACTTGTCTAACCACTCTCTGACCTGATGCTGTAGACATAGGGTAAAAGATCCTAGCTAAAGTTACCCTGCCTCTCGTTAGCTTAAGAGAGTGCTCGAGCTTAATTTCCCCATCTTGTGTTTTTATTTGGTTATTTGGGCACCCCTCCCAGGACCCCCAACATACAGGGTAACAGGACAGCTCTGCTGACTGGATTTACTTTGTCATTGTGATGTAGTACCGTAATTATAACATCACACTTAGGGCATTTCCGCACTAAACTGTTATAGTGCTATTATTCCACTTTCAACGTCCTACAGAATCCTGGGGTTGGCAGCTCTTTGAGCCTCAGTAAACTCAGTAAACAAAGAGCCAGACAGCTCTTTGGCCTCAGTAAACTACAAACCCCAGAATTCCACAGGATGTTGAAAGCAGAATGATAGCACTATAACAGGGTAGTGCAAAAGGCCCTCAGACTCATGTCCAATGAAGCAATGAAACTCATTCGATTACCTTGAGCCAGGTACTATTCTTTCTCAGCCTGGCTTACTTTGCAGGGCTGTTACGCAGTTAAAGTTGAAAATGAGGAGGAGCTGACTTTAAGCTCCTTGGAGAAATGGTAGGATAAAAATTTTGTTAATAATTTTAAAAAATGAATAAATTAGAAAAAAACACTGTCAAGTGTAAGAAAGCTGCTAGACTAAATAAATTTTAAGAGAAATTGTTAAGTTATTATTATTGTTGCTCCTCTAAATGGAGGACTGGTCAGTGTCTTTTCTCCAACTGACCTTTTTCGACCAGTCTCATTAATTAGCAAATGTAGTTTTTAGGCAGCTGTGAACAATTCTGCATGTGCTGACTCACCGTCTATAAACTTTCAGTGAGGAGCATAATCCTTTCAGTATTTAAGTGAAAAGTTCATATTTAGCTAGATAAAGCAAATAATTGCCCTTGACATTTGGAAGACCAGAAATGCAATAGCACACAGTGGACCTTCAGTTTATTCTAGTCTTTAGATTCCTTCTGCTGCCATTGACCCATGAGGGACAGAGAACTGTTTTCCCGATGGCCACAGAATTCAACATGTTTTCCTCACAGTCTGTCAGGCTTTTAGCCATGACCTTTAAAAATTTCACTTCTTAAGAGATTAAACCATTATTAACAATGAGACAAAAATCAAAAGGGGCTTTCAAGTGGAGAAAAAAGTAGACAAACTGAGACCAAGGGGGCAGGGCGGATTTGTACACTCTGAATACAGTTCTGTGTTGGATGTGTGGTTTTCCTTCAAGTGGTGTTCAAGAAAGCCTGGACACCATCTATCATGGTGTAATAGAGTCTTGCCTTAGAGCGGACAGCTATGCTGCATCATCTACTGAGGCCTTTTCCACACAGGGTTTTTGAAACAGTGCAGTCTGTCCTCCAAGGAGGAGGTCTGCACCTCGGATTGGACTGGGTCGGACCTATTTAAGGTAGATCCGTACCTCAGTCTGGTCCGGAACAACCCCAAGTGGTCCTCCAGTGTACTTTTGAAAGACCTGATTTTTCTGGTCTTTCAAAAGCATGCAACGTGCCACTGCGAGCCTGCTCCCTTATCCAGATTCGCAGGCTTGCACCAATGCATGCCTGTGATCTGTCCGGGGGCAGGCCTTACGCTGGTGAGCTTCAGCGGTTGGTCAAGACCCTTGACCAACCAGAAGCCGCCATTTGGTATGCCGGAGCAGTGCATATTCATGAGCATGCACTGCTCCGGAGCACCGTGGACCGGACCGCTGAGCCAAAAGGTCCGGTGACTAGCAGCATGGGGCAATTCCCTCGCCCGGTGTGGAAAAGGCCTTGAGTTTTGCTGTATAAAGTTAGGTTATGCCCAGTTTGGATACCTATAGTGTATTTGGAAATGGGGGAAGTTAGTAATTTATACTGTAAAGTAAAGAATGGGTGAAGAAAGTGTGTTCCACACATCACGTGTGCTCTTTAAACCCCCATTTTGTGGACCTGAAGCCCCCACTGATTTTTTGTTTTTTGTTTTTAAATGGTTATGGCCAATTTTTGAGCTGAAAAATACCATCCCAAAATGTGACCATTTGAATCTCCTTATACACTACATTGGTTTTTGCCCCCTTGTAAATTCAGTTGAGCATTTGGAAATACAATTTAGAATACAATTAAAGCATCTGAAGTTACCAAGAGAAGGTGAATACAGTGAATATAAAATATTTCACATATGAACTATTTTCAATGTCTCCCTTTCTGCAATGCTAGGAGTTTGTTAATTGAAATAAAATTTCATTCTAGGAGGCAGAATTTTGATTGTAGGTCAATGCTTTCATTCCCTCCAGTAGCTATGCCCCTGTATACTGTAGTGACATTGGCATTTTTTTCATATTTAGAGACTTTTGCAAACAGAAAGAGTTCACATTTTCCCACTCAAAATTAGACATGCTAGAAAGAACATAAAATCTTGTTATCTGCTTCTATGTGTACCTTCCAAGTGGAGGTGGCACACCAAAATCACAAATGTTTGCATTGTTCTCAGTGGAATCAAGAAACAGCCTTTATTTGCACCTCAAATGAGAAAAGATAAGATACAAAGGAGATGGTAGGTTTCTCACCACTGGCTATGTTGGCTAGGACTGCTAGGAGTTCCAGTTCAATCCCTGGAGGAACACAGGATTCCCTTCCCTATCCTAGGCCCTTTCTACACCTAACCTTATTCCAGTGCTGGGGTGCAGGGATTGCGCGAGTAGCCTCTGGCGAGAGGCTCTCACGTCCGGGGACCTTCGGCTCCATACGAGCTGCCTGCTCGCATAAGAGCCTCGCATCTTCCTTCTGCACTGCAGCCTGGGAGTTTCCCAGGCTGCGCTGGGGCAGGAAGCACGACTGGCGAGGCTTTGGAGGCCCCACACGCCAGGTAAGTGCACGTGGGGTCCAGGAGCAATGTGAGATCGTGCACCATTTTTGGCTTCTAGCCAAAAATGAAAAGGTGCACGATCGGCACCTGCTGGCCCCTGGAACATCATGAGATTGTGAGTGCATCGTGCAGATCGTTCTTCACAATCATGCGATGCTCCAGGCACCCTTTTACATGGAAAATGCCGTGCAAAAAGGGCCTAGACAACAGCTATTGCCATTCTATTCCTTTCTTTTCTATGCAGTAGCAAACACAGGAATTTGGGGCCCTTTTATATTGCCCAATTGTAATGCTATGATTCCATTGTAACTGCTGTGGCCACATTGTATGGATTTGCAGTTTGGGAAGGCACTAGCTCTCTATAGCTGAGAATTCTAAATATCCCTCCCTAAACTGAAAACCTCAGAATTCCATAGGAATTGTGCCCGTGACAATTAAAGTAGAATCATGGCACTATGTTTGTGTAGTGTGAAAGGGCTCCAGTTATAATGCTTTCTATATTACTTTCAGCGCAGGAATTGATGGTTCTAGTGTAACTGCATCACTTAAACATTAATTAACAGGATTAGCCCTACCATTACACAGAGTGAGATGGCTATATCAGGCTGCAGGTTTTGAGTATTATCAAATGATTAGCTCTTGGGGGAAGGGGTTGCCATCTGCTGCTCTGCCTCAGGTAGCAAAATGCTTTTGGCCAACCCTAGCACTAAACTTATAGTGTAAGTCTGCTCAGTCTTAGAAGTATAGCAATAAAAGAAACACAACACCTGAACACAGTGTATTTATGTTAAACAGCTTTTCCTCCCTAAGGAAAAGCAACATCTGAGCAAGTAGAAGAGCAAGTGAAGCAAAAGAAAAATGAGCAATTAACAATGTAACCTGGGAATAATGGCTGGATTTGCCTGACTACCTTTGACCTGTGTGCCTGTGTGTGTGTTTACCCAGCTGTTGCTATTGCATTACATCCAGTTCTGATACATTCTCTTTACCTGAATTTTTGTTCAATCATACTGTATATCCCTAGGCTTAATGGCCTGTTTAGTATTCTTGCCATATTCCCACAAGTCATTTTTATTTTTTTCTGGCTTAGTTATTGTGATAGTGATCATTTACAGCTAGAAAGCTACAGAGCATTAAACAGAGTTTGGAAGTGATGTATTACAAATAACATTGATACCTGTAGCATCTCACGGGTTTTGGTGATGACAGTGTGTGCATATTATATTTCAGAAGAAATGTAGCAATCAGGAATTCCATTAAGTTATTGTACATAATGAGTAATGCTTTCATATCACTTTTCATTACATTTTAAGGGCATGCTTTGTGCTATTCTCTGTTCTGTCCTTAGGGCTTTTTTTAAAAAAAAGTAATTGAAAAATAATTGAAAAATAAAGGGAAATATATAGAGTCACTTTAAGAATATGTCACATACTTCAAAAATTTTGAAGTTTTGTTAAAAGTTTTATAAATTACTTTTTAATTGTCATTTTCCAAGGCCTGAACTTTGCAATGAACTACAGTGGCCAAGTGTTCACAGAGTAAAAGTATTAAAAATAATGATGCACTGTCTGTAGAGTGCTCTACAGAAGGAGGAAAGACCTTTCTATGCCATTTATGTGTCTACTGTAGTGTCTGGATTCTCCCCAAGGCAGTCCTTCTCAAACCTAGTTCGCCCGCATTTCCATGGATTCGAGACTTGTGGGATCATTATGATCACAGTATGTGAACTATTCAGACCATCTGTTCATCACAAGCCACATACCCTCCAGCAATTCATAGATATAAAACCAGTTTATTTCAGTTTAACTGCAGTGGCTCCATCCTACAGGATCCTGAGATTCGGTGTTAAGGTGGAGGTATGTAGAATTCTCAACCACAGTTCTCTAGGGCTCACTGAACTACTGACCCCAGGATTCCACAGACATGGCTGTAAAGTGGAACTACAGTACTATAATTGTGCAGCATGAAAAAGCTTCAGGACACATGTGGCTGAACAATGTTGAAGTGTGGTCAAAAGAGTGGTAGCCAGGCAACAAGAAGACAAAAGTTTCTAATGAGGAAGGAAATACAAAACTACTATTTTAAGCAGAGACTCTGCAATTTCTTTTCCTATCTATCAATCTGAGTTTAGAAAAGCCTTAAAGAAAAAAAGATACCAAATCAATAACTGCAATACTTTGTGTTAGGATGTGTGTATATGCTGATAAATATAACAAAATAACTCTCATGTAGTCACCTTGAGCTAATCATAGTTTCTTGGGCTAACTTACTTCACAGGGTTGTCAGCTGCTTGCCTAGCGAGCCTGAAAACTGGGGTACTTGTTTAAGCAAACAAGGACCTCCAAAGAACCTCTGGCATAAACTCTAGCCTAGAGGAAAAACAGCCACTTCAGACTGCAATAAGGAAAAATACAAAAGGTTTATTGCAGGTAACAAATTAAGGCATTTAGCAAAAGCCCATCATAAAGTTAAACAGTAAAAACAGTAGAGTGACATACAAACCAGCACAGCAAGGAGACAAGAGAAAAAGGAAAGAAAGAGCAGCTTGTCCAAACAGCTTATATACACTCCACACAGCTGTACATTATTAGGTGCTTTACAAGTGCCTTAGTCAACACATAAATTAACATACAGCTGCGTAGCCTTATTTCAGTCTACACCTTGAGCTTAAAGGGCAAGGTCAGAAGAAGCAGCGCAGCATTAAGTAAGATTAACCCTTTACATATTGTGACAGTTCTTAGAATAAAAATAGGTGTGCACAGAACAATATTGTACAATACAATACAATAGCTGCAGGAGAAGAAAAAGGAATGTAATTAGTTAAGAAAGATATAGTTAGTAGAAACATGATTGGCATATAGAAATGTGTAAGGTTCGTGCAAATCTTTTTAAAAAAGCAAAAATCAAAACTGTAGAAAGGAGAGAATCAATGAATCTGGAATGTTTTCCTGTGATACTATTACCTTTCAAGGGATATTAGAAGTGGAGGAATATGTATGTCTGTGAGAAAAAGAAATTGAGAGATCATCTGATGTGCACATCTGGGAGCTGTGTAATTCAGAAACATCTCTTCAAGGAAAACCATTCTTATTTGGCAGGGCTCTCCTCTTTTACAAGCTTTGTCTGCTTCTTTTGAAATCAAATTCTCTTGTGTCTAGCTGTCCCTGAAATTGCCACAGAAATCTCATAGGAAAAATTTGATGCGAATTTGTAGAATTTTCAAAAAGTTTAAAAAAGACACAACAAAATAAAACAAACCTAACAGAATAGTTCAGGAGTGAAAGGCAGGGAAAATCCATAGCAACTGAATCACCGTTTCCTTTGCTCTTCCATACTTGCACTAGAAGGCAAAATGTGTGTGTTTGTGTGTGATTTTTCCTTTCACTTGGGCTTTTACTGAGGTTCTTTTCCCTTTTTACTTTTCTTTCTCACTACCCACAGTGGAAGGCTGACACAGTTTCCCCCATCATTCCTGCGATATGTTGATGGGCAGGCAGAGGACAGGATAGCTTGAGGACCCATGGATCTGTACTTTGTTCAACCTTGTTTTAGGAAATACATTTCTGTGGAGTCACTGCTTCTCCTCATCTCTTCCTGGAAAAGTCCCTGAAGCTTCCTTTTGCCTTCTACATGGTTTGACTTCTGACACTGGAGGAGTAACAATGGCATACCTATCTGCTGTGGCATGAAGGGGAGACTTCCTGGGGTGAACCTCCTCTTTGTGGATAGAGGAGTTCCACTGTACCTTGTTCTGGGACACTTCCTTAGGAAGATTAGGATTATTGCCAACAAACAGCAGCCAGTGTTATACTTATGAATGCATAATCTCGAGTTACACATGCATAATTGGTTATGCCCCCATAACTGACCGGTATTCCATGTTACACATCCATAACTGATCCATATTCACAATTCCTACATATTCACAGTTGTGGTAGTATTGTCACAATTGTAAGTGCCCTCTTGAACGCACTTTACTGGATATCAGCTAGACCAAGCGAAGGAAGATGTAACAATCAAAAACAAAACTATTGCGGTACTCCACATGCTGAATGTGAAGAAACCTTTGAATTTTGGTAAATCCTATCAAAAAGGAAGTGATTCCTAATTTACCGGAAAGAAATTCATACAGGCTTTGGTTCTAGTTGGTTCTCAACCCCACGTGACCCTTTAAATGAGTCAAATGATAAGTCAACACTTGTATAAATCCTATTGATTCAACAGGTTTACTATAGTCTGGCTTAGCAAATAGAGTTAGGCCTACCATAGGAAACAAATTCTTAATCCAGAAGTAGCAAGTGGAAAAGTAAGCAGTTCAGCAGTGGAACAAATTTTTAGCATCATTATCAAAAAAATTTTTTTTTATTATTATTATTATTTTTGAGGAAAAAATATTAGTTGTTGTTGCATGGCTTCAAATACTTTCTGCCTTATGGTGACCCTATCAGGAAGTTTTCTTGGCAAGATTTTGTTCAGAAGAATTTTGCCTTTGTCTTCCTACCAGAGATTGTGACTTGCCCAATATTATCCAGTGGGTTTCCATGGCTGAGCCATGGTCAAACCCTGGTTTCTCCAAATCCTCGTCTAACAGTCAAACTACTACACCACATCAGTCATAGGCCCTTCATGCACAGCATTTGCCATGTGAAAGGGTGCCTGGAGCGTCACACTATTGTGAGAAGCGATCTGCATGACACACTCACAATCATGTGATGCTCCAGGGTAGGACAGGCACCGCTTGCGTACTTTTTCATTTTTGGCTTTTAGCCGAAAATGGTGCATGATCATGCAGTGCTCCAGGGTCCCACATGCACTTGCCATGCATGTAGAGCCTCTGGAGCCACGGCGGTCATGCTTCCTGCCCCAGTGCAGCCTGGGAAACTCCCAGGCTGCTCTACAGAAGAAAGAGGCAGGGCTCTTGAGCTGCCTGCTCTGGAGCAGGCAGCTTGTGCAGAGCTGAAACAGCAGGGATGTGAGAACCTCTCACTGGAGGCTGCTTTAAAATCATAGTATAGCAAGATGGGTTAGCCAAGGGAATCACAGTTTTCTTCCTAATAAGATCTCATTACCTTAACAATAACTATAAATCTTGTATGCTGCATATTATGTTCCTGCTTGTTGAAGTTCTATATTTATTATTCCTTTTGAGTAGCAACTCCTTAGAATTTCTTCTCAAAAAGCATACATGAGGTGTTGGGGTTTTTTCATCTTTATTTCTTCTGAACAAAGAGCTTGGCTCATTATGCTTCTCTGACCTGTTAAATTTAGAGGTGTTGAAACTTTCCTTGAAATTGTATTAATTCACATATTTCTTGTCTGAATGATAAAGTCTGTGGCAGAGACCCTGTAAAGAAATAACAAAATTATATCTCACCTATTGTCACACTGAGCATTCACTGGCTTGTAAAGGGGAGCACTTCTACCACAACAGCAGGTGGGAAAGATTTTTACCATCACAACAAACTTTGTAGACACAATCATTCTTTTCACTGTGCTCTGGGACAAAGGAAGCTTTCTTATACCAGGTCTTACACCTAGCAAGCTCTCCTAAAACAACTGTTCCATCTAGTTCTGGGTTATTTGTGACAGTTCCCCCTAATTTGATGATGTGGAAGATCTGAACATAATACAATAAATCCACATTTAATTACTAAAGTCACAGTATAATACGGTTGTAGGCAAACCGCATTTCAGGAAAGGTGGTGAAGCTGGGCATCATGTTCCATATTTTTTGAAGATATATATTATTAATAATATTGGTGGCTTTATTTATGTAGCACAGACAATACACAGTGTATTATATTGTACACCAATATACAATAAAATCCAGTAAAATTCCAACATAAAAAGTAAGCACAAAACCAAACAATTGTAAAAGCCAAAGCCCTGGCAAAATTTAACAGTTTTACTAGAGCAAATCTAACATTTCTTGGGAGAGTGATGCAGCTGAAATGCTTCTACGAAGAAGCCCTGTCTTGCATACCACCAAACTTTGTGGGTTCTCAGAGTACAGGCAGGCTCATATGGGAGCAAGCAATCTGTCAGAGAACCTGGCCCCAAGTCATTAAGGGCTTTATAGTTAAAAAAAAAAAAAAAAAGGCGGGGGGAGCAGCACCTGGAACTGGGCTTAAGAACAAAGCATAAACCAGAGCAGTTGGTTCAAGATTGTTGATATATGGTTTCTAAAACATATACCACAAAATGAGTTGGCTGCCACATTTTGGCCAGCTGAATTTTCTAAATATTTTTTCCAATTTTCTACATATTTTTTCCACTAAACAGCACATTCAATAGTCTAATTAAGAAGTAATTAATGCATAGAACTTTGTTGCCAAATTCAGCTTCCTTATGAAGAAGTCCAGCTGGAACACCAGCAGAAGCTAGGCAAAGGCACTTTAGGTCATATGAAGCAGAGCTGGATTCAAGAGCATCCCAAGCTACAAACCTATTTCTTCAGGATATGTTGTAATCTCAGTCCCAGTCTAGTTTTTCTACTTACCAAAAAGAACATCTGTCCTGACTGAATTAAGCTTCCATTTATTGTCTTCATCTTAATAACAGTGCTGTATTTCTACAGCCTTGTTATCATCAATGTTGAAAGGAAAAGAGAGTTGGATATAGTCATCAGATTCAATGCCATAGCTTTGGCTAATCTGTCCCAGTGAAGTAGAACTATAAAATGTTATCAAGACAGTTTAAGGTCTGAGGAACCCCACCAGTGGCCACAAGATTCCTAACATTAGTATCCCCTAACATCAATGTCTATAAATGTTCAGCAATATAGGACTCGAAACAATGGGAGAAAAAAAACCTACTGAGTCTCATATTAGCCAGCTGGCCTAGAAAAATACGATCACTGCTGATTATAAAATCTTTGGGGAAGCTCAGTAAAACTAAGAGAAATGCAGGCCCTTAACATTCTGTTCCAAGCATTGGCTGTCCTTCAAAGACACCAAATGAGGTCTGAACTGAGGCCAGAAATCCAGAAGATCAGCTTCATCCAAGACTACCTACCCCAATTGTCCTAAAACAAAAACAAAACAAAAGAGGTTTTTGGCACCTTCAAGACCAACAAATTTTATTTAGTGTAAACTTTCATAAACTGCAGCTCATTTTACCAGATGTATGGAGTAGTTGTTTTGTTATCATCTATCTATACCCAGGCCAAGGTGAGAGAGAGACATGAAGGAATGGAGGTGCAAAAGGTACACACATTGATGGTTATCTTAACAACGGTTATTTATTAACCACTGGGAGATAGTTGGGAGGTGAAAAAGTCATCTTAGCATGGATAAACAGGTTAACATGTGTAAGGTACTCAAAAATAGTCTGTAAGAGCTCACTTAAGGTGACGATTGGAGATTTGCTGGTAACTCTGTTAAGTGACATGATATAGTGAAGGTTTTCTCAGCAGAAGTTTTATAGCCACTTTTTTTAAAGAGGAACATGAACACAGCCTTTTATCAAGGAGACATTCACAACTTCCATAACCTTACGTACATAGCCATAATTTACTCTAGCACAGGGGTGAAAAGAATGTAGATTGTGGGCCCACCAGGAATTTTTAACAAATGCTCCAAAATGTTCCCAAATGGGCTCCCACAGTTGAGGAATGGTTTTGCTGTGGGTTTTCTGCCCCTGGCTATATTAAGCCCCAAAGAGGGCTTAATTTAAATATTTTAAACATGTGCATACACACACACACACACACACACACATACAAAGAGAGAGAGAGAAAGTAGCCTGGAAAGGATTTCTGGATCACTTTCTGTTATAAAAAATAAATGCTTCTCTTGTGTCTAAAATGGCATGTGAGGGTGGGACAAAATTTGGTGAAATCACCCCTCACAACCTCTAGTGAGCCCGGGGGTGGCATTTGTGGACAAAAATGGGGATTTTGATGAGTACAGCAGGGGATGTTACCCTCCAAAGTTTTCTGGGGGGTTATATGCCACTCTTACTCTTGACAGTTGTCCACCCCTGCCCTAGACATGGGCCTAACAAATATGTGGTTGGTCTTTCTCCTGCAAGCTACATGTCTACATCCTCAGATTGAAAAAAAAAAGAGAAAAATAGCACAATAAGGAAAGAAGGAAAGAGGAAGAGGAATCTAGTTTAAAAAGACTTTGAGACTAACTGTAACTCTCAAACATGCTGCTAGATCCTTTCTTCCTTCCTTATGATGAAACAGATTAACATACATATCTCTCTGAAAACTGATACATCATATTTAACATCACCACTACCTGTCCTAAATATCTTTCCTGTGAAATAAGCCCATTTCAATACAAATGTTTAGCACTGCAGCCTTCTTTTACACTTCAGTTCATGGTTGTTATAACTGGTTTGTGAAAAGTGCTTTTCTTTTATATAATTTGATTGTATTCATAGTGTGCAGTCATTGGTGTGTGGCACAGACCCAGCTAGCACATTGTCTCTTAAATGTTCACATGCTGACCCACCTGATAGTATTCAAACTTGTTTTCAAAAAGAAACAGGAAAGTTTCTATGCCTCTTAATGAAGCCATGTGTTTTGAATAAAAGACAGCAAGGGTATCAGCAGTAGAAAATTGCTTAAGAGATCCTGCATATATTTAATGGATAGTAAGACATGGTGTTATTATCCCACTTTCAACATTCTATGGAATCCTGGGGTTTGCAGTTTTGCGAGGGGCCAGAGAGGCCTCTCCTGAAACTGCAAACCACAGGATTCCATAGAATGTTGAAAGTGGGATAATAGTGCTCTAACAGTCTAGTGTGGCAATGGCCCTATCAGTATGGCATAATGGTTTGAGAACTGTACCAGATATCTGGGAGACCAGGGCCCTTTCCGCACCGCATTTGCCATATGAAAGAGCGTCTGGAGCATTGTGCGATTGTGAGGAGCGATCTGCACAAGGCACTCACAATCGCGTGACACTACAGGGGCTGGCAGGTGCCGATCGTGCACCTTTTCATTTTTGGTTGGAATCTGAAAATGGTGCACGATCATGCATTGCTCCCGGGCCCTGCGCACACTTACCTGGTGTGCGGAGCCTCCGGAGCTGCGCTGGTCATGCTTTCTGAAACTTCCAGGCTGTGCTGAGGAAGGAAGAGGCGGGGTTTTCACGCGAGCAGGCAGCTCATGCAAAGCTGAAGCAGCAGGGACGCGAGAGCCTCTCACCGGAGGTTGCTCATGCAATCCCTGCACCCCATAGCTGGAAAAAGGTAAGGTGCGGAAAGGGCCCAGGATTCAAGTCCTCACCCAGCCATGGAAACCTATTGGGTAACCTTGGACAAATAACTCTGTCTCAACCTCAGAGGAAGATAATGGCAAATCCCCACTGAACAAATCTTGCCAAGAAAACCCTTTGGTCAGTTTGCCTTAGGGTCACTAAAAGTCAGAAACAACAACAACAAACAATAAAGTTGTTTAAACTCAATGAGACATAATGATTCATTGCACAAGAACAAATATGCACTGGAAAAATTTGCCTTTATTTTCCTATGCCTTATGATTTCTAGGACCGATTCAAACTGCTTCTCAACAAGTCTTAGCAAGAATTGTTGCATATCTACAGCTGAGGTCAGCATCTCCTCCAATCATACAAATGATATAGCGATGTAGGTAATTATTTGCAAGTAAAATATATTGCTACATCCTTCATTGGTGAATATATATTTCCAATTTTGCCCTTACTGCTGTACTTGTGCATCTGTACTTTGTGCATCTGAACTTTGAATTTCTGGCCCTAAACTGTTACCTAAGAAGAACAATAATTTTGTTCACAAAATGGTATTTTAAAATCAGAGTCCCATTCCATAATCTCATTTTTATTATTTATTTCAGTATAAACATACATATGCTTTTTAATTTATACTTTCTGTAGTGAAAACATTCATTTAAGTAACAAGCTGAAACAGTAGCTTATTCCCTTACTGTGAACAGAGATTGCAAAATGAAGCAGGAAGCCACCAGGAAATAAATCACTATCTAAAGAAACTTGTTGATTAAATATATCTCACTTCACAGAGCAGATGTGAGAAAGAGAAAAGACTAATTATCAGCACAATAGATGCTAAGCAAATGTTTGACTTATTGATTATAAAGAAGCACCACTATTAGTGGCAATTACTCCTTCCTGATGTATTGTTTGAATCACTCCTGTGGAATATTATTCTTTTTATGTGGAAACAACCACCCAATTTGCCCAAGAGAAAAGCTATAGACATAAGGATGTGTTATTCAAAATGTAATTGATTAAATCTGTGCAACTTCTGTGGAGAACAAAATAGATTAGTCAAAGACAATCTGCTCTTTAATTTGAAGTGGCTAGGGCACATTTTCTTTTTGGTCTTTCCAACTGATGGACGCTGCATGAGTCAGTATCATGATGAATCTGTTTATGCCGTCAGGCTTCTTGCAAATGCGGGCCACACTGGCATGTCAGCAGAATACCAGAAGTGACATGACATCACTTTTGATTAGAATTGCTAGGTCAGGATCATCTTAGATTTCTGGATCAAAACCTGAGGCTGAGGAATAGCCTCTGATGATGTCATAGAGACAGTAATATCATTAAGCATTATGATTTAAACAGCAACCGCAGTTGATCAGTGCTTGCCTTACAAATACACACATATACTCACACCATATTTTCCTAGCTGGAAATTAAGCGTCCGTGCAATTGCAACACTTGATTTAAATCAATTAACATTTGCAAAATGCAGCAATCTGCACAGCCAGATAGAAGGCTCCCTGCCTGAGCAGAGGTTAAATGCAGCTTTTTGTCTCTTGTCTGGAGCTGAGTCCATAAAAGCTGTAGAATTTGAACACCAGCCTGTCACCTGGAGATGGCCTGTGAAAACTGGGTAGTCAGGATAGCACCCTGAGGTCTGGCAACCCTGCTCCTGTTCACTCTGCTCCATTAAAAAAACAAAAACAAACCTTGGTTGCAAGGTTGTGGAGAGGGGAGAAGAAATACTCAATTTGCAAGCAGATTTCTTGCTTGGAGAGCATTTTATAGTGACAACTCACTTGAACATTAGCCCAGGAGTTCTTTTTTTTTAAAAGGGGGAGAATTGGGGAGCTGTTAGCGACTGCAGAGGGCTTTGATATTATTGGCCTTTTGGATTTTTTTTTTTTCAGAGTGTGGCAGTGCGCAAGGGGGTCATTGTTGCTCTCCAAGGTCTGAGGAGGAACAATGTGGGTTGCTGGACTGTTGGAAGTCGCCTACCCCTCCATTAGGAAGGTGCTGGGGTCAATGATGCAAGTCTATCAGATGTTTCTCCAGGACTCTTTATTCATTCCTTTCTGCTACACAACTTGACCTGGATCCACTAAAACAGCTATCTGATGTTAGGGGCCAGGAGTGCCAAGGAATGGCACCATATTTGTGTCCATTGATTACAACTGTTTCATTCTTACCTGGAAACCCACCATGGACTAGCAGCCAATAGGTATCTTGAGTAGCATTCCTCTCAAGCTTCCTGCTGCCTCTGATATGTTGGAGGATGCTCCATTTCCAGTCCAGACCAAAAGCAAATAGTCAGTGCAGATGGCTTCTGTACATGTGATGGGGAGGAGTTTCTATCTTGTCCTTTGTGTTAGGGGACAAAATATATGAGATACTATACAATGAGACATACTGTTGGATTAGGTCTGAGAAATACCCCTGCACACCAAACAAAACCAGTAGGAAGCAAACCCATCTGCAGTTTAGGTTACTGTCAAATTCATATCCTGGAAAATAAGGAATAGGTGAGGATACGAGGCTTTCAAAAGGCAATACGGAAGGGAAAGGAGAGAAAAGCCTCCTTCTCTCTATTGAACTTCTTTCCCATTGGCCTTTTCCCTACTTCCATTGGAAATTGAAAACAAATGTGGCTGGAAGAAATGATTTTGTGGGAGAGTCTGATTAGGAAAATACACCCCTCTACTCTTACCTGTCCATGCTGCACTGTAAATTGCTATCTGTGCTTTGCTCTGTGTGCTTTGAGAAACTTGTACGAAGACATGGAGCTTTAATCACTTAATTTGCCCCCAAATCTGAAACTTTGCTTTGGAGCAACAGAAATATAGAGACTACTAAAAAGTGAGTGGATTTAGATTCAGATTAGTTTTATTTGCCTCTGACACAACGTCTATTACAAACACTATATTAATATAATGTACCTGCTAAAGCAAATCAGTGACAACCAAACTCGTACTGGTAGTTAATATGTATGACATATCACTGAACAACAACATTAGCAATGATAAATAAGACAACTTTTGCACTCTGCTGCCAACACCTTTAGAAAAATTGCAGTGAATTTTTTGAGTTGCTGCTATGAAGGTGACAACTTTGACTGTGATGGATTTACTATGGTACGCCAACAAATCACAAACAAAATCAGCCAGCACCCAACTGTTTCTTACTCTTAAAAGTGTCTTCCAAGAAACAAGCTCTGGGATCACTGTGTAACTGACAGTACACCACCCTTCAAAAAAGCGCTTCCTCTTTTAACTTCCCAGAGCCACAAATGCATAAACGTTGTGAACAGGAAATCCTTTTATAGTTTCCTTCCAAGTAAGCTAAAGGCATTATTTGCAAAAGGAAGGCAATGAATATTTTTCTGAAGGCAATAAATATTGAAAATACTTCTGAAAAATATTGTGCACTCTTTGAAGGGCTATACCATGGAGAGAATGCTTGAAGATAGCTGGCATGTACATTGTCATAAGAATTTACCTTGAACGTTCCATCTCTAACTTTTTGAAAAATGTCCTTATGGTTAAAAAGAAAATTCTGCCTCGAGTATCTTGTCTAGATTACTTTCCTCCAATTCATCAATCTTTTCTCATAAAGTATAGATGATTTATGATTTGTTGCCTTCATAAAAGGAAAGTTAACTACTAGAGAGGAGGGAACGTTGAGAAAAATGCCAGCAGTTCCTCCAGGAAGTCATTCTGAATGGCTTCAATTGTTGCAACACATTCCTGTTTCACAGACCTATAGAGAAGTTGGACAACTACTCTAGCTACAAAAATTTCAGACTGAGCCTACCAGGGAATCTCTGTTGACTCACTGGAATGTTAGAATTATCATTGCTTTCATCCGAATTCCATGTTTTGTTGTCCCAATATGAAATTTCCAGTTTCCCTTACAAGAAAAATGTACTCCCAAATATTTAAAATTGAAACTTCTGTTATGAAGGTAGTTCCTGTGTTTTGAACTTGTTTATAACCAAATTTTCCTGACTACATACCTTACCTAGATTATTTACAAGTCCCTTCAGTCCTTCAACTTAAACAGATTTAGATCACTACCAAAAGTTAGAACTGGTGAATTTACCATGACAGTATATGCTTTCATATCTGATAGGACTACTTTGGAGTGTGACAATGTGAGTGTGGACTGTGGTTAATTAATCAAACTGAAGATGTGACCAAGATGAGAAGTTCAGAAGTTCTAAGTCAAATCAAATATTAAGTGGAGTGTGTATTTTCTCTGGTTATCATATTTTCCCTCACACAACAGTGTTTCCTCAGAAACACAAACTTCAGAAATCAGGCTTGCAGATTAAAATAATGTTTACCTTCCAGTGACCAGTCACAAAACAAAACTAAATGCAAGCTATATGATATAAAGATAATGTTTATCATTTGAAAAAAAAAACCCTTATAAATAATGTTCAGTGCATTGTCTGGTTCAGGGATGGGAATTAAGTGGTGCTCCAGAGGTTGTCTGCAACTTCCAGCATTATTTGCTATTAGCTGATCGCTAATAAGAGGTGTAGACCAATGATATCTGGATGGTTGCACAATTTGAAATCCCTGGACTAGTTTTGATCCTGGCAGTTTTATTGTGTTAACTATTTCAAAACTGGATTCTAGGATTATTTTTAGAATGCTTTTAGGAATTTTAAAAGAGTATTTTAATATGTTTTAAAAGGTTTTATCTTTGTATTGATTTCTTTGGTTTTTATTTGTTTGTCACCTCCGGACCCGTGTAGGCTGGGAAGTTATATGAAAATACTTAATAAAATAAGTAGATACTACATAGACTGGAAAATCTAAGGATAGAGCAATTAAGGTACAGCAGTAATTTCAAAACATGAATACTCAAGAGACAATGAAGTTGCAACAGGCAGAAGAGATATTTTAAAGGGAAAGACAATAAAATCCTCATTAGATGAACAATATCCCTGCTTGAATATATCAGATATATCTGGAAGCATCCAGCCAGTGTTGAAGTTGTCAAGACATCTCTTATCACAAATGTTTTGCATATTTGGTAGGAGTACAAATTTTCTCTAGCGTTGTAAGAGACAATTCATACTCCAGCTCAGAATCTTTTTAAATGATTCTTTTCAGAAAATAATATAACTTGCATAAACATTCCTTTTTTTTTTTTTTTGTCCTTAACAAGATTTCACGTGATAATAAGTCAACACTGGAAAAATTACTAAATGTCAACGTTGGAAGAACAATACAGTAATATTTGCACTGAGTGTGATTATTAAAATTAAGGATGATTTTTGAAGATATGAGTTGGTTAGAATAAAACACTGACATTGCTTTAAAAGCTTTAGGGAAAGGTTTTGTTTTGGGGGGGGGGATTGGGGAGGTTATAATGGAGTTCCCTTGAGAAATCTGTTTTAAAATGTTTTGTCTGCTTTGTCACAGTTTTGTCCATTCTGTAATCCAAATACATGTGTTGCTAAAAAGTTTTTCTTTGTGTTAAAACACATTGTGATATGATATCTTTTCCAATACTCTATATTTTTGTGAGCCTTCTCATCTTGAGGATTTCATTTGTATGTTGGGGAAGTTGTTCTGTAGATTATCCAAAGTATAATTTGATGTGAATTTCTCTCTTCTTTCTTGTTGATGGGTACTTACAGTAAGATGACTCTATCATAGAATTTTCTTAGCAAGATTAGTTCAGAGGGGGTTTGCATTTGCCTTCCTCTGAGGTTGAGGGAATGTAACCTGCCCAAGATCACCTAGTGGGTTCCCATAGCTTAGTGGGGATTTGAATCTTGGGCTCCATAGCAGTTGCCCAATACACAAAACATTATACCACACTGGTTCTTAGTGTGGCACTGGCTTCTTTGCACTTTCTTTATTTAAAGCGGGGGGTGAGTGGGGAGAGAGAGACACAGAGACAGACAGACAGACCATTATGGAGGCATAAAGAAATTTCTCAGCCTGGTAAATATAAAGGTTCTAGAATCTTAGATTATGGCTACTCACTCAAGAAAACAAAAGAAAAGCACTTTATTATATTACCTGCAACCAGAGCAGTCAGAGCATGCTTTGATGGCACTTCTCTTAAGGGGTATGGGGAATGTGTCGCTTTTTA
This sequence comes from Ctenosaura bakeri, assembly GCA_948474755.1. Classification (NCBI taxonomy): domain Eukaryota; kingdom Metazoa; phylum Chordata; class Lepidosauria; order Squamata; family Iguanidae; genus Ctenosaura; species Ctenosaura bakeri. The sequence goes on along the minus strand of CAOLHI010000744.1, from coordinate 367,218 downwards.
GTGATCATTGGACTGGAATTCTAATGATCCCTCACCCTTGTCTATATCTGTTACAACTGATGGGAATTGCACTCCAAGAATACCTGGTAGGTCATGTGTTCCCCACTCCAGTTCAACACACAGAATCCTTGTAGCATATATGAGTGGGCCCAAATCCATGATTTGACACACAAGCCAAGGCACTGAGGCCTTCATTCAAACAGCTACTAGAGATGACAACTTAAGGAGATGACAACAGGACTAGTATTGATTGTGCGTCTACAGTGATGATTTAACTTCCTACTTGGCTTAAAAGAATACGCCAATACATCCTCTTTTCCAATGGCCCTTCGCATAACATGTGATGAGACTCTACGCCGCAATACTGGAAATGGAAGCAAACAGCCTACAGGCATGACCTGGGAAGTACTTGTCTATCCAACTTTAGTAAACCTATGGAAACAACACTCAAATCCAGTCTGAGACAATTCTATTTCAGAAGGTTTTTGCATCAGAAAAGAAACTAATCCTGAAAGTATTTTGAAAGCATGCAATCATTTATTTCATGATTCAGCCAAGGGTGAGCAGGTATTTTCTCATTCACTGTATTTCTTCGAGGCCTTAAGGGTTATCATCTATGTTCCTTCAGCTAGCGTATGTCTGCACTGACTGCATGGTCACTGCTTTGTTACCTTATTCTTTAAGGGGCAAAACATCTCATTATTGGGCTTACTGAAGAGGCATTAGGACAAGCCTTTTATCAGTAAACTCAGAGAATCTTTTTGTTATCCTAATGTGAGTGCATGGTAGAATTTAGAGCAGGAGTGAGGAAAGTGTAGTCTGTGGGCTGTTTGTGACTCCTGAACCACACTTTAATGCCCCCTGACATCTCCCACCCATCCCTCCCACTCCTCAATTAAAATTTTTCAGTGCCATTTTCAGGCTGTCTTCACCCCAAAAATTGCACAAAAAGTTCCCCAAATGCACAAAAAATGTGCAGAACACCCACAACCCCAGAATCGTCCACCATTCCAAATACTGTTTTTATTTGAGTCCCTTTCAAAAGTCAATAAGCGTGACTTTGAGTTACTTTTGTAAGGACTTTGCTAAATAGAAGAGAAACATCACATGGATTAAGTGTTGGCTTACCATACCTTGTGCTGTTGCATTCAGGGTTTTTTAAAATATATTTTCTTTATGGAATTAGTTACTTTTTAAATTGTAACAATAGAAATAACTATTTTATGTTTGGCAGTATATAAGTTGCTATTTCATTTTAAAGTTAACTTTCCAAGCTTTGTTGAGTCCATGGCCTTGTCAGGGTACACAGGGACCTATGGAGCATCAACTGAATGGGCAAGTGGCAGCTGCTGTTATTACTGCATGTCATTTAACTTTTCCTTGATTTTTTTTTCTTTTCTTTTCTTTTCTTTTCTTTTTTTTTTGCTTTGAAAATAACACAAATGTGAAATAGGTCAACATTTTCAATTCAACACTACAGATAGATGCAGCTTGAGCTTTTGGCGAAGGGGAAACAAAGGATAGAATAAATACCATTTAATCTAAGATTCAAATATATGTTCATGCCTCCATTTGAGGGCTGTGGAAAGAGCTTTGATAAGCTATAATCCCAAAATATACTTACCCAGCACCCATTTCCCAGAAGAATTCTACATTCATTTCCATTGCATTTTTTTATATTATTATTTTTTTCATAACAGGCAAATCTTAAAAACTGCCACCCACACATAGGTAAATCAGTTTTCAAAAGATTAAATTTCTATAACTGTGGCATAAAAACATCAGAACAGCAATGGCAATTACTTGTGTGCTGCACACACTTCATCATCCCATTCATTTTCATTATTGAACTGTTTATGGTTGTTCACTCAATCCATGTCTGTTTCCATATTCATTTGTTTCAATTACACTTATTTTCATTGCTCACATTTGTTCTGGTTCCCCCTTCTTCCCTTTTAAAAGCCTCTGGTGATGGTAGCAGTAGGATTGCTTTTCATAGTTGTCTTCCAGGCTGGTGCCATTTTATTTTCCCAGAATGCCTTAGGCAGCATCCCATTTCACAGCATCCTGGATTAAAAATGGCATCCGCCATACAGAGCTCCCTATTCCCCATCCATCCCAAATGCTTTAAAACAATTCAATGCCTGGGATAATGAAAACAAAACTATTTGTACCCTTCTGTAACAATTCATTACTCACAGAATTCATTGAGTAATGGATAAGAACCGAACCAAATGGGGCCAATTTCATCCAGTTTTTCACTTGCCATGAAACTAATGAACACTCCAGTGGCAATTACTGTGCAAGGCAAAAGAACTGTATTACATCATTTAACCAAAGGAAGTAAATTCTGCTAGCCCAGGAGACAATTTGTGTCCTTCCCAGAACCTGTTGGGGGCTGCAAACGCTGTTATGTTTTCTATTATCATTTAACAGAACACCACCCGTAGCAAAATGGAAGATTTGCCTTTAAGGAGAAGGTATTCATTGCAAAATACTTTATTTTAAAGTACAGAGGAAATTACCTCATACTGGGTCAAACTGGGTCCATCTAGCTCAGTATTTTTAGTGCTGATTGGAACCAATAGCTCTCCAGGGTTCCAGAAAAATTAATTTCCACCCTAACTAGAATTCCCTGGTATTTCTTTCTGGTATCCACCAAAGACTTAATCAAGCCTCACTATGCTTTACTTCCCCAATTAGACAAGGCTGGTTATTTCAGGGTGCTAAGGCAGAAGTATCAGCATGCTTCTAGGAGGGTTTTTTTACATACCTTACTCTGCATTACAGCAACCCAGCAGTGATTTAGGGGGACAATGGTGTTACCCTGTATCTCAGGGGTCCAGGGAGGGACACCCAAATATCCAATATTTAACACAAATGGGGAAATTAACTAGAGCACACTTGCTGGCTAAACGAGAGGCAGGGTAACGACAGCTAGGATCTTTTTGCCCAATGTATACAGCATCAGGTCAGTGAGCCAGACAAATTCAAAGTAAACCAGTTAATGTTTTTATTGAAAAGCAACATATAAGACAAACAGACACACTGCTAACTTAAAAATAATAAAAGGAAAGGAAAAGGAGATCTTAAGGATAGGCAATACGACACCTGATCTTGTAGTCCTGGAAAGCTGGAGAAAAAGGCAGCTCAGCGCTGTTTGCTGCGGGGAACTGAGAGCAAGGCGGGATGCAACTCAAAACGATCTGGGGTTCCAAATGTTCTGAAGTTCTTGAAGTTCCAAAGAACTCTCAAAATCAAGGGGTTTATAGAGCAGAAATTGTGCTTGAGGGCCATACCATAAACGTTGAGAACAAAGCAAGTTTTGAACTGGACAAAGGCTCGGAAAAGAGTCTAAACTGCCACTATTGGATAAGCGCGAGTAGATCAATAGTGTGGCCAGTGTGCAAACTGGGGAGCACTTAACATGGCCTTGTTAGTCATTGACGCAAATCCAGCATCATTGTAAAACAAAATGAATCTGCAAGCCAGGTCCCAGAGCAATTGACCAAGGCTTTTGAAATGCCCGCCTGAGAGGGGAAGTTGGAAATCCCTATCATTAACAGCTGCTTCCTTGTGTACGGTGCGTTTTGGAGACCCTTGCAAACACATGAGCCAGGGTGCCAGTAAAAGGTCAAATTATTTGATATCAAAAGGGATATCTAGTACTCTCAACTTTCAGATCTGAACCACAGTAACAATGGTGCTACTTGGGATGCCGCATATTATAGGAAACTATGTTAAGTGATAAGCACTGGTGTCCCCTCTGAACATGATCATTTTGACTGAATCTCTTTATGAATATTGGTCTTTATGTCAGGGGTGGGTACTCAAAAAACTAAAGCAACATTTATTCTATTCTCTGGTACTTTTTTGTTGCTTGATCCATCTCTGTGTACTTTGCTATACTGTAACCCATGTGTTATTATCCAAATGGCTGCTGTGGGCATGGCAGAAACTCATAAGAATCCTATAAATTCTTAAGAGAAGCCATTATGAAGACCATACAAACATCTTCTTCTTAGATGGGCTCCTTATTTTTTGTCTTTCAGTGGTCAGTTCTTCACTGATTTTAAACAGGGGGCTTTTTAAGTATTCTTAAAAAGCCATGCTCACTTCACAGTATACTATCTAGAAAAAGAGCTAGCTATTAAAAGTATAGAAAAAAGAACAAAGGGAATCTGTCTAGTCAAATTCTACATTCTACAAATGTTTTAATAACACAGAGACTCTCAAGTATTAAAGGTCTTATCATGAAACTCTGAGGCTTATGCCAAAGAGTATGTGTCTACTGCCTATTCATTGAGTAAATTTACTGCTTGGTGCCTAGAATAATACTAAATGATAGGTATTAAGCTGGCATCTTAATTGCTCTGGCATCTTGCATTAAAAATCCCAGTGGAATTCTTCATTTTCTAAATACAGGGTGTATTGACTGAAATGAGCAAAACCCCAAGGAGCAGGTGAATGAAGTTAGTGCTGTTCCATTATTTGAATGAGCAGCACCACAATTACTCCTTCATACGTGTTTTAACAGATATGTTTAGCAGTTGATTTACAATTAGAAATCTGAAAAATACTTAGAAACTGAAAGTTCAAGTTCACATATCAACCACAAAGTTTTCCAGCTATCAGAGAAGACCATACTTGAAATGTTCACTATTTACTAACCTTTAAGAAAATAATAAGTTAATACATTTTATTAAGCTAGCCATGCATTTATTTATTTCATGTGTAGTCTGCTTTTCTTCCAAGCAACTCAAGGTGGTCTATATGTTTCTCTCATATTTTGTCCTCAAAACAACCCTTTGAGGTGGGCTAAGAGTTTGTCACTAATCCAAAATATTAGAGCAAGTATCATGGCTGAGTAGAAATTTGAAGCTCAGTATCCCTAGTCTTTGTTCAACATTCTGCCCTTTTACCCCACAGTTTACAGTCATCCATCCATATTTGCTAGGGTTAGGGGCACAGGACCCCTGTGAAAGTAGAAAAACTGTGAGCAACTCTAGACCCTCCCAAACCACATTTAACACAATAAAAAGTATGATCACCATAATTCAACCCACCATTGATTCCTTTGAGGCATCGGAGGGTTCCTTCTCAAGGCAGATGCGGCTGGCTGGTGGGGCTTACTGTCACATCCACTGCTGCCCCACATCATTTTTAATAGGTACTTATAAGCCTCATTCACAATTTCTCAATCTCAAGAAGCTTGCAGTCTCTATTAAAAATGGCATAGGGCAGCAGCAGAGGTGACAACAAGTAATCTGTGAATAATCAAATCCGCAAAAGTGAAACCCACAAATGTGGAGGGCTAACTATACTGCTGTTTTGGTAAAGAGTAAGTAGGATTTTATTTCAAGAAAACTACAAATTATTTTAACCAAAAAAAAAGAAGATGCTGATGATGAAGAAAAAGGTGGAGAAGGGGAAGTCAAAAGAATCCAGCTTTCTCTGCTTCTCTAAAAGGAGGCAATTTGTGATCCTACAGAGGCTGCTGGACTGCAACTGCATTAGCCCTAGCCAACATAGGCAACAGTGTGTTACTATTATTATATTTTTTTATTTATATATTGCTTTTCCCCCCAACATTGGGCCTCAAAGCCCAAGTGTAGTGTAGATGGAAGTTGCAATCCAACATCTGGAAGACCACATGTTTCCCACCTCTGTTCTAGGCTATGAAAGGATCTCCACTGCAACTTCTGTACATTTCCAGAGGACAAGAGTTCAGATCTTGCCATATCAGAAGACCACTGTTATCAAAATGAAGCAGAAACATTCAACTAGGAAAGCAAAACTACATCTATTTCACAAGAAGTCTGCTTAAATGGATGAGGCATTCTGTGGTGGGACCAAAAGTTTTGCTAAGCTTAGCTACCATCTAATTACAACCATAGGAGGTGCTGTGCTGGATGAGACCAAACATACACTTTAATTAAAACCTAAGGACATCAGAACTTCTTTTTGGCTTCAAAAGTGTCAATTTTTTTAAAGCCTATGAATAAGAAAATATAACCCAGGTACCAGTTTTTGTAATGAGGGCTTTTGGCAATTCTAATAAGTAGCTTACTTCGTTCAGTTTTATATGCTGATACCTGGATTGCTAAAGAAGAAGAATTTAGTCTGAATAAAGGTAATTTCAAAGCAGTTTTAAAATCTAGTATAGAAGAAAATTATATACTAAAAATGCCACTATTCTACCTTCTATACTTCCCACCTTCTACACTTTGTAAAAGCCTAAACACTGCTATTAGTACTTCATGCTTTACTAGGATTGCAGTAATAGAATGGAACAACTCAGCTGGATTAAAATATCATATATGAGCTGTACCAGTGCTAAAAAAAATATAGCTAGTGAAATTACAGTACAATAACCTAACCCAGAAGTTCTCATCTTGTGCTGTTTTAACATTTTGTTATTGCTTGCAGCCCATTATTCCAGAAGTACGTACAGGGACAGAACGTGAAAATTATTTGCATACTCAAGGCCAAGTTGACTGGTTCCCCCACAACAAAATTCACAACAGACACCAATTTCTTTTGGGAAAACGAGACCACAACTTTATTGGCTACAGATGTGACAGGGTTGACATGCTCATGGGCCTGGAGCCAGGCATTGCTCAACCCCCTGTTGGCCGATGAACCCAACCTCATACAGGGTAGTATCTCCCACTGACAGGCCCAATACCTCCTGCTCCACCAGGACTGCAGAGGATGTGTGCATCTGTAACCACTGCACACCTGATTCCCTTTGCACTCCTAATGCCCCAGAACTCCTGTTCCTGGCTTGTGAAGCACTCTCTTGAATCCAGGACCCATCCTGCCACCCTTAAAGTTGTGACAGATTTGCACCATCAGAAAAGACCAGAACAGTGCCACAGGGGAGGTGGATGGGATGACATCTCCATGCCAACTGAACCATGTGAAGAAGCTCAAAGAAGCTCCTTTGCCACCAGAAAAGGATTACCTTGATGAAGACTGGCACATGAAGCAGCTAATGAGCTTGGCCCAAGGAGAAGTTCATTGGCTGAAACCACCAGTGGAGGAGAACCTTCTGGCCACTAAAGGGCGAGCTGGGAACACAAAAATAACTGCCTGCAAATGCATGTGGCCAGCCGAGACATGTGGGGGCAATGCTACCATCCCAACATCATGCTGGTCATATGACAGATGCTAACACATGTAGCCTTTGTAAGGAAAAAAACATAGAAGCTTTCTCTTTATGAGTTCCACAGAATTGCATCCTAATGTGTTAGATGTATGACTGAAAATATAGTGTTATGTTTATTGACTTTGTCCCTCTCCCTGTGTTGAAGTTCTGCCCTTTGGTGGAAAGGTGTTATAAATAAACATTATTGTTATTCTGAAAATGAAATTGTCAGAGCTCAGGGCCCATTCACAGTGGACAATCATAGCATGATGATTCCACTTTAACTGTCAATATAATTTGGAATCCCGGGATTTGTAATTTAGGGAGGAGCATTTTGAATTCTCAGCCAGAGAGCTGTAGGGTCCCACCAGAGTACAAACCTGAGGATTCCATAGGATGTAACCATGTAAGAGAAAGTTTAATATTAGCACTACAATTGTGGTGTGTGAATGCACTTCAGGAGTGTTTCACCTGACTACTATTATGTTACAGAAGAAGACTGCTTGGTGAGCTTTGGCTTCCATTAATATAGAAAAGAGATGTACTTTCTATAGTACCTTAAGAAAACTAAGGGTGCAGTCCTCTAAATGCTTATGCCAGGATCAAATCAATCAGGGCACTTAAAGGCTGGATAGCTGAGCAGAGTAGCTGCCTGATTTCCTGGCAATCACAATTGGCTCACTGATAAGGGAGGAAAAAACCTTGAACCCATTATTTTTTCTTCCCCAACCTATTTCAGCTGGTCAAATATATTGGGAGTCTGTCCCAATGTGTCTGTCAATTCTTGCTTTTGCCTGCGTTGTTTGGTGTTTGCCACAACATAAGTCTATGTGCATTGCAGGATGAAAAAAGAAGGAAGCCCAGATTTGAAAATGGCTAGCTATCAAAGCAACCAAGTTAGTATTCTGAACCAGAATAGATTATTCTGTCTCTTTGAAGAATTTAGATGATTCAACATGGGAGAACAGATTTATTCTATCTCCTGGAAAGTTTATGGAAAATATATAATTCCATATTAAAGGCCAGAGCTATTTTCTGTTCCCACCACAAATCTAAAACCATTTCCTATACTGAAGATGGTACAGGGGATCACAGGTTCCATCTTAATCATACTTTTTTGCAAAATGTGTTGTTTGGTTAACTGTTCTGGATAGCTCATATTGCAGTTACAGATATATAACCTAGAGTTATGGATCCTTAATGGCTCCATATTCAGTCAAGCTCTGTATTCATGATCATGACACCATTGCCATGATTGCAAATGTCTTCCCAACCCTACCTTAACAGGGAGCAGCTGCACCAAAAAACAGAGGTCTGTTCTGCAGGCAATCAGAATACAGCCACGTAAAAATGACTAGTGATCTCTAGTGTGATGAGGAGTTGCAACAGAGGTCCTGCTTGTGGTTGTTGCATAGGACATCACTGGAGGAAGGGGACTGGAATCATCATCCTACTGCACTCCTATCACCAATAGAACAGACGTCCATTGGTTGATGAGACTACTGGCTGTTATACTGGAGAAGTCAGTTTGGGAGACAAGACATAGGCCTTTTCTGCACGATGTCGCTCTCCTGTTTCTGCCACAGGATGGCAGTGGTTGGCAAGTCATGCTTCCACATGACGTTGTCACCGTCCCACTGCCATCCTGTCGCAAAGCATCGCATTTGCGCGGCATTTGCAAAATGGAAAAAAATCCATTTTGCACTTCCAGTCCTGCAGCACTCCCACACTTAACAATTGTGCAGAAGCCACAGAAGTGCAATTGCAATCCTTCTTGCCCCAGCGCAGCAATGGCAAATGTCTGGCTGTGCTGCGGAAGGAAGAGGCAGAGCCATTGCATTTCCTTCTGCAGGGAGCAAGTAGATGTGGAAGGTAGCGTTGCTGACACGCTCCCTTCTGGAACTGAATTGCAGCAAAATGATGCAGAAGAGCATTGTTGTGAGGAAATGGCCATATTTAAGCATGCGTAACTACAACTGTGATGTGGGATTTCAATTATTTATTTTTAATTTATTAATCTGCAATTATCTTGCCCATCCTTAATTTCCCACAAAGGCTAAAATACAATGTTACTACTTCACACCAAAATAGCAATTAGAATCCTGTTGATTACTGTAGTCCCAACTAGAGTACTGAATGGTGAGGCAACATATAAGTAATCTCAATTGATTCAAAAGACTCTATTCAGGACTAACGATATAATTTAGTGCATTGTGTGGTTTCCTCAATGCAAGAAGAGAGTGCTGCTCTCCCATGGCTATCTCACTCATTCAGAGCCAGATCCCAGGAGGAAAATTTCAAACTAAGCCACTTGGGAGCTGGTCAGTTCCTCAGAGCTGTGCCAGCTGCTTTACTGCTGTGACAGTGTTGCAGGAAAGGGCTGGGCTACGCTAGAGACTGAAGCCAGCTCTTTCCCAGCTGTGGATTTTGCCATAGCCAGAGAAAATCCAGTGAATACTGGTAGAGTCTTACCAGTGGGGAGAAGCCATGTAGTTCACCACCCCTATGTGTCACACTGCCTGCAGTAGATGACTAACTTCTGGCAAATGTGAGAGCCCAGACTCTTTTATCTTGCTTTCAGGCTTACAAAATTTGAGGCTTTTTTGCCCAGGCATAGCTGCACTGCAAGTTGGCTAAAACTCTATTTTATCTGGCTCTGTTAACTTGGAGAGTTCTAGTTCCAATGCAGTTAACAGCTGCTGGTACACAGGTTATCGGCTTATGCCTTAATTCGGCAGTGAAGCACCACTGATGAATCATCACAAGCTACAGTGGCTAGACTGCCAAAAACGAGGACAAAAGATTATATGTGCTATGGACACAAAATTAGAAATGATTTTTATAATTTAAACAGGAGTACAATATATTATGCCAGTGTGGGGAAAACAGTAACCAGGTGATCTCGTGCCTGCTAAGTCTGCTATCAAATTCTTGCTGTCCAAAAAGAGATATAAAAATAGATATGGTATCTTTAAAATTATGGCCCTTATGACACTAGTTAATTATTTCCAGTTGTCCACTTAAAAAACCACCTCCCCTATACTTTCAAAGACAGCTGAGTGCAAACACCACATTTTTGCTTTAATAGCTAACTTCCATGTTTTTCTTTTCTACGCTGCAATTGTCAACATCAATAATGTTTTCCGCACTGCCCTGTTTGCCCCATCTCCTGCAACATAAGTGGTTTCCCTTTAGTTTCTTTATATAAAGGAAACTATACTAATGCAATTATGGCAAGACATCACTGCAGTATTACACTACTGCCTTAAGTAAATGCAAACTTATTATTCTGGAAAAATGATTATTAAAATTTGTAGCATGTGGTAGTGCACGTAAGCAGAGGAAAGAAGGTAAGTAGAAGAAAGATCTTTGGAAAACATCCCTGCGAGATAAAAGCAAGTGACTAGTAACTTCCAAAGGGTAACAAGTCAGGAGCATATTGTTATTGCATTACAACTGCAAACCATTTATATTTCAAAAATTACAAAATATATTTTAAAAAATCAAGAGTGTACAGTAAAGAAAAAAAGACCAGAAAGAACCTTTAGTCTCTTCAGAGGTCTTGTCCTCCCACTCAAGCCATGCAAGAAGTGGTCTGAGGCTTACCTGCTAGAGATTTCCTTGGGAATCTCCCAAGGGAAGGACAACTAGACCACACCCACACTACACCCACAACTCAGTCATTCTCACATGGAAGTAGAATGAGACATTCACAATCAAACTGGTCACTGAACCAAAGTGGGAAAACAGGTCATTAACATATTATTTCAAGGATGAGACGGGGAAAATCACATTCCCAATGATTCTGCAGCATCACAACCCCAAGAGAGTCATAATATCATACAATAAGGCTGAGGCAAAGGTGGGATTAATCCACCGCTGAGAAAGGGAGTTGTGTGTGATAAACACATAACTGAGAAAAAGAAGACTCCACAAAAGCTTATGCTAGAAAATTCTTTGTCTCAATTGGTTCCAAGGGTGCTACAGGATTCCTTTTCACCTTATTTACATAGAAACAGATTATCCCAGTTTTGTTTTGGAATACTACTTGCCCAGATGGGCAACTTCACAGTCTGATTCCTCACCTTACGATTCTTTATCTTTAGATTAGACTTGGACTGGACAACCCTTCAAATAATATACTTTAAAAAGGAGAACTGTCCTCTGCCAGTTTTTCAAATAGAAGGGTGTCCTTTTGTAAAAGATTTGTGGCCAGCCCATCTCAAGTCCACGTGCTTTATTTTTTCCCTTCCCAACAACTTCTCAGCATGCAAAGGAAGATAACCCTGTCAAAGTTTGGATACCAACATGTCGCAATTACATCCAGATTTGTTGGTAGCAACCTAAAGCACAGTTTGAAATGAAAACTGTTTGTGTTTCATGGGGGGGAAAAAACCTTGAAATAAAGTAGCAGCTCAACCATGTCATTGTATAACTTGTCTTGTGTAATGGTTGGTTTTATGTAAGCAACATCCGGCAAAGGAGGAATCTAAATCATCCATTTTTTGTTCAAAGCTGACTGCACGCAGTTGAAGGCTCTATTGTTCCTTCTTTTTTAAAACAACTGCATGAATTCCATAAGCCCCCATAACAACAATAGCTAGGAAGTGTTTTTGTAAAGCAGCTGTACATGGTCCACTTCAAGCCTTGGAAATGAATCATTATTTTGACAGCTGGGGCAGCAATGCTGAGATACTAAAAGCCACTTTCTGCCTCATTAAACTCAACCTCCCCCACTGTATTCACAACTCTCTGTGGAAAGGTGCAATCTACTTTGTGGTATGATGTTTTCTCCATAGTTTATTTTCTACTCTATGAATCTCAAATGTCTTTAAGCTTTGAGGAAAAATCAATTTTGCCAAGGTATCATGTGTGCCAAAGTGGCAAGCAGCCAGTCTAACAATCACTTTAATCCCATGAACTCAGGAATTGATGTACTCTTTTAATAAGAATATCAGCTATTCAGAAACATAAAATCTTTTTCATTAATACCATTTGATGTTGACAAGGTCAGCCCAAGTAATTTCGCAGCCTGAGATGCAGCAGTGAATTTCTGCCCCTATAGCAACCCAAAGGAAGATATATTGTCTAAAACCAGTCTAGTTACTTTGGCACATGTGGCAGAAAATTCCACAACACAATCTATGGCAGTAAAAACACAATAATAACACATCAATTAACTTATCATTTGCTGCACTATCATGATATCCAAAGTTTACTGCCTAAGACAACTGTCTTATTCTGTCTAATGGTAAGACTAGCTCTTGATGTTAAAATTACACTTTCAACTTTCTGTTTGCACCAATATGTAGAGCCAATACTAACATTACCTCAGTATTGTGGAAACTGCATGGGTATATTCCATGCAAAAATCACCCGAGTTGCTGGTATGGACAGCTGCTGTGCCAGTTCCACATGACTTTATACTATTTGCAAATAATATTTAATTTTAAAAAATAAATAAATTGAGATTCAAGTGCAAGTTCTTTCAAAACTACAGCCTTGCACATTACAGAATCAGTTGGGCTCTGCTTTCCACACAAACATTTACTTTTTTAAAAAAAATGCAGAGTCTTACAGAACTTTACTTTCTCAATGCAAAAGAAGTAAGGAGTGCTTCAGACTAGTTCCTGGTTCCAGAAAACACAACCTGTTCTACTGGCACTTCCATATCAATTTGTCACTGGCATTTTCAAATTCCACTTTAGAAATCCAGATTTTAATACCAGCATATTGCAAAATGACAATTTTGAATTGTTCTGCTTTACACAGATTCTAGCTGTTAACAGAATCTATTACATTATATTAAATACTGACATATGGAGAGTTTTGCCAAAGGGCCATCTGTATGTATAAAAGTCCATTGGCCTTGAAAGTGGCTTCACAGAGTCCACTCTCTGGTCCACTGATAGACTCCCTCAGGCTGACAGACAGTCATGCTGGGGTGGAATGCTAGAAGTTTTAATTGCATCTGCTTTTTGTTGGAGGTGGAGTATATACCACTTTAATGATTAAATAAATAAATAAATAAATACTATAAGGCAGGAACACACACACATACACATTTGTGAATCATCTCAGAAGGGCAGTTCCTTGAAAGGTGGGCAGTCAGCAACTAAATACACATTGAACTGGAAGCACTAGATTGAACATTTTTATTGGGGCTCTAGAAAGGAATCCCTATGGCCAACAATCCTACTCACTTCTCAAGTCTTAGTGAAATACATAGGATTTGAGTATTAACTTTCATAGGTGCTCTTTCTGTCTCTGTCTGTCCTTTGCATCTTCCAAAACATAATGAAATGAAAATTCAACTCATTAAAATTATCAAACAAACCAAATGTAGCCCATGAATACAAATGCCAAACAGGCTACAAATAATGAGGAGAGGTCAGCCTGGAGACAAAAGTCTGCATTTCTATTTATTTATTAAGATTTCTACCTGACAGTACTAGTGATTAATTAAAACTCTGTAATGAAAGCAGTCAAATCTATTCATGGCCTCATTAGAAATACTTGTGTGTTAACAATGTTTTAACTTCAGAATCCACAAGCTGTGAGTTGTAAAAATCACTTCAGCATTAGAATGGCCCATTTTGGTTTTAGTGATGTTTGTTAGCTGCCTTGTTTGCATTTGTTTTAGTGGAAGAACTAGATAAACATATAATGAATCATCATGTAAGATCTGCTTGAAAGTAGTATATAAATATGTTATATTTTATATATGGCATTTTCATTTCGCAGATTGTGTTAGATATTTTTAAATTTGAGCTCCAGCTTGTATAGAAAGGAAAGGATACAGAGGCTGACTTTTCTATAGTTAGAAAAAGCCCCATAGATATTGGGAAGTAAATTGCCTTCTATAACTTACAAAGAACAGCAAACAGATTCAGGGATAGCCATGTTGGACATACAGCAAAATAAAACAAAATACAAAATCCACAAAAGATTGAGCTTTATCGGCCAACTGAAGCGCACAAAATGCACCATGCCTCAGTCCCAGGACCCAGGTGCAGACACACACCATTTTTATACAACGCTTTCCTGCATCATCCCCTTGCAATCCTGGCAGCATCTTTGCCAGGAAGGGAGCATGACAGGAACACTCCCTTACTCACCTGGCTGGCTGACTCCCTCTAGAAGGAAGTGTGAGCAACATGTGTCTGCCTTCTGCAGTGCAGCTGGGCTCTTTATCATGCTGCACTGGGGAAGGAAGTGCCTCCATCATGCTTCCTGCCCTTCCGCATGGCAGGTAAGGACAGGAGCATTGTGTGATCGCAAGCACTTGATGGATTTAATCAGTTAAGTGAATATTCCATTATTGTGATGGGTGGGCATGGGATGGCAATGGAACCACATTGACATGATGCAGAAGCACAGCCTGCAGAGTGCTGCCATCCCATGCAGAAATGGCCACAGACAGGACCCTTCCCAACAGCCACAACAGAGACATGAATGGGACAATACTTACTGCAACCTAGCATAGACAAGGAAGGAAGAGCCCACAAGACATTCAGAGCACTTATATAGGAAAGATTCATTAATCAGGCAACAGCTGAGGGAATCTGCTAGCCAAGAAATATCAGAGACAGGGCAGGGAGAAGTCTGCTGCAGACATCTGCCATTTCTGATGCAAGCAATGCATTTTTCTTTTGAACCTTGGTTTGTATTCTTGAAAAACCTTGACCCTCGCTTTGTGTGCTGACTATGCTGGTGGATACTCCCTTGAACTGACACTCTGCATTTATTGCTGACCTAGATTTCTGGAACAAGTATGGTAATTGACTGGTAAGCTTTGGTAAACCTCAACTGTAGCAGCTACTATAGACTCTGTTTAAGGATTGTGAATTTTTGCTGGATTTCTGAGCAGAATACAAGCTGTCAAAGCTCTACTGGCTTCTTCATCAGGCAAAAGATGTTAAGAAGTCATAACAGGGAAGAGTACCTACCTGGACTTGCACAGTGAATGATGCTGCGGAGCAGGGTAGGACTTTGATACTCTTCATGGGAAACACCAGAGTGTGATTAATAGCTGGCAAAAGATGCCAGAATGCAGAATGTGATGGGGGTGGAGTCAGAGGCTATCTAAGGTCTGACCACCTGTTTACATGCCCTTTTGGATCTTCACAATGTGGCCTACCCTGCCACTCTCAGTGCAGTGCGAGACTTGTTTGGTTGCCTCCAGACTGGGTAGGAATTTTCTCTCCTTTTACCTATTTTTTCCCCTAACCCATACTGCATTTGTGGGACTTTGACAATTGGCCTTGGGTGGTACCTTTAAATAGGCTTTCATCTGGCAGGTAGCAGGGGGAGAATAGAAGTCTTTGGTGATCAACTTTGACACCCTTTTGGTGTAAGGTAGGATGCTGAAACCTCCCCTCATAAGGTTCAGGGACTTGGGGGGTTGGAGAAGGAGATGACCATTGAGGTTAACCTGGGATCCAAGCTCTCACTTAAAGAGTGTTGGGGCTTTGGTGGGAGTCCCCTGGATTATCTTCCAATTACAGCAGGCCGGGAAGCAATTAAAACTATTTTTGGATTGCCTTCAGGGCTGAGGTGTTTCACCCAAGGGAAGGTGAGGAGGCTGTTGTTGGGTTGACAACTGGGCCTCAGAGGGACCTGACCAGGTTGCTCCCTACTGCTTGCCTCATTTGAATGCTAATGCAACTTAAATAGGTTAGGTAAAATAAAGTGCCCATTATTTAGCCCAGTCTTCTGTGTCTAATCTCGTTATTCCATCATTGGTTATCCAAAGTCACAGTGTTAGAGTCAGAAACCTACATTTTCTATCTGATGTTGTTTCTGTGGTAGTTCAGTTGGTTTGGAAGGACCTCTTCTTGGCTATCTGGGGACCGAGACAAGAGACAGTAAAATCCATTAAGAGCAATAAAATCTCATAATGTAAGATCTCCTACAAGTAAGATCTACTAAAAAAAAGAAAGAAAAGAAAAGAAAAAGAGGGATCCCAAGAGAACATCTATCAAAAAAAAAATCCCCTACCACCTCTACCCATCCCCCAAAAAAACAGTCATCTGAAAGGCTATGGTCATTCAGACTGTAGACCAAAATTCATGTCCATATCTCTGGCCTGCATACTTAAAGTTTATCAAGTACATTTGTCATGATTGATGTTCATTTACTTCCAAATAACACAAACACAGACCAGAGTCTAAATGAAGATTCATTACCTATGAGTAATATAAGAAGCCTAGTTCAAATACTCTCACACTGTCTTCTCTGGGAACAGAAAGGTAAAGGTGCCTGTGTAAGCAGCTGATAAGATGGTTAAGCTGTTTTATGGAAGGAGACCTATTTTGTGTTATTTATATCCTTGACTTGGACTTTTAATGAGGACAGAGCAACATGGTTTGATTTTTTCCCCCTTCTTTGTTTATTTCACTTTTTGGCAATGAGTTGGCATTATTTGTATATGCAAGACAAACACATATATTTCTCATATCAGTCATTTAGCAGACGGTTAGCCAAAGAGTTTGCATTAATATAAAGCACAGCCCTGCAAATGTTATAGGTAGGTGTTATGGCTTCAGATTTAGCATGGCTATTGTAAATGAGCTGTGCAACCTCTTTGACAATCCTCTGATAGTGTGTATAAGAAAATGAAGAACAGAGTTTATTGGAGGTTTCAAGGCATGTGAGTGTGTGTAGCCCTTTCCCGCACACTATTCTACTTCAATATCAATGAAAGGCCTTTCATAGCAGCTACCTATGGCCCTTCATGTTTTCACAGTCCACAATACCCTTGTAGCACCTGCCAAATTTCAGTAGCATAGTGATGGTGAAGAGTAGATTTTTACTATGAAAGAAAGTATTGTGATGGGCATACCATGTTTTTAAGCCAAATTGCCCTCCCAGAAGTACAATCTGAGTTTAAAACAAGGGGTGTGTGCTCCCTATGCACCTTGTTTCTAAATGGAAATGCATTTTTTCCCCCAGTGCTGATAGGTCCTTTCATGCTACGCAAATACAGCACTATGATACCATTTTAACTGCCATGTTACCATCCTATAGAATCCTGAGGATTGCAATTTCGGTAGGGGTACTTAGAATTCTCAGTCAAGAGCTTTAGTGCCTCAATACATTGCAAAACCCAGGATTCCACAGAAGGCAGCCATAGTAGTCAAAGTGGAAATGTAATGCTATAATTGCATAGTCCTAAAGTTCACTGATGGAATGGGTAATATGTAGCTCCTGGAAGATTTAATGGGTCAATGTGACCCTTGTTCCTTGGCAGTTATTGACTTCCGTTTTCGAGTAATGCTTCCTGCACTCAAGTTTGTCAGAAAACTGGAAAATGTGGAAGTTTAAAACTATGCTTAAAATAATGCACATATATCTGACATTTGCAAGGTACAGTTCCCAATGTTTGCAGAACGTACAGACCACAATTTTGAGCAAATGAAAAGCTCAGTTAAATAGCTTTCTGTAAAGCACTTAGATTTTATGCCTGTACCCACTTGTGAAGGTGCACATTCTGCTGAACTCTGTGGGATTTCCTTTGAACTGGATTGTACCATTCATCCTCCATACATTTCCTTTATGCATCAAGCAAACCTCAAGTTGTTTTTGTTAAACCTTTCAATTTTATTGGCTCGCCTTGAGCTAGGAACATCTAATGCTGTATATTTCAGTCTGACAGTATGAATTACCTCTCCTCTCAGACCACGAGATGTTGCTAAACTCAGCCTATCTGGAATATGAGCTAGAGCAGAGGTGGCCAACTGTGGCCCTTCAGATGTTTTTGGATTGCAAGTTCCATAATTCTCCACCATTCATTCTGCTGGCTAGTTGTACACTAAAGGCCAATAGGTGCCCACCCAGGTCTAAAGAATTGGCTTCAAAGGAGAAAAATACAGGTTGAACTCCCAGCTCCATCACCCAGCACAAACTCTGAAGATGTCATGAGGATGAAGTCATACAAAAGCACTGAATCACTAAGGAAAACCTTAAAAGATTTTTTGGATAACTCCAAATGAAACTGGAATGTGGGATTAATTTTGGAAATCATAGAATCTTAGGCCCTTTTCGCACGGGCTTTCTCTCGCGAAATAGCCCCGTGAGCCTCGCGGGAGTGGGAGCGTTGCTCTGCACAACGCACTCCCACTTCCGCGGCGCTCACGGGGCTGAAGCAGCATGAGCGCGGATTTTTTTATTTTCAGCTGGAAGCGAAAATAAACGGCGCTCGCACAAGGCTCCCAGCAGCGTCCCGCACTTACCGGAGTGTGGAGCGCCGTCGCAGGCGGGCCTGTCGCGCTTCTTCCCCGCTTCCGCCCCCCGCGGTGCCTACAGCTCCCAGGGGGTGCTGCGGAAGCTGGGGGCGTGGCTGAAGAGCATCCGTCGCGCAAGAAGACTCCACGTGCAGTAAGGAGGCGGGGGAAGCGGCGGCGTTGCGGGAGAGGGTTCTCACATGAGCCGCCCTCCTCCGTCGCGCAAGCACCGGCGCTGCGAAAAGAGCCTTAGAATGGGAAGGGACCATCTGTTCCAACCCTCTGCCATGCAGGAATACAAAACCAAAGCACTCTTGGCAGATGCCTCACCAAGTCTGTTTAAATATCTCCAAAACCTGAGAGTCCATTACCCTCCAAGGAACTCATGGAACTGCTTGATATAGTCATATTTCTCATTCAATGTTAATTTTTTAATTATTCTATTTTCATTGCCAAAGATAGCCAAAGATGGTTGAATGTTTTTCTGCCTCCTACTGAAACAACTTGCTTGCTTTGGCTTCTGAGCACCTTCACTCAGAGGTGGGATGTCATTTGCTGCTTTGCCGCAGGCAGCAAAAGAACTTAGACCAACCAGGCAAAGAACCTATGGAAATTATCTGGGCAAAATTAAGCAGTTTTGGCTCCAGCTAGATATTATGAGACAAATCTAAGCACATATTTAACTCTCTTAATAATAAGTGCCAAGGAGAGACTTCCTCCAAATGGGAGTACAGCTGCCAGCAAGTGACTTTCCATAGAACTGCAACAGGGGAGGAAAAAGTTAAATTTTGTTTTTAATTGCTGCAGCTCAATTAATTACCAGTATCCAATGCTAGTGCAACTTGCTTTCTTTAAAATGGCAAATTAGATGCAAAGACACATTTAACACCATGCATAGTTTGACATTAAGAGTGGTTAGTTAATTTTTCAGATGAAAGTAGAAATCCAAGATCAAGATTAAAGTTTTAAAAAGCTTCTGTTTGTTTTTAAGCCAACTGTTAGAGTAGATGTGGGGATGGATGGAAGAATTTCCTCTATAGTTTACCCCACCCATGAATTCATGTATACTTCAAATTCACCCACACAGTGTATGGATACAATATCAAGATATTTAGCAGTTCTGTGTGTAGGCTTTCAATAAAAAACAAATTTCCCCACCGGGAATACTGTGTCCAGTTCTGGACATCACAGTTCAGGAAGGATATTGACAAGCTGGAATGTATCCAGAGGAAGGCGAGCAAAATGGTAGAAGGTCTGGAAACCATTCCATATGAGGAGAGGCTGAGGGAGCTGGGGATGTTTACCCTGGAGAAGAGAAGGTTAAGTGGCAATGTGATAGCTATGTTCACATATTTGAAGGTATGTCATATGGAGGATGAAGCAAGCCTGTTTTCTGCTCCAAAGATTAGGATACAGAGCAATAGTGTCAAATTTCAGGGAAAGAAATTCCATCTAAACAGTAGAAAGAACTTCCTGACAGTAAGAGCAATTCAACAGTGCCTCAGAGGTGTGATAGAGTCTCCTTTGAAGGTTTTTAAACAGAGGCCGGATGGTCTCTATCAGGAATGCTTTGATGGTGCATTTCTGCGTGGGGGGCTGGCCTCAACAGCCCTTGTGCTGCCTTCCAGCTCTATGATTCTATGATAAAGAGTTTATTTGTCTGATAGAAATAGCAATCTGTGGATCAAAAAAGAGTGCAAGAATCAGAACAAAGTAGACCTTGGGAGGTTCCTGCTGCTGACACCAGTGAAAGCTGTTTACCTCAAGCTTATCACAGGCTATGGCACAGATTCATCCATGAGACATCATCATCTAACGGGTCAGTGCAAACAGTCCATCATTTGACCAAGGAGTCATTTTACTCACTCTGAATATCAGTGCTATGAAGCTTCTGTGCAGAATTGTTCCTAATCTCAGTTGATGGTTTCTGTGTCAGGACTGGTGGTGAATCTACTCCAAGTGTTCATCACAACTTTAAAGGAGATCACTAATATGCTGAACTCATTTTAGGGATAGTATTCAGCATCTTTGGTAACTGTTTGGACTAAACCCTGGAGTGGATTCACAAACCCATTGACATGGAATGAACCAGCTATCCCTACCTATCCCATGAGTGGTCAGTCAAAATGAGGGAAGTAGCATGGAGAACTAAGTCCCAGCACCAGCCCTTAATGTTTTATTGCCTGAATGCTCCCCATCACTCCTGTAGAACTGCATAGTATTCAAACCAAGTTCTTCTGGCACTTGCAATAAAAAGTCCCATAAGCACTTCCCCTAGTTCCTGGCTGTAAAAGAAATTGAATGATAACAAACTTTAAAAAACCCTAAATAACTGCTGCCTTTTTATGCCACCTTCAAGGCTGGCATCCTCTAAGAGACATACACAAGCATAATGTCTTCATATGTCTAGTTTCAGTTGCTTTCTGCCCTCCACAGCCACCAAAATCCCCTCCCAAGAACTACCATATAGCTGCTGAAGCTCCCCGCTCCATGGCCTTGCCATATCTGGTGCAGAGTGGGAAGCATTACAGAAGTGTCTGTCTATGTTCCTGTAACCAGATGCAAAATCAGTTGATGATGTAACTGATTCATATCTGATCACAGAAGCATAGTCAGACAGTTCTGTGATTCCTCCTTTATTCTCCACTAGGCATGGAATAGTTGCGGGGGGGGGGGTCCTAAGCTCTATGGTAGTCCAGAGGTGATAGTGTAGCATAGTTCCACATATGGAACTACTATGCTGTTACCAGGTCACATACCTCCACACTTTGATATGGTTTAATTGGTGAAATATGATTTAATTGGCAAAAATACAAAATATACCCTGCTAAGGCTGGATGGCCAAGCTGGATAAAAGAAAAAGACTGGCTGAACACATGTGATGTAAATTAGGTCAGAAGTGACCTCCAGCCACAGCCAAAGCATAGTGAGGAAATTACCAGGAAATAATGGGCTTGCAACTAGCCTTAATAAACCAACATTTTAGGCAATAGCATGTGGGAGATCAGGGCAGGACAGCTGATTATCCTAACTCCTTTTTTTCCCCAACCTGCTTATCTTTCCTTTGTCTTCACACCTGCTCAACAGCTGTCACAACAGCCACTAGTCCTTTGTTGCCTTTGTACTGGCATCACAGGAGGACTCCTGAGTCACCCACATTTTAGGGTAACAAAGCTATGCTGAGCCATGCAGGATTGCATATCAAGTTTGCCAGGAGGAGCTAGCTCATTTTCTTCAGTGGTAAGACTGTCCTTGCCCAATACCCTTTTGAGTGAGATAATTTATCCCTATAACACAGTGGAACTATACTAGGTTATAAAAACCGTGACGTTACCTTTTCCTTTTGCTTTTCTTCTTCTTTTCTTTTCTTTTAACAAGGGGGTTGCTTTTTAAAGAAATTGTTTTTGGGAGTTTGCTCACAGTCCTGCATTAATATCTCTCTTTTTATTCAAGTAAAATACTCAGAGCAGGTTGAAGTCACTTGTTTTAAACATTGTCTTAATAGTAGAAAATTCCACTTGGGCCCAGGCTGTCTCATATATATTTTTATATATGCATTAATAAGAGCTACTTTTGCAGTAGTTCATAACTGTGCATGCCTGTTAAAGAGGTAAAACCCACTCTCTTGCCAGCCTATCATTTCATTTGCTCCCATTCTGTCAAATTCATTCCCTGTAGCTATAAACCAGTTATTTTTAACATGTGGCTGCTCTATTTAAATGTATGTTAAAGTGCATAGGGACATCATTTAAAAACCTCTATTTTTCTTCATTGTGGAAGTATTCAAAATGGATGCACACTAATGAGATTGACCTTGACCTTGATAGAGACACCATGGCTCTTGGGCTATCAAAGAACACTGTTCAAACTTCACCTTGTTTGAATTTCATCTTAGAAAAGAGTGTATGTTTTCTTACTTAAAGCTGAATATTTTGGATTATCACTGTCAATCTGGGCTATAGTTTTCAAATGGTGAACACAAACGTATGTGTATAGAAAAATCCTTCCTGGCTAACCCCTAAATTCAGAATACATTGTGCTATTACAGAGAGCCACATATAGCTTGAACTGTATCTTCTCTGATTTCTCTGGAGCTGGCACCCACAGGGCACAAGGCCAAGACAGGCAGATGTTGCAGCAACCTGTACAGCACCAGGTAAACCACACTTTCCAACAAAATATGGAGGATGAGTCTCTTTCTCCAGTTCAACTATTCCAAGTATCAACCCCACTTGCCAAAAATAATGCAGATCTTAAAGGATCTACCTGCCAAATTGAAGTAAAATCCTTGTTTGCTTTTTATGGCTTTTGCCCTGGTACATTTCTTATGATGTTGGACAGGCATAATAGTATGGGGCACACTTAACATCTCCAGAGAGTCTGGCTCAGGAAACAGCATCTGTAAGGATCTTGACTCAGGATTTGCATTAACAGCCCACGCTTACGTAGGTTCTTAACCACCAGCTAGCATA
Source organism: Ctenosaura bakeri (assembly GCA_948474755.1). Classification (NCBI taxonomy): domain Eukaryota; kingdom Metazoa; phylum Chordata; class Lepidosauria; order Squamata; family Iguanidae; genus Ctenosaura; species Ctenosaura bakeri. The sequence continues at coordinate 344,371 of CAOLHI010000744.1, read as the reverse complement.
AGATGTGAGATCTAGCTCTTAAGACCATGATACAGTACAGTATCCCTGGATGTAGCTGACTTTTCCTCCTCTGTCTATGAATGAAAGGCTGGGGCCATAAAAATATAGAGCAGGAGAACTCCCAAGACATAGCAGGAGAGGAGAACTTTCATCAGAAATGTTAGAAGCAGAAGAAATGGAGCTATGCAAAATTCAGAAATAGAAACTATATTGAAATGTTGAGTTTAATATAGTGAGCTACACTGTTATCTAACCAGATCTTTGTCTGAGGGATCTGAATTTTACTGATCATTAATGCACTGAAGCTTGTAATCCACACCTTCTGAAGTAAAAAAGCACAAATCTACACCCGAGGAGTGTAGGGATGCACCCCTCTAGGGATACAAATACTCAGAAAGAATCAACATGTTCTTTCAAAGGCTTCTAAACTTCTGATATCAAAAACATTAATGTAAATGATGTGACTATAGCACAGCTGGTCACTGAATCCAAAATCTGGAAGAAACCCAGTTTAGTGATTTATTAACAAGACCATCTGTCTTTACTTTCCAGGAAGCTGCTCAGAGTATCTTTTTAATGAGAGATTGCAGGAAAGTTTTAAATCCTCTTTTTACAGTCAAGATCTGACTGGGGGATGTATGAAAAGCATTGCAAAGGAACTCATCTCTGTGTGAAACTATGTGTTCTGACCTAAAAAAACTTGTTTCTTAAACTTAGATGAGTAGGTAGAGATTAGAGTTACTTGCTTTTTTATATTATTGTAGAAATGAAGAGTGAGTGCCAGCATGATATAGTGGCTTAAGCATTGAATTAAGACCCTGGATACCAGGGTTCGATTCCCTGTTCAGCCATGGAAACCCACTGGCTTTTTGGGGGACATCACACATGCTCAGCCCCCAGAAAACCCCATGATAGGTTAACCTTAGAGTTGCCATAAGTCAGAAATGACTTGAAGGCACACAACTACAATAAAAATAATAACAGAAATAAGAGTACCAAGCTTATGTTTTTAGCACGTCTCTTTCTAATACTTTACATAGATTAATAAATCCCATGTGAATTTTCCAGTATAATATTCTTCTTCCAAGCATCTCATCAAGACCACATGACAGCTGAGAAACTTCAGGTCCTATGGGGTTCTCTGATGAACATATCCCTTCTTCATATCAATGTAATTTGAATCTTTCCCAGAATTTTTAATGCTTTTTTCCTCATTCTAAAAAGCTGAAATGCTTCTCTGAAGGCTTAGTTATTGATGAGAGCTTTAAGCTGAAGTTTGTTGGCAGTTTTGGTCTTGTCCTCCTACCTTTTGTCCAATGTACCACTTGAATGCAGAGATGGGCAAACTGTGAAGGTCCAGGAGTCAATTTACAGCTTCTATGAGCCACCATGGGCTGCACCAACCCCAAAGAGCTATAAAAAAGAAAAGAAATGAGAGCAAAACAGAACAAAACTGGAAATGTCTGGATGTTGATTTGGGGGGAAAATGAAGACCCTGCACCTTGTTTTAAGGCAAAAATTCTGCTTCTAGAGACTTTCAGTGGTAGAAATATAAAATATAATATAAAATATTATATAATATAAAATATAAAAATAACCATTTTGGATAGAGGGGCTTTGAGGTGTAGGGAATTGCCCAGGGGCAGTTTTATACTTACCAAAACCTGTGCATTAGGTTACATGAGATCAGGAAGATAGCAGCTAGCCTTGAGTCCCAACCTGGAGGAAAAGCCAGAATATTAATACATTTGATAATAAATTCTGTGACTAAGCTTCAAAACTGAGAGGTGATTTGAACTTTGTCCACCTAGAGTCCCTAACTATGCTAGGTCTCACAGTTGCTTTAGACTAGCCTAAGGAGTACCGTTAAAGATTACCTTTCCTTTTTACATATTTGTTGAAATGCTTTTTACATCATTCTTCTTGTTTTTGTTACTGGGTGTGACATGATCAATCTTGTTTAAAACCCACTGTGTTTATATCTACAACCCCCAATAAAAGTTATTTTATTAAAAAGAAGAAGGAGAAGTAGTAGTAGTGGTAATAGTAGTTTGGGCAGATAAATATCACATCACTCTCTGAATTCCTTTCCATCTACTATGGACAGACGTTCTGATGATTATTGCATTTTGGCAGCCTAGGAACCATAGAAGAGATCCAGGTATGCATTATTATTTATATTTGATAAGGTTAATTGTACCCAGGCAATGAAGGATTTAATTACAAATTTATTAACTGTAGCAAGGTTAATTATATCAAGAAAATGGAAAATTCATGGAGATTTTCAAATAGAAGATTGGTATAAAGAAGTGTGGAAAATTGCGATTAATGATAAGTTAACATGTCAAATTAAGGCCAAAAAAGGAATAATGAAGGGGAACGATTTGAAAGTAATATGGAAGAAATTTGTGGAAAAGGCTTTAATAAAAGAGGAAGGTGTCATACCTCCATAAGAAGATTCCGGAAGGTGGAGTAAGTTGAAACATAATTGGCTCGGGGAGGGGGGTTATTTTTAGAAATAGTTTGATATGTTTAGTAATAAGATCATATTTAGTAATAGATTAAATGTAATGGAAAAGTATAGAGTTAAGAATGGAATAATAATAATAAGTATAAGTATAATGAGAATGAGATCTAGATATAGGTAACACAAGTATATAAACAGTATGATATGCTGAATAAGTATATGATTGTAATGGAACTGGAGAGAAATAACAATGTAAGTTTGGTTTGTTGAAATTTTCTTTTTTCACTGTTATGTGTATCACTTGGTGTTTTTCTTTTTTGTTCGGTTTTTCTTTATAATCAATTTAAAAAAAAAAAAACCATAGAAGAGATGCTGAATGTACATTGCCAAAGTAAATGCTCACTTCATGTTGATTGCTTCCTCTAAGACAGAAGGCACAAATTGATACATAGGAATTTATCCTAGATGTCAAGTCATCTTTATACCAAAAGTAATATTTCCTTACTGGGTTTATGTTCACAAGAATCCTCTAATACAGGTCCTTACCATCCACATTCTGCAACCCCAAGTGGATATTTCCAAATCTTCTGCCAAGCTACATATAATCCATCATTAACAAACAAGCAGAAAATAGGTTCCTGTGATATAAAGTTATTTAGCTTGACACTTGACAGCAATAAAAGTCTGGTCCTTTAGTTTCTGAACTGCAAGTCAAAAGACATCTTTAATGCCAAGCAAAGCATCTGTCTGGCAGACTTGTTATTAATGAATCTTTTTGCTATCTAAAAACAAGCAGCTCATCGGGTGCTTGGAACTAAGCCGAAGGGGAATAAAAAGGGGGAAAAAACTCATTTTTTTCTTTCAGTGAGACACATACAAATGCAAATTGTTTCTTTCACTATGGCAAAATGAAAATTCAGACTCAGAAAAGATAACATGAAATTCTGGTATGAATCCTCATCTCCTTCTCTTCAATGCAAGCTTTCAGAAATTATCTGGGAAAGGATAGAGTTCTATAGATACAGAGTAAGAAATGGCCAGTTTGGAAGTAACAAGGAGCTAATTCTCAACCCTTGGTTCAATTATTCAGTGTTGAAGTTCATTATTTATTATATACCTTTCTTCTCCACTCTGGAGAGAAGAACAAGCAAACAAACAAACCCATAGTGTGATGCTTCCAGAATTCTTCTCATCCAAATTTCATCTTAGAGTTTGGAGGTATTTTATCCATTTCTTAGCTGCTATTCAAGACTGTGTCTTGCCAAGGGGGCTTACAGTACAAGCTATAAAATAGGGATGGGATGAATCCAGAATTTTCTGAATCTGAATCCGTGGAAGGTTCTGGGAATCCATGAATCTCACGAATCTTGAATCTTCTGAATCCTTTTTTAAAAAAAGAATTTAAAAAGCAAGGGAAAGAAGGATAATCTTGGGCAATACACCCTCTCTCAGTCTTAGCAAAAGCCTAGGCAAAGGCAAACCTCCCTCTGAAGAAATCTGGCCAAAACAATTGTCATAGTTTTGCCTCAGGATCTCCCCAGATTGAAAATGACATGAAGACCCTTTCTACACAGGCAGGAAAATGTGGATTAATCCCACTTTTCCTGCCTGTGTAAACAGGGCCACATACTACAGTAAGGAGATAATCCAGGTCAAAATCCAGGTCAAAACTGGCTTTTCTTTGCATAGCTCCTTCTGACATTGTGGGGTTTGTAGTTTGATGATGCACCAGTACACTTTGTCAGAGAAGGCTGTGACACCTTGTAAAACTCTAAACCCCAGAATTGTATTTGAAAAAGGTTTTCAAGAGAGCTGTGCAAAGGAATGTTTCAGCTGTCCTTGAAATCTCAAGCCTGTAGCTTCCAGTCAAGTACTGAACTTAAATATTAAATGTTCAATTTAAATATCTTACAATACAAGCCCAGATGTAGTTTCTGAAATTGTTAACAAAAGCTATTATTAATCCAAGAGGAAACCTCACCTGCTTACTATCTTCCCTTGTATATATAGTCTCCCAGGTTTTCAGGCATCTCGGTCTCCCAGGTTTTCAGGCATCCCAGTCTCCAACAATCTATTTAGTTGGTGGATTCGAAAGATTCAATTTGCCTATTTTGGCACAGGGATTCGGATTTGGGAATCTCAAATCCTTAGCCAGGATTTGAGGATTCAGTTGACCCATCCCTATTATAAAAGCAAATGGAAAGAAATGAAATTAGAATGGCATGTTATATTTATTAGATCCCAAAAATATGATCTAAAAGGTGAGCCCTCAAGTCCTCCAGAACACTTCATGAAGCTGGGCATCCCAAGTTTCTAGCACCCAAACTGATGAAGAGGTTTAAAGAGTTCAAAGGTTCACTTTTTAAATGATATTTCAATGGTCCAATAAAGGTATAGCCCTAGTCTCAGTTTTAATACTGACCATTCCATTTTTGAATAAGAGGTTCTTAAAATCATATATTAATTTTAAAATTATCTTCAAATAATGAACTAGAAACAAAACCAGCTTACATAATGAAAACTTTTCAATTAAAAGCCAAAGCCAAAAATACAGATTTTAAACAATTTAAAACAAAAAAGATGAAACCAGCAGTACATTACTTAGGAAGAAGTTCCACAGGGTAGGAATCACCACAGAGAAGACCTGAATTCTAATGCCTCCCGACCTTATCAGTTTTAATGGCAGGCTAACTAGTAAAGCTTCTGACAAGGAACTTAATATGTGGCCAGGTTGATAAGCACGTAGTCTTTCAAATAACCCAGATTCAGACAGTTTAAGGATGTAGAGGTCAAAAGGTATACTCTGAACTGAGTCCAGAAATGCACAAACAGGTAGTGCAGCTGTCACCAGATTGGCTCTCACTGTCTAAACATCCACATTCTGTACTAGTTGTAATTTCCACATTGTCTTCAAAAGCAACCTAGTATAAAGCACATTACAGTAATCCAGTCTGTATGTAACTAGTGCATGAATAACTTAGGCTAGGTTTCTTTTCCTTATATAGAACCACAGATGATATACCACTCCTGGTCAGTAAAAGTAGCCCAAAGTCCTGGGTACTGCCATCACCCGTACTTCCACAAACGGTATCAAATCCAAGCTGTAGACATATTCCTTCAGGAGGAGCATAAGTCCATCCAACACCAATAAACTGTCTCTGTGCAAATTAGCAGATTTCCTTCACTCACAATACATTTCTCTTTTCCAAAACAGTCAAGTCTTCATTTATTCATTCTCATCTATCACCAACATGTCTTCATATCCTGCTTAGGAGTTCCATAGTTTCCTGGAGCTTGTTGCTTGTTTTTGTTCACCCTAGGTTGTTTTTGACTTATAGCCACCCTAAGGCAGGCCTACCACAAAGTTTTCTTGGGGGAAAAGAGATAGAGCTATGTGTTATCCTCATGATGATGCTGATACTGCAGCCCAAATCTCCAGCATAGGTCATCTCAGCAGTTGCATGTAAATATTGAGGAGCACAGAGGGGCAGAACAGAATCTTGAAGTACTATACAGTGCCCAGAGCCATTGAGAAGAGCAGAAGTACTTCTCAGCACCAGCTTTTGACACTGGTCTAACCAGTATGGTAAATGAAACCATAAAATTATGCTTCCTAACTTCAACCCAGTCATGCAATCCAGAAAGATACCATCATTGATAGTAAAGTTGGCCCTCCACATTTGCTACAATAAGGGGGGGCAGGACCTCCACAATAGTGGAAAAATCACAAATAACAACATGTGTAGGGCAAAGAGGACTGAAGAATGATGGAGAGAAAGGGTATCCAGGGTCCAAACTGAGTCAGGGAAAGGAAAAAGAAATGGGTGGGTCAACATGATGGCCCTTTTACTTTCTCTCTCGCCCATCTCCTTCCTTGGATGGGGGGTGGCATCTGGAGAGGGTTTGTGGTGCTAAGAAATCAAGCTGTGAGCTCTCCTCAGCTGTCCAGGCAGTGAGTGATGGAGGAAGATGACAACTAGAGTTATGTTTTTAAAAGGCTGCAAGAAAGCCCTCTCCCAAAGATCTTAGAACTAGGGCCAGATCATTTGGGGAGATATGGTCATTTAGACTGTCTGGACCCAAGCCATGTAGCACTTTCAATGTCACTTTAAAGCACTTTGAATTCTGTGCAGGAACAGACCGGTGGCCAGTGTAATTGTTTCACAGGAAAATTACATCATCCCAATAACCAATTCCAGTCAACAGCCTGGCCACAACATTTTGGAGTCTCAGAGGAAATTAGGAGACCAGAAGTCTCAGAAGGGATTAGGAGAACATAACAGGATTCCTTTTCTCCTGTCATTCACCAGGATGGTCAAGGCTGTTCAGTCCCCAAAATGAGGACAAAACTAGGACCCAAACAGTCAGCATCCTCCAGGTCATCACTGAACCCCAAACTTTGGCCAAAGACTGAAGGAGGTAGCAAAAGACTTTCCTCTGCTGCTTTTTCTCTGCTACTTAAATGTATGTCAGAGCCATGATGAGACAAAGTATAATGTAGTTTTTCTAAATTTGTTTGTTCTACTTTAAAAACAGGTTTAAAAAAATCAAAGAAAATGCCTTCATATAATTCAAGATGTCAGGGCTTTCCATCTGAGTCAGACTCAGCATTTGTTTTGCTATAATGTCGTACAATCAGGGTAAATGTCTATCAATCACTGTTCAAAAAGTCTGCTGGTATATTGATGCCCCCCGCAGTAATGACAGCTAAATAAGATACTGCGTACCTGAGTCAAAGAGATGTTGTCATCTTATCTAAGGGATGCAGTAGTAAGAAATTGCTCCAGAACAAACATTATACAAAAGGAAAGGATCAATGAGATTGCTGTGATATCAAGCCACATTTTATGTGTGCCTGTCTCTCCATGAATTTTTTTTTTAAAAAAAAATCACTTGCAAAAGAATTAAGAAATTACAAACCTGTAGACAAGCAAGATGTAGTTGTCTGAGTGTTGGACTACAATCCTAGAGATCAGAGTTCGACTCCCTGCTTGGCCATTGTAACCCGCACATTCATCACACACTCTCAGCCCCAGAAAACCCCACAATAGGCTCACTTCAGGGTTGCTGCAAGTTGGAAATGACTTGAAGGAACAAAACAACAACAAAGACAAGAATTAAAATAGCAGAATAAGCTGAATATCTATATTAAGCTTTGGTGGGTTGAAATGTTGCATATTATCATTAATCCAATTCGTATATACAGGTGTACCTCAGGTCCTGGTCATTACTTCTCTAACGGAAAATTTAGTATCAGAGGCAGAAATAACACAGAAAGAATAAGAATAGGTTCCTTCACCACAAAAAAGAAAAGCAGTTCAACATGCTCCAGCAAACTTTTTATCCAAAACTAACATTATGCACAGATGAAATGAAACAACAAGGTCTAGTGAGACTTACACAACTATACAAAAACATTCTGAACCTTCTAGAGAACACTTGCAAAATGCTTCTAGGGATGATTATTTCTTCTTCCACTAGGCTCCACTTTCCTTATGATTTCCATTTTGGTGGCAGACTTACTGACTGCAGCTTTTTATCATGGGTGGGGAAGCTGATGAGGCAGGTTCATCTGCTTTCCTATTTTCTCTATTTTGTGGTTTATGCATGCACCTTAAAGGATTCTGGTGGCAGTTGCTATTTACCTTGCCTGTGGTAGGCAGGTATACCTGTCCTCAACAGAATCCACTAGAGCAGAATTCTGTTTGCTCCCACCTCAAGCAGTATTACATTGTTTACTGAAGACACACTGGTACAACCCAACACCAAAACTCTTGTTTTCACAGCCCTTTTTTCACAATCCTTCCAATGCCCATAACGGTTAAAAAAAATCCAGCTAGTCAGAGGACAAGGAGAAAAGGGGTAAGTGTGGACATAAAAGACTTTTTTTTAAAAAAGGAGCTTCTTTGTCTGAGGCTTTGTTAACTGAGGAATGCCTATACTTTATCAGACCAATTATCTGAACAGATCTCTCCATGAGTTATCATGTGTGCCTGAAGGAAGTATATAATTTTTATAGCAGTTATCATCGTGAATAGAGTATCAGTGGTCATAGAAACCAGCCATTAACTACTCTGATCAACTGTATTGACTCTTATTCAGCTTGTTTGTTTACACCCATACACTAGCAATTGATTTTTTCAGTTGATTTTCAGCCTACTTCCACTTCAGGATGTGCTGCTGTGTGGCAGAAAGCAACAAGATATTGACGGTATAATTTCTCATCGCCCCCACACAAGTATAGGGAAAATTGGCCCAGTTCTGGCAGCATTATTAATAGATGGATTGCAATTTTACTTGCTGCCTGGAAGACTTGTGAGTAAAATTCTAGCATGAACAGGAATATTGATGAATCTATTAATTATGTAATTCTAACATCACCATTTCTCAATGGTATTTTTTTAAATTTCATTTTTAATGATGAACTGTGAAAACATTTAAGAAGCTGGTCTGAGCATCAGATGGTACATTGACTTGGCTATAAATGTTTGTGGGTAAGGCTTAAGATTTTGCCTGGACAGTGAGAATCTAGAAAAATCTAGAGAATCTAGAAAAAAAATTACCCTAATTGTAAAAGACCAATTATTTTACAGGATAAAGGACAGAGGGATAATAAATGAAACTAATCTGATTGGGAGTCATGATTCTCCCAAATTAAACATATTTAAAATTCACTGATATCTATAAAAATCAAGCCCTCCTTTTCCTACAGATTTGAATAGTAGAACACGTTTTATGAGTTTACATCTATTTCTACCCTACCTCATCGTTTGCCCATCTGCTGTATCTACCACCCCTTTACTTGTCCAGATTTTCTTTCAATAGGTGTCATTAGCTTTGATCATTGGAAGAAGAAAACTTAGTTTGAAACAAGCTTTTCTGCATGATGTTTTGAATTTTGGATCAACACTTCCTCCTGAATTTGTACCTCAAGTTTGGTTTGGGCTAAAGCACTGACAGTATGTTTCTGGCTTCATGCAGTTCTCAAACTCACACACTATAGGATAGATTTGTGTAAGGTATACAGAGGCCATTTCCGCACCAGGCTGTTACAGCGTGATGATTCCACTTTCAACCTCCTATGAAATCCTGGGGTTTGCAGTTTAGGGAGGCCCTGGCCAGCCCCTCCCTAAACTGCAAACCCCAGGATTCCATAGGAGGTTGAAAGTGGAATCATCGCGCTATAACGGCCTAGTACGGAAATGGTGAGACACTTGAGAGCCAATACTGTGTGGTTTGAATCTTGGATGACAGCCCTGGAAATGAGGGTTCTATTCCCTGCTCAGCCATGCAAACCCGCTGGGTGACTTTGGTCATGTCACACACTCTCAGGCCCAGAAAATCCTATGATAAGTTTATCTTCAGCCCACCATAAGTCAGAAATGGCTTGAAGGCATGCAACAACAATACAGATACTTAACAGTTATACAGTACCAGAAATAAGTATTAGTACATGTGATAAAAGATAATCAGGAAAGGCTGTTCAAATAGGTTTTGCAGGATTTTAAATCTCAGTTAGATCATGTGTTAAGCATGTACAACTATGGAATACCCTCATCATGACATGTGATTGACAGAAATATTGTAATTGTTTAAGCACTGGCTACAATTTTTCTTTTTCTGAGAATTTCATTTAGGGATAAGTTTTATGTATATATTTCTGAGAATAAAAGAACCCAAAACAAAGATAAACCCAGATCTATGCAGAAGGCATTTATCACATAACAATTCCAGTATATCATCTCCATAGCCAGTCTTTTAAGCTCTCTCTATATGAACGCGGTTAATCTGATCTGAAGTACTCATGAAACAATATATAATCCACTCATAACCTCAGTGTAATCTTTTCTGTAGCTTTTTTTTTTCAGGAACAATTTTTCATCATAATGCTTGCAGATTTAATTCAACTGGAAAATGATCCTTATCAGAAGAGAAGACAAAGGCCATTTCCGCACTAGGCAAGGGAATCGCTCTGTGCCGGTACTTACCAGATCTTTCTGGACACGGACAAATGCGGACTGTCCCTTAAGTCCTTCCACAGGGCTCCTCATCCCGTCCAGGGTGAATCGGAGCAGTGCGAGGTCTTTGATCCGCACTGCTCCAGCTTCCAAAATGGCGGCTTCTGGTTGTTCGTGGGTCCCGACCAACCGTGAAGCTCACCATGCCTAAAGCCTACCCTCCGCAGATTGCAGGCTCGCATTGGTGCAAACCTGGAAATCTGCATGAGGGAGCAAGAACGCAATGGCACACTCCAGAAAAATGAAAAATCTGTTTTTTCCATTCTTTAAAAAGTGCGCCGGAGGACAAGTTGGGGGCATTTCAGAGCAGACTGAGGTGTGGATCTCAGGTAAGTAGTCTGAACCTAGTCTGCTCCAAGGTGCAGACAACCTCTGTGAGAGGACGCACTGCGCCGTTTTAAGTCCCCCTTGCGGAAATGGCCAAAGTAAAAATTAGTCATTAAGAGTACATAACTAAGTGCATTTAAACCACTGTGATCAGAATCCAATGGAGTACTCCTGCTAACAAAACTCCCATCAACAAATTAAGAAAAGGGCAATTTGCCATCCTCACTGAAATTCTTCCAACACTCCCCAAAACCTGTAGAGATAGAGAACCGTCCACAACCAATTTTTGAGCAGTGGTGTTTAAGGAAGAAGAGAAGAATATGGTTGCCCAGACATTGGGTGCCAGTGAGATGCTGGAGGTAGTCGGTGCTTTCACTGGGAAAGCCAGACACATACTGCTTAACTGTGTCCTATACAGAGTTTAGTGGAATGCAGGAATGTTTAACTTGGTGGATCATAAGTCACTATATTTTGTATAGAAATTTTGTCTTTGAAATATTTGTTACTTTCAAATTTTTGATACATGAGCAGTACCTAAATGGTTACTAATCGAAGTCAAATTAATGCAGTTAGCTGAACAAGGGCATACAACCTGGCAACTTTCTCTGTGGAAATGATCTCTCTTTGACTTCTGTCATGAAATCTACCAGAGTAATTAATTTCTTTTCAGTGACTAATAATAGGAGAACTTTGTAGCTTAAAGGCTTTGAAAACTAAATAAAAGAGAATGAGATAATAAATGAGGGCTTGGGTTGTGGGTGGAAAAGATCCACTCTATGTACCCTGAAAATTCACCCTTTTCCTGTAGCAATATATTTCATCATATTCAGTCTTCCTAGTGATTTATTAAAGTCCAAAATTGTATCACTGACAATCATTCTTAATGCTTTAATATTCTCTGAAGTTAATAGATATTTCACTTGTTGTTGTTGTGTCTTCAATTCATTTCCAACTTGATAGGCAAACCTATCACTGGGTGTTCTGGGGAACTGAGAGTGTGATGTGTCCAAGGTCACCCAGTGGGTTTCACTTGTTACCCTGTCCTTTATCTTTCATTTTATACCCCATTATCTAATAAAGCTTCAGTTCATTTAGGAAGCAAGAAAACAAAAAATTTTTTGAGAGAAAGCAGTTGCTTCCAGAGGAAGTGTTTATTATGCAGTTGTCATACTTTGCTCACATTCCATGGAATATCTTGACAATATTGTGATCTTTTTGAATGCCTCCTGTGTTTGTTTGTTTTTTGTGTGGTTTTTTTTTGTGGTCTTCCTTTTTAAATTTATTTTAAAAAGTTTCTTCCACCACAGAAAATACAATATTGAAGAAAAGAGTGACTTAGCAACATAAACTTGCTGATATTATGGGAAGGTTTGTGCAGTAAACACAAAATGGGAGATGTTCTTTGTGGAGGAAGTAGATGACAAATTGAATACTGCTTCCTTCCCTTTCTTAGTCATTTTCCATGCGTTTCCAATTGCAGAATCATTTCATATGCTACCATGGTAGTTTCCCTAAACAGTTTTGACTTCTGCTTCCTTTAATTCTTATATATGTATATGTGTGTGTGTGCGCGTGTGTGTGAGATCTACAGGAAGCAAACTTTGATCCAAATCCTACTGTTTGTCCTGACTAGAATCACTGAATCAACTGGATTTCACTATGTATTGACTGACCATTCAAAACCTGATTGAATGGATTTATTGTAGTTAGTACTAACCAAAAGAATCCCAGCCTTTGTTTTTAAAACATTTGTGTTAAACTCAGCCTAGGAAATATCTCAGCATGAAGAAGTTCAGTGTAAATGAGGAACAGTTAAGCCAAAATATTTTATCATACCCCTCTTCAAGAATTCTGTGACAAACTACTGAATAAATGAACATGTTACACCTCATAAGTGTGGATGTACATGGATAATAAATTCAAAGAAGAGGTGTGCATGTTTACAACATAACATGAAATCCTATCACAGCTCTTTAAACAAATATGCATGGAAATCATTTGTTAGAAGCTGTGATGAAATCATGCAAAGTACTGCCCCTGAGAAGTCATTTCATATCCATTGCTAACCTAATGTTAACATCAAATCTTAATAACAGCCAAAGAAATTGGCAAACTTGTTGATTATAGCCTCAGTTCAAATGCTCCTCAGCATAGCATAATGATCAACATGTGGTCTTTATGCCATGCTGACTCATATACCATCCTATGTACCAACTTTAAAGCCCTGAAGTTGCCTCATACAGGCATTCTGTTCTGCAATGTGAACAGGCAGGATTTGGAAAAGGTCTGGAAACCTTTCCTACACCAGAAACAGTATGATGACATCAGTGCTGAGATCCATGAGGAAATATAGGCATACTTAGTGAAGGCTACTATGAGAACAGCTCACATGGATATGGACCTTTACATTTGATGGCATCTTGAAACCATATGAAGTGTTGGGATGGAAATAATGCTGTGACATTCAAGAAGGATATTCCATGGAGGTTTAGATGGATATGAGGTAATAGAAAGTTTATTGTAGGATGCATATCTCCAGTACGGCCTATGGACATGGGTGAGCTATGTTATTATGTCCAATTGAAGTGCTGGGCAAGATGCAATGATGTGGCATCTCACAGAGAGGACCAGAAGCTTAATTTGTGGTATAGACTCTGGTTCCAAATTTATTTATACATATTTTGAGTAATTGACAAGGGTCCCTAACGGACAAAAATATTTTGCACCCAGATAAAACATTGTGATGAACATCATGGTACGAAGGCTTGTAAAAAACATTCCACCCATAGTTTGTGTGTATTGTTTAGGATACTCGTCTTTAATTCCAAATTAATTTCTGCATACATTTCTTATTACTGGCATGATTAACAACACCTTGTGCCTCAATGAACCAATGAAGCTGTGGCATCTTAAAAGGCTACTCCATTCCATTCCAGGTCAAATGGAAAAGGATTAGTTTGCAGTGTATATAATAACATTCTTAAATAATTTTTAGTATATTGGATATTATTGTCATGAGGTGCCATGCTTGAAAATAGCCTGTACTTCCCAACAAAGTATTGACCAGACACAAAGCTATGGAATCTCATACTCAGCACACCTCCAGAGATTTGAATGTATGATTTGAAGTTATCCAAAGCGAGGGATTGCCTTCTAATGTTTTACTGATATTCAAGTACATTGGATGTTAGTGGCACAGGAATGCTGTGCTTACAAATTTATTTATTATTATTAATTTCTTACCTGCCTCTTTCTCTGGACTGAGGTGGGAAAGAACAACAAATAACAAATAATATCAGTTAAAAGAGCATACAAAACCAAGATATATAACAATCCACCAATAAATTATTTAAAAACAGCAATTTAAAAACAATCTAGATAGACTTGGTGGAAGAGACTGGTCTTTATTACTGATTTAAACTCAGAAAGCATCTCAAGCTGACAAATTCCTTCCATAAGATCAATCCACAATCTGGACACAACTGAAGAAAATGTTCTCTGGAACATAAATCTTGTGTTCCCAACAAAGCATTGGCCAACGCATGAGGCTTTGGTGTCTCATAGAATCCCCTCCTTAAGCAATGGATGTGTGATATGTTAAGGCTTAAGGCTTAATTTGTGACACATACCCCAAGTTTTTTATTCCATTGTCCTTATTTTGGCCATTATTGGCATGACGACATGTTTTGATGTTTTTAGTGGCTAAGCAGAATATGGGCAATAGCTCTATCAGAGAAGCTAATTTATAAACTAAGATTAAGAAAAGGAATTGTAAAAGTTGATCAACTTGAAGTTGTATGGAAGCCATTTATGAGTTTTCTATGCCAAAAGAAATGGTGAATTTACATAACCAAATGTTCAACTGAAATTTTGGATCAATAATTAGATAAATATTATATAACAATATGCAATGAAATAGAACAAAATTGTTGTTGTAAGAGGTATGACAGAGCAGGATTTTATTGTAAATTATACATTGGGGAAGGAGGGTGGGTTTATTTGGAATAAGGGGGAAATTGTTGCAATAGCAACATTGTAACATTGAATTTTTTAAAATAAATATTAAAATTAAAAATTAAAAGATCATGTATATGCTTTCACTCATTTCTTTGTATTGCTTTTATCAGTTAAACTGATTAAAAACTGTTTTTAATTTTTGTAAGCAATAACAATAAATCTTGATAGTGTCTGTTATCTTCCTCAAAGAGAGGGGGAAATGGGATAAGAATTCATCATGGACACTGTATGATAGAATGGTATGAAATGAATGTACAAACACAAACACCAAGACACACATGGTCACATGTGCAAGTGCATGCACACACATGCAATACAACTGAAGTCTAAAAAGTCAATTTCAATTCTGCTTTTAGCTTACAGTAGAAAAGAAATGGTTGAGTATCTCTGCTAGGTTTGTTCCTTATGTATTATTTATACCTGTCTGTAAAATATAGTCTGTTCCCTCCAGCATTTGTATCTGTGTACTTCAGGAATATGATTTCTGAGGGAAATGGGTTTTGACAAACAACCTAA
This sequence comes from Ctenosaura bakeri, assembly GCA_948474755.1. Lineage (NCBI taxonomy): Eukaryota > Metazoa > Chordata > Lepidosauria > Squamata > Iguanidae > Ctenosaura > Ctenosaura bakeri. Next base: position 329,026 of record CAOLHI010000744.1, on the reverse strand, counting down.
TAATATTGCATAAGAACATGTTTAGACTAAAATTTAATTTAATAAGTGTGAGGTATTTTCAAGAATATCTCTTACAAGGAAATCAATTAGTCACCCCATCTGTATTTCAAGAAAGGGTCAGAAGCCTTACAACTTCATTAAATTTAAATAATGTGCTTCTAACTTCTACTATCAAGTCAGAGGACATTTAATTTCCTTTCTGCATGTAACAACATATCAAGAACTCAGACAGACCTCAGGATTTAATTAAAAAACAAAAACAACACTGCAGAACATGTTGAAATTATTTTTCTTGTCTTCAGCTTTTATTATTGGTTATCTCTCAAAAATGTACTAGATTTATTCAAGTCCCTTGCTGAAAATGATAACTAATTGCTGAGCATGATGAATACAGTGACTTGGGAATCAAGTAGATGACAGGAGCACTGTGATGATCCCACCATGGTGTTCACACAGCTAACCACCACCTACAGTAGGCCCACATCAAATTCCCACACTCTTCCTATGGCCTTGCTCCCACCAGGCTTTCCACTAGATCCACCGTCCCAAAAGTTGTATAGTATTTTGTTCTTTGTAGCAGTTAGGCTGTACCATTAAACATTGTGACCAAGAGGTGTGTATATATTTAGGAAGAATAATAAATAAAATTTTGTTAAATCAGCTTCAAATGTTTATGTTTAAATAACTAGACTCTTTACTCTCCAGCATGTATGCACTTGTTGTAGTTTTATATTTAATATGATACGTACATACTACATCCTGAATCCTACTATTAGTTTTGACCAAACTAAATCCATTGAACCAATGTAATCTACCCATGTGTTTACTCACCTTTCAGCATGTGGTGCTTTTGAAATACTGGAGGTTAGCAGAACATTTTTTACAAGAGTCATATACTAGATTTATTACTATGAGATTGTTAGATAATCACATAAGAATTCAAAATCCTACAGTGCCCTATATGGCTTAGTGCCAGACTATCTGACAGATTATGGCCTAAATCCAATTATTAGTCTGTAGTGGGGTCCATACCCTCCATGGGAAGAGGTATCTCAAGTGCCTCCACTTACTTAACCTCATAAACATGCCCAGAGCCTCTCAAGTAGGAATAAAGGACTTTTATTTAAGACCAACACATCCTCTGCCAAGTAAAAGGACTGCAGCACAGGTCCCTGTAAGTACCTTCTGGATACAGGCCCTGCTAAGACCTACTAATTGGTTAAAGGCTGAGAAACCTAAGCTGGGATAGCCAAGAAGGAAGTAGAATAATTGGCAAGTTAGTTCCAAGAATGTCTCTGTACGAAGGGTTCTTCATGTCAGCTACCTTCAGTCCACCTATTCACTGATGCTTTGGTATGTCCTTTCCATGCATAACAAAATGTATTCTCAGGCCCCTTCCAGCTCTCCCTGGACTCCCAACTCTTTCTTCAAGGAAGATAAGAGAAGCATCAGTCCGTCAGTCCAGTTCTTTCCTGGAGAATCTTCACATTCCTGGAACACAAGTCTAAAAAAAACCCTTGCAACCCCCCTTGCAGAGTTCACTAGTGTTCTTTTATTGGCTTTCTCACCACATTCACCTGCAGAGGTTTTCACTGAAATCAGCAGCTGGTTCTCCTCTTTTCCTGAGCTGGGAACAGCTAAAGTACTGCTACTGGTAGGTCCTCTTCTTCCACATAGTCCCATCTAGTCTTCCCAGAAGGGAGTTTCAGATCCTAGGAGCAGCCACTGAGAAAGATTTATCTTGTATTCTTACCACCAGATGTCCATATGAATATGATAGTGCTGAGAGAAAGGCCTCTCTTTAGAACGTCAGAGCCCAGGCATGCTCATGAGGCAAGATGTGGGCTAGAATCTTTAATTAAGTAACTAATTAATATCTCATCTTTCTCCCAGCACAGGATCCAAGGTGGTGTTAATCCTATTGGTTAGTCACAACTAGAGTTGACATATTGAATCAATTTACAAATAGTGACAATTTACAATAGTGACAAAACTAATGGATTCAGGGGATAATACTTTACTACTAGGAGCTGCCTCTTGTAACAACACCCTTATGCTATCACTACCAAGGATTATCCTTAAGTCTCAGGTTTAGGCCCTGAATCTTCAGGTCCTGGGATAGTCCTAACATGGCAAGTATAGTAAATAAATGTTTAGAAAAACCCGAATAGCCCCATTCCTTACAGAGGTAACAATATAAACAGGATAATAAGGGAAATAATATTGGAAGGGAAAAGATAGACAGAGGCTTTAGCCTTGTCTATAGTCTTCCCTCCTCTCACAACACAAGGATGTTAATACACTGTATTATGGTTTGTAGTTTTACTAAAACAAATTGATCTGCTGCCAGCTTCAGTGATTTCAGTGAAGTGAACTCCTCAGTAAGAATGTTTAAGATTGCAACCCAGCCAAAGATATCATACTGTATTTCTTTCATTTTCTGTATTTACCGTATAGTGATATACATCTACCTTTTTCAGGCAGCCTTTTCTTTATCTAAAACAGATAATATGAACACAACATTGACAGAGTTTTTCCTCTGTTTCCTTCTCCATCTTTGTCTTTACAACAAATTGTGTCAATAAATAGCACCTTGTCAGCAATCTCTTCTCTAGAGACTAGATTACTGGTAAGATAGATGACCTTGACAGTCTTGATACAAGTGAGTGAGCCCCTACTTTTACTCTCAACAGCACTGGAATGAAAACCTGCTAGGCAGAACCATTAGTAGCATCAAACCAGTCATGTAAGTGAAACCAACCATTTCCCCAGTCAGGATCTCAATAATTATCATTAGTTTCCAAATTTCTATTTTCTGTGCAAATGCCAAACAGGAAATTATTAATACATTTTCCAGATGCAGGATCTCATTTAATAACTTATCAGAATGCACAAGCTTCATTAGTTTAGCTTAATGCATACAACAGACCTTCTATTAGTGGTCAACTGCTCTGCAGTATAGCTAAAATTGTCAGTAAGCTTCCTTTCACAGGCCAGGTTTGATCCCTTTGCATTTCACTTTTCTTTTATTAGCCACTTTGAGTCGTTCTGCTAGAATCACCCTCTTTCGAATCATCATCCATTAGTGTCTCAGTCCAGGTTAAATAGGTCAGTATTTTATTATTGTTTTATCAAAAAAAAATTGTTCATTGCTTCACAGTCATAATGATGATGGAGATTATGATCATAATGAACATCAGAAAGAATATATTGAAGGTCACCCATTACACTGAAATCAACACTCTAAAATGAACAGACCTATGGAAGATAAAGCATGTCTTGCAGGTTTGAGAACAGAGCGAGGCAGTTGCCTCAGGGCCCTGCTGTTCCTCTTGAGTTCATCTTCACTGTTCTCCATAAGTTCCCTTCCCTAAGTCCCCATCTTTGTGATGTTTTGTTGTGAACAAGCGGCAGCAAGGTGTTGAAAAACACAGCTGGAATATCTGCTGAAGACCCGGTTCAGCCTGCTCTTCAGCACTTCAAAAAGTGGCATGTTTTAGCCCATTAATTCTGCCTTGACTTGCTTCAGCATGAATCCTAAGCTAAATTATACCTCAGGAAATCTATGGTTTTATATGTCTCCTCTTTGTCACCCATGGAATATGGACAAATTGCTATAGCTTTTAAACTTCTGAACAGAATTGGAAAAATTTACTGAAGCTATAGATAGCTCTTTCTGGTGTGTTCTGAATCCACACACCAAAGGACTTCTGCTTTGAATTTGTGTTTCTTAAAAAGAAGAAAGGGAACTACTTCTGAAGCTTTGAAGAAGACTTTCAAAAGCAGTTCATATGAGCTCTTAATTAAACAAGAAACAAAAGAAGTGGGTCTCCTCAATACTTGTGTGCCTTCAAGCTGTTTCTGTCTTATGGAAGCCCCAAAGCAAACCTATCATGGAGTTTTCATGGCAAGACTTGTTGAAAAGGCTGAAAGAGTATGACTTGCCCAAAGTCACTCAGTGAGTTTCCATGACTGAGGATGGATTCAAAAACTGGTCTACCCTTGCATTAAAGTAATTCTTGGGATGCTGGCCTGTACTAAGTCATTCTTCAGGATTTTGACCCAGAGATACATGAATAGAAGTCAAACATCGAGGTTTTAAACTGAAAATAAACAAAATTTGCAGAAGCCTGATAGAGAAGATGGATTTTCAGGCAATTAGCTTTTACAAAGAGAAACATTCAGGTTCACATATAATTGCGCTTTAGTATGGGCTTTCACATTTCTGATATCCTATGGACTATGGATTTGTGTTTTAAAAAAGTGTTCTCAGAATCAGCAAACAGCAAGGGAGAATTGCAATTAAACTTTTATATTGGCTTTTGAGAGTTGCTAAAATAAAGGCTTTACTTACATTATTAAAAACCATTTCCACTGTTTGTTTTACAGTAATAATGGTTGATTAAAAATGAGAACTTATTAAAGTAATTTTAGTGAAGGATGATAATGAAATAGGAACACATTATTGCAGAAATTTAGAATTGCCATGTCAGATAAGAACAAGCAGGAGATTTACTATGTTGGTCGGAGAAATTGGTTCCTTGTGAAAATCTTTCAATTTCCCTCAAGAGAGCTTTCCCTCTTTCAATTCTTGAGAGGCTATCCTCTACACCTGCAGTGTTGTAAACTGAGATTCTTCTGGATATTCCCCCAAATTGTTGAGAAGCTGTTTGTATCCTTGCTGCAAAATTTAAAACCTGTCATGCCACATTGCTCTTAAGCTGCCTGCCTGTATGTTCCCATCCTTCCTACAGCTATGTTAAGTAGAACAAATATTAAGTAACAATAGCTCATTGTACAGACTGTATAGGCACATAGAAACAGATCTCCGTGCTGGTGTCCTTGCTCCTCTGCCATGCCCACAAAACTGATCTGCCACAACATTAGCCCTAAGAACACTCTTATCCATGTTGTTATAAACTCTGTTCAGGCATTCACCTGAACAGTGTAGAGCTAAAATTTGGGATGGAGTTGTGAGTGGCATGTTAAGATTCACCCAGAACCAAGAGCCCTGAGCACAAATAAATTAAGTTATAATTTTGTACATTAAATGCAAAGGTCTGAAGAAGGGTCTGTAACTGGTTTTGGCTCTGTGCAATATCAAAGCTCCCATTAGTGAAAGCCTGATTATTTAGGGTTCCCATTTATGGAAGTTTTGTAAAAATGTTAGAGTGAATGTGTTTGTGGAGCCCTCTTCAGATCTTCATGCTCAGCACAAAAAGGTCTAAGTTACTTTTACTTGCTTAGAGATTTTTTGGGCAGGACCTACATGCATGGTTATGTCAATCTCTGGCATTCATATGATGTGGGTAATTGCCTAGACTAATAAATCAAAAAATCATCGTTTATAAGCATAAGTATAGAACTGCTTTGCAACTATTGCTTTATGAATTATCCTGTACGAACTTGATTTGGCCTGATAGTGGTATTTTACAGTGATGAGTGGCTAAAGATGTTAGCAAAGTGGTCACACACACAGCAGATCTCTTCCTGAAACATTTACTGTCAGTGGCGACACACACACTCGTGTGCTTGTTCTCATCTGTGTGTTTCAGAGAAGAAGTGAAAAATGAAAAAGTCAGAATCTGCCTCATTAGTTCATACTAGATTTCATCATATGCTACATATTTTAATATTGTTTTCTAACATTTAAATATTAAATAATTATTAATTGAAGATTAAAAACATTTATAATGCTTGAGGGTGACTGGTAAAATGAAGGATATTTGACAAAGGAGCCTCAAACCTATTAAAATGAACAAATCTAGTTAAAATAATAGTGAAATGATAGTAAGATATACATGCCAATAAAGAAATATCAAATGGCAAGGAGGAGAAAATAAAAGTTTACAACATGAGGAACGTTTCTTGAATGCTACATTGAATCTCATGTGAATGACACACTGCATAGTATTTGGATCTCTAGTGAAAGAGATTGCATGCTATTTCAACCACATATCTCTCTGCCAGAAGGAGCATGCATTTGGCTAAGCACTGTATATCAATAAAAGCTTCCTTGCCCTTGTCAGGAGATGCCAGGAAATTAACGGAATGTACGCTGAGTATATGTAATGCTTCCAAACTGGTTTGCTGATTCAAATGAAAGCTGCTTAGCCCTATTTTCTAGGTGGAATAGAAATGCAAATCTAATTCATCTGTTACTAAATATAATTTTTTGTTGTTATGAAGAGACAGTTTCATTAAAAATGCCAGTGGATATGTCTGTGAGGAAATGATTGTGCACTGAACAGGTCATACTCATCTCTGCTAACAAAGAGCCACATGTATTGCTTTTGCATACTTATTATTCTGCTAGTCCTCTTCCTTTTTGGACTTCACCATAGTTTGTATTATTAGGAGAATAGCTTATTCATAAAATGAAATTCATGCTATATAGCAGTTTCCCCAACACTATATATTTTTCTTTCTCACCTCAAACTTTGGCCAGGATGCAAAAATAGAACAACCAGTTATTTTATGTATTCAAGGGAAAGCTAAGCTTGAATCTTCACTCATCTCCTTCCCATGCCACATTGGAGATTACTCCTGAAGCCATGTCCAGTTGCAAAAAGTAATTTGCTGTATGGATGAGGAGAGGATCTGTGATATGCTCGCTGTTTAAAACAATTAAAAAGAACTACCAGAAGGCTCCACCTTTTGACATCCCATTATCTAATGACTCAATGGCCTTTTCCGCATGGGGTGAGGGAATCACCCCGTGCCAGTACTCACCGGACCTGTGTGTTCCACCCGTGGGTCCTGGCTGGTCCGGAGCAGTTCGTGGCTGCCGCTCTGCACTGCTCTGGGGATGAAAATGCCCGCTTCTGGTTGGTGGAGGCTCTCCACCAACCGCTGAAGCTTGCCAGCCTAAAGCCCGCCCCCAGCAGATCTGCAGGCTTGCACTGGTGCAAGCCTGCAAATCTGCACCAGAGCGTGGCCACAGAGTGGCGCACTCTGTGCTTTTGAAAGACCTGTTTTAAGTGGTCTTTCAAAAGGACGCTGAATGACCACTTTGGGTCGTTCCAGAGCGGGCTGAGGTCCGGAACTACACAAAGTAGTCCAGACCCAGTCCATTCCGAGATGCAGTCGTCCTCCCTGGAGGATGCTCTGCACCGTTTTAAAAGCCCCGTGTGGAAAAGACCACTGTTTTGACTCTTCCAAATTAAGGAGAAGTTACATTAATTCATTGGGAGTTCTGCTCTTTCACCAGTTCTTCTTGCCTTCGGAGGCTTGCTTTGAACCGTTTGTATGGGCATGCTGCTTGCAAAGCTAGCTGAGGGGGTGAAAAAAGGTGCTAAACTGTCTGAGAGACTTTACAAGCAGTACACATAAGTGAGGTTCCATAAGTCCTTCATGCTCCTTACGGTACTGTACATGGGTTTCATTTTTCAATCAATTCTCTTTTCTGACAATGCTGTGGTCCCTAACCTGTCAGATAAGTGAAGTAAGCCTGTGACGGAAAGCCAAGTTCTTGGATAACACCTTAAAAAAACTCTTTGGATCCCTAGTGTTCTTGATTTTCATTATTAAAACACAAGTTATTGTCAACATTTGTTATTGTTATGTATTCTTAAGTTAATTCTGACTAATGGCACCCCTATCATAGGGTTTCCTTTACAATGTATTCGGAGGAGGTTTGCCATTGCCTTCATTTTAAGCTGTGAGGGCATGACTTGGCCGAAGTCACCCAGTGAGTTTCCACGGCTGAACAAGGATCTGAGCCCTGATCTCCCAGAATCACAGTACAGCACGCAAGTATCATATTAGCTCTGCAATTGCCAACATAGGGCCTTTCTGTGCTACACTGTTACAGTGCTATTATTCCACTTTCAATATCCTGTGGAATTCTGGGGTTTGTAGTTTACTGAGGCCAAAGAGCTTTCTGGGTGAGAATTCTAAAGGCCCCTCCCTAAACTACAAGTCCCAGGAGTCCACAGGATGTAATAGCATAGCACTATATAATATAATAGCACTATAACAGTGTAGTGAGGAAAGGTCCATGGTTGTGAAACTATGTCACTGATAACAGGAGACTCCACATGTTGAGACAGAAGTAAATCCTCTTGATTTTCACAGGGCTTATTCATCCACCTATAAGACTGCAGCTAGATTAAATTTTATCTATCACATATTTTCTCATGCACCATAGCCAGTGAGCATTAATGTACAAATAGAACTCTTAACAGAGGCTTGAGTCTCATTGGCAAGCATATTACATTTGCTCTTAATTTGTATGCCCATGAAACATTTGTTCATCAGTGTAGCCATGTTTTGAGGCAAGGGGTACTTTGATGACAATGCAACATTTTAAAAGTTTCTATTAAAAGTGTAAACCATTTTTCTCTAATAAAAGAAACAAATTTGCATTTGTAGCTTCTCTTCCTAACAGTGAACAAGCCACATAGTTTCTTAACTGTGTAGTACATCATCAATAACCAACCATACACATTGTAGAGGTATTAATTAACAGAATACACCCTCGAATTCTATATTTCCCTTTAGGTAAAATCAGTTCTTTTTCTGTGCCTTTTCATCTAAAAATCAAAGATGGTTTTAACTCCATGTGAAGCCTTGTTTCAATATAACCCTTAAAAAGTAACAGGATGTTAATCATTCTGATGGGTTGCTGAAAGAAAGACTCTGTTTTATTATGAAGAAGCACTTCAGACAATTGCACAAGTGCTCTCAGCCTTTGCAAAAAAATCTGGTTTCTTCCTTTTTTTCATGCAAAGTTAAGTAGTGGATGCTCAGCATTATCACGTCTACTCTGCTTGTCCTTCCAATCCAATTCTATTCTCACCCAAAGTAACATCTTACAAATATCTCTTGATCACTTATCTTGGGCAGTGCTGCTTTCTGAGTTATTTCACTCAGGCAAAGTGATACCTTGACCAAAGTTGGTTCAGGGTGGGCCTCAATCACACATCCCCCTTAGCATAGCATAAATATCTGCAGATAGACGTTGAGCCATATACCCTCGCCTGATAGGCCACTGAAGCTACCCTGCATGGCCATTCCATGCTTCACAGTGAGCAGGCAGGCTCAGAGAAGCATCTGGCTACATCCCCATAACTAGACATGAAGATATCACAGCAGCTCCAGGACCCTTGGAGAACCCCAGAGGATCTCAATGCTGATACCATCATTGTACATGTGGTTATTGGGATGTAGTCAGAGATTTCTCAAAGCCCAGCTGCTCACTGCAAAGCATGTAATGGCTATGCAGGGCAGCCACAGGGGGCTGCCAGTAAGCTAAGGGAAGCTCTAGATTCTGTGGAGGGAGGGAGGAAGGCTATACCAAATTCTTTAGTGCCCAAAAAAGGACATCTCCATGTGTAAGGGAGGCTTGCAGATGTAGACTTACAGTGCAGTCAAAAGTCCTATATTCTAGAATGCTTCTGAAAGCTCTTCCAGAGTGGTCCAAAGAAGAATGAGTTCTTGAGATATAGCTCTTCAAGTTTTGCCATTTGTTCTCACCTCTGTATCCACTTGTGCCATTCTTTTAGAGGATGGTTTTTGTGGGAACTTCATAATGTTATAGAATTATGGTGAAAAAATATCATCTCTGAAATACACTATAGCATTATAAATTCTTTTAAAAAATAAAAAGAGGATAAGGGAAGGATTTCTTTCTTTCTTTCTTTTTTTCTTTCTTTCTTTTGAAAAAAAAAGTCCAATATGTCTAGGCACTAAAATAAAAACTATTCAAGAGTGGGAGTGAAATATTGCAGCTGATCCTGGAAATTGCCAGATATATCAGTTGAGATCTGGCACTGGGAGACATGCCTATGATGATGGAGCTCCAGCATTGTAGATATAGCTCTCAGTGGTATCTTCTGAAACCTACCTTTGAAGCCAGACAGCTCATCCAACAGAAGGTTTTCTAAGTCACTCGAGAGCCAGGCTCTGGATGATGATATGTCTAGCCCTCTCTCGGCAGTGCAACAAGACTGCTTTAAAGCAATATTTTGACTGGATTTTTTATTTAATGGTTTTTAAACTTTTATATTATATTTTAGCTACATTTTGTTTACACAGTCTTTACTTACATTAAATTTCTCTTGTCAGCTAGTTTGGGTCCTTTATTGGGAGGAAAACAACACTAAAATAAAAACTGTAGCTGTGTGCAAATGGCCTTTGTAAGTTATTTGGAAGAGCATTTCACCTAAAATGTTCCTGGAGGAGAACTTCTCCAACACTTTTTCATAGCTGGGGTTCCCCATTAGCTGTGTCCCCCCTTTTTTTCCCCCAGAAGGGTTTTTATTTTCGTGTTTTGCTATTGATTACATCCTGTTTGGACTACTGTAATGCCTGTGTCCGCCTTCGGAAACTGTTTGGAAATTTCAGTGGGTCCAACATGCCATAGCCAGGCTCTCAACTGGAGCCAGCTAGAGGGATCATGTATCTCTACCATTAAAAGAGCTGCATTGGCTATTGGTCCATTTCTGGGCAGAAAAAAAGCATTAGTTTTGTCCTTTGAAGCCCTAAACAGTTTGGGTCCAAACATATCTCCTTCTATAAACCAACATATGTATTAAGATCTGCAGGGGAAGGCTTTCTCTTAACCCCACCATCTTCAGAAGCATGATTGGTGAGGACTTGAAAGAGAGTGTTTTCTGTGGCTGCTCTCAGGCTGTGGAACTCCTTTTCAAAGGAGGTGTTGTTGGCCTCCTCCTTTCTCTCTTTCCTCCAGCAGAGGAAGACATTTTTATTCAGAGAGGCTTTTGGATCCTGGATTTTAATTATGGAGTTGTCATGTAAAGCAGAGGGCTGCATCTTTTTTAAATCTGTATTTTTAAATCATTTTTGATATTATATTTTAAATACATTTTATTTGTTTTAATTGTTTTAAGTATATTTTAATAACTGGATGGTTTAATTTCTTTTTAACTTTAGCAAATTAAATGTTTTGCTGATATCTTTTTAAATTATTGCACGCCGTCCTGGATACTCTGGTGACAAGAGTATAAATTAAACAAAAAAACACACCTTGGCATAGGTTGCTTGTTCCACAAGGCTCAATGAGTGAAGCATCCTTTCAAGGCATTGCATATGTTAGAGGAAGAAAGAGGTGGCACAAAAGGGCGGAAGCAATGTAGGAAAATAGTCAACATTGTATTGCGGTTTGAATCCTTGCTGAGCCATGGAAACCTAGGTGACTGGGGCTTCTCTGAATAAATTTGCCTAAGATAACTCTATGATAGAGTCAGAACTGACTTGAAGGCACAAAACAACAGCAACCTGAGGAGAAAATTCTGACAAAAGGCTTTCTATCTTGGGGGGAAGAGGGAAGGGATAAGAGAAAGAAAACTCCTAGAATTTTTCTCAGGGCATTGTCATCTAGGAAATCTTGGCATAGTTTTAATTGACTAAGGAGTTCAGCTCCTTGCCCTGTAGTCTCCCAAAGGGAACACTTCTGAGTGGTGATTATAGACTATAGATTCTTCAGTCTCTAATGCAAATGTTGATAACCCCTCTCCTTCCTTGCAAGCCCTGTAGAAAATATTCAAAGACAATCCTATTCTCTGTACTGAGCAAAAGGCCTTAAGACTGTGGCTTTCCCATTTTTATTTTTATTTTTAATTTTCGAAAGGTTTTCTTCTCCTGTGAATGAAGCTCCTGCCTTGGGGTATTCCAAAAATTCCTTACAATTTACTTTGGTAGTATTTTTGAGCTTGAATCCTCATGGCAAAGCAGTCAAGGGTGTTCTGTAGATTGTTTGTTTGTTTCTTTTGCACATCTCTTCATCACTCCATCAGTTCCCAAGCTATCCGTACATCCTGATCTGGAAAAGGTCCATGGAGGAGAAACTGCTTCCTGACACCTTCCCATCGGCTTTAAATGAAGTGTAGGAAGGTGGGAAGGCTGCAACCTGACGGATAGATGGCTAAATAGTACCATGACAGCTGTTTCCATGTCAGTGGGATGGTGACTCCACAGTAGATTTTAGCTGAACTTTAACAGAACTATCCAGGGTGCTGGATGCCACTCCCAAAATGGGTAGCATCCTTAAAGTTCACACTAAACCCCAGAGTGCATTCACCAGTCTACTTACAGGGAAGTCACTAACCATTACTGGTACAATTAAAGCATCCTCAATCATATACTCCTCGACCAAAACATAAATAAGGTAAGCACAAAACTCTCAAAATCTACCCTTAAGAATTTCTATTACTTTTCCTCCTCCTTTGAACCTTTTTTTAAACCACAATCTTTTCTATCAAACAAAAGGATTAAAAAAAAAAAAGAAAGATTTTTTTTCTCAACACAGCATAAACTGTCATTGAAATTTATGGGAGATTTCTGCACCATCATCTGATAAAAGAAGATTGAATGAATATAATTTTTATAGGATTCAGCAGTGAATGTCCTCCTGATATCTGCTGCCATGCTAGGCAATCAGCCTAAGGCTCTGTACTCACCAGTGATGAGCTTTAATATGATTTAGTGAGAAGAAAAGCCCTTGGGAATGTGGGTGTTATTGTGATATACTGCCAATGACATCAAATTGCTTCCATCTAATAGTCTTGTCAAAGGAGACCAAAACTTCCATCAAGGTCAATCTCAGTAAAACTGCATCTTTGCAGGACCAAAATCAACAACAGATCACTCCTGCTATCCTGTCACATTTGGGATGTTTTGTATCATTTCCATTAGTGCAAGACACACTTATTGGGACTCAATGGATGCTGGTTCTTGGAGGCTGCTGTGTGTATTCTTCTGTACTACAGGCTTACAGGTACTATAGGATACAAAGAGCCATTTAAGCAGATACTCCCATGAGGGGCTTGAGCAATTCTGGGTCATGGCAGTGAAGGAGAAAAATTAAGTGGCATGGAGGTGCTTCTGCAGATCAGCTTTGGTGGAGCAGGGGGCAGAGGAAGCCATTTTGAATGGGAAGGAATACAAATTCATGTTATCATTGCCCCATGAAGTCCTGTCATGGATTCATCTAGATTATAAATAACAGTCATCTCTCCACATTTGCTAGGGTTAGAGGCACTGGACCCCCATGAAAGTGTCCAAGCTGGGTCTGGGCTGGCAGCCAGGAGAAGCTGATAACAAACACAGGTCAGAAACTCAGCAGTAACTTAAGTGGTCAGTTTACTTAAGCAAGGAAACAACTTTGCAAATGAGATGCAATAATGGTCCCAACAATGTCCATAAATCAGAGGTAAGCAAAACAAACACAGGTCAAGCCAGAAACACAGGCAAGGGCAGTGAACAGAAGCATGCACAGGAGAAATGGTCAGTTGATTGCTGACAAAGACTAGAGGGGAAAGGCTCAGTTCTTATAGGCTCCAGGGTCAGCACAGCTGGTGCCTGATTAATTGGTGCTTGGCATAAATTTGCTGGGAGCTACGCAGGAGATACTTTTGGTGTCTACTTTGGGTGAAGGTAGGTATGGATAGATCATTCTCTGTGTCTGAATGAGCAGGGCTCCCTGCTGGGGCTGGCACTTCTGTACCTGGGGAGGTGGTGGTACTGTGTGGCCTGCAGGTTCTGCTGTAGCAGTCTCTGTGTCAGGGCTCAGAGCAGGTTCTGCCGCATCAAACTCCGAGTCTGAGTCTAAGTCCTGGAAGCCCATGACAGAAAGTGAAAAAAAAGTGAATAACTCTAGGCCCTCCCAAACCATATTTAACACACACAAAAAAAAGTATGATCATCATATTCAACCCACTGTGGATTCTTTTAAGGAATCAGGGTTCCTTCACAAGGCAGAAGTGAGGGGCTGGTGGGGCTCACTGCCACCTCCACTGCTGCTCCACACCATTTTTAAAAGGGACTTACAAGCCTTGTTTGCAGTTTCTCGGTCTCATCAGGCTTGCAGTCCCTATGGCATAGGGCAGCAGCAGAGGTGACAGCAAATAATCCATGAATAATCAAATCCGCAATAGTGAAATCTTAGGGTTGACTGTAATTACTTGGATAGTAGTTTATATCTGGAGAACTGGTGACTGAATCTGGACCTTTTGCATGAAAATCATGTGTGCTACCACTGAGTAGTACAGCATACATTTTGCATGGAAAAGTAATCCTCCTGAGCGTGTGCCCTGCTATAGAATTGTTGTCTTGATCATGGGTCAATGTGCAGTGTACAATGCCACAGTGATGACAGAATAAGGATTCTCTGCTTTTGTCACACAGAGCCTCCCTCCATCACAGACATTTTCAAGGGGAAAAATTCTAGACCCACCTTCAGGCTACACAGTGGGATGGAATCAAGAAAAAAGTGGTTTCTCCCACAGTAGATGTTCATAGGTCCTCACTTAAGTCTTCAGGACCATTTATTTGATATTGACATTTCATGTTTAAAAAGTTTTAGTGTATCCTATAATGATGGTTAAAAATCTTCAGAAGCCTCTCTGCTACCATCCCCATCGTTCTATTTTTAGGGTTTGTTTGGAACAGCTTGGAGCACTTTTTGCCTTTCAAGTAACATCTCTTAATCACAACAAACTGTCAAAGACTGTCAGTCAGCATCAGAGGAAATGATAATGACCAGCTCTGGGTTAGGAAAATGCCTCTAACCTGATTTCAGATTGATGGCATGGCAAACAATTGTGCTCTCCTTAGACTTTGATGAACAGATTTGCACAGCTTGGAAATTCCATTCCAAGAGCCAGAAATGTGCTTTCAGCTTTTGAAAGAGTGATTGCAAAGGTTTTGTTCTGGTAGCGCAGTAATTATGAAGCAGGTATTGATTTGCTGCTAAGGCACTTAATGTTTCATTTTGCTTGCAATGCCAATAACACCTAAGATTTTTAATGGTCAGGTTTGTGTTAGTACAGAGACACTAGCTCTCTGATGGCCAGATGCTCAAGACAAACAATGGGGGGCAGCCATGATTGTGAGTTTTGCAAGAACATATGGGCAGACACTTGTTGCAAACAGAGCACTGTTCATTTCACAAATATATTTATTCTGTTTGGATATTTAAGCTTCATCAAGGTCTGCTTCCTTTTACAGAACGTCTGCGGGGGGGAAAGCCAGAAATTTTAGAAGGGGTTGAAATATAATTAAAACTGTTGGGCTGCTGCAAGTTAGGTAGCAATAATGCAGGATGGCCAGCTAAGAGTTGGGCCCTTTCTGCACCTTACTTTTTTCCAGCGCTGGGGTGCAGGAATCGCACAAGCAGCCTCCAGCAAGAGATTCTTGTGTCCCTGCTGCTTCAGTTCCACACAAGCTGCCTGCTCGCATGCAAGCCCCGCCTCTTCCTTCCACAGTGCAGCCTGGGATGCTCCAGGCGCCCTTTCGCATGGCAAATGTCATGTGGGGAAAGGGCCTTAGACAAGGAGAAAGAATTTTAACCCTGATTCTCATGAACAGCAATTTAGAATTGCAGGACTGAAAGCCACACATTTGAGATCCACAGACACCAAGATCATAGGTCACACAAGGTGAGTACTTGCCACACACAGCTAACATTTATCTGCAGATGTTATTTAATGCTAGTCATGTTAATAAGTTGCAAACTGAATGTGGCTTTTATTGCTTAAACATAAAAGTCATCCTTCATCTAGTTTTAGTCAATCCTTTTGCAGGTTCTAGTTCCTCGGGAGAGAACAAAGACAGATTAACAGCATGAAACTATACTCATTTTAATTCTGCAGGTGAATCAAGGTAAGAGGTATTGACAGCATTATGCATTTTATTGAGGCCCCAGCCCCTCCTCTGATCCTATGTGTCCTCATGTCCTTTTAATCTGCATACTCCAAGCAGCTGGGGAGATGGAAGGTAGAATTTCACCAGTGAAAATGGCTTTGTACTCAGACTACTACTACAATGTCCAAAGGTCCCTGACAGAACATTGTTAGAAAGCATAATGTTCCATCAGAACCCCAAATGCACTATAGAAAGAAATTAAAATGGTGATTACAGCAATAGTACTTGACAGCACAAAACATCTCTTTTGTTTTGTTTTCAGATAGCATGTACCCTGCTTGCTTCAAGGGAAAGGAAGGTGACTGCTGCTGCTGCTATAATGCCTTCACTACCTGTAAGTGGATTGGAATACTTGGCTGGCTGCAACACTTGCTGCATCCATTGCTTCTCATTTCATTGTGCAAGGTCAGGAAAAGCAGTGTTTGCTTGCAGAACCCTGACTTTTTCCTGTTCTATTGTTCAGCTGATTAGCTCTGGCCAGAG
This sequence comes from Ctenosaura bakeri, assembly GCA_948474755.1. Classification (NCBI taxonomy): domain Eukaryota; kingdom Metazoa; phylum Chordata; class Lepidosauria; order Squamata; family Iguanidae; genus Ctenosaura; species Ctenosaura bakeri. The sequence continues at coordinate 312,877 of CAOLHI010000744.1, read as the reverse complement.
TAAGAGAAAAAGAAGTTACTCCTTACCTCTTGCTTTGCCTTTATTGCATGGGAGAGGGGAGAAGAAAGCATCAATTTCCTCTCTCCTCCAACTGTCCCAATTTGGCAGGGATAGTCATGATTAATCATCTGTTGTCGCACTTTTTCAGTTGCTTTTAAAGTGTCCCAGTTTTCCTCTTCTCCTCCCAATTTCCCCCTTTGTCTTCAGCTTATTTCAGTTGCTGCAAACTGAATCCAAAATATAAACACAATTTGCACTTATTTAACTCAGCATGGGGAGGAGAGAGGAGAGATGGAGACTGGTTCTTCCCAACAGACTTGGGCAAAAGCAAACTGCTGCAGAGTCTCCCAGCCTTGTGTTCTCTCTCATTAATAATGTTTGCCATCTTGACCACACTCTGATGTTGCTTGGTCACATATTTGCTGGTTTTCCACTATGAAATGTCAGAGGACATGCTTCCCCCAACCTTTCAAATCTTGTTGCTGTGGTTGTGCTTGGCTTTGCTGCCTTCACTGCTGTTGAATCTCACCTCAAACTTTTGTTCTGGACTTGATTACTGTAGCCCTTTCCAATGAGGCGAGTGAATCGCTCTGTGCCGTTATTTACCAGCTCTTTTTGGGTCCGAAGTAATGCAGACTTTCCCTTGAGCCCTTCTGCAGGGCTCCTCCATTAGTGCAGGGTGAACCGGAGCAGTGCGAGGTCTGTAGATCCGCACTGCTCCGGCTCAAAACAGTGGCTTCCTGTGGCTTCTGGCTCAAAATGGTGGCTTCCGGTATCTTCATGGGAGTGGACCAACCGCTGACGCTGGCCACACCCACAGCCCACCCTCCACTGATTGCAGGCTCACATTGGTGCAAGCCTGCGCATCTGCACATGTAAGTAGGAATACCATGGCACGTTCCAGAAAATGTAAAGACCTGATTTTTCCGGTCCTTACTTAACACGCTGGAGAACCACTTGGGGACAGGTTGGGTCGGACTAAGGTGCAGAACTAAGTTAAATAGTCCACACCTAGTCCGATCCAAGGTGCAGATGACCTCTGTGTCAGGACGCCTTGGCCTGTTTTAACTGCCTCGTGCGGAAAGGCCCAAGTCTCCAAACTCCCAAATTTTTATTGTTGTCTGGAAAAAAGCTCTGAAAGTTAATAGCAATCCAGAAAAGCATTTACCCTTCTCAAGTTTCTATCTGAATCATGGAGTCTATTTATAGGTAAGTAAACATACAAATAATGGCAGCTTTCAAAGCTTCACAATGAATGGCAAAGGTCTAATTATACTTCCACAGTAGAATTTGATTGCTGAAAAAAAGGCAGGGAGGCAAGGTCTTTTCTTTGTCAAAAAAGTAACTAAATGCCTGCAATGCACTATAATGTAGTCACCAAGATTTCAAGCTGCTTAAAATGCTCTTTGTAAAACTATATATATGTATATGTACGTGTAATAGGGTATGTTTCCTCCACCCCTTTCTATTTAAATATAGAGTTTTATCAAAGTAAAGATTGGTCTTCATAGAGTGAGAGCCACTTATGAATGATTTAATCTGTACTAGCTCTGAACAAACCATTTGCCAAAATTCTTAATTCTACACATTTGCTGCTGTCACTTGGTAGCAGTCAAATTGTACTAACATCCTTTCATTGCCTTGCCAAGAAGTATAGTAGTGGGTGTCACCAACAATTCAGCAATTGATGCTACACAATGAATGAGGGACAAATAGGTGTGAAAAAGAAGCAGCCACAGCTATAGCATGAAACTCTGTAACTGTTGGAGAACACTGAATTACTATAACTTTGAATCTCTGAAAAATGTGTTATGTATAGAAACAGAAACTAATTGCTGCAAGATATCATTTAAGACTATAAATATGAGAACTGATACATTACCATATTTTCAAATGCCTCATTAATTCTGGCTATAAATGTTCCTTTGTGAATAGTGCACAGCTACCAGATTTTTTAATAGATAAGGAAAAAATATTAAGATAGTTATCTAGTGTTTTGATTTAGGGTTGGATCAGGGCTACAGCACTAAAATATATGCGAGGCTAATCAAGATGTGATAAACCCACTCAGGTAAAATGGAGTTTATTGGTTTTTTGGGGGTTCAGCAAGTGTTTTCTAACAAAAACAACAAGAATTCTCTTTTCCATTCTGTTGTGGCAAGTTCTCCTACCCATGGAGGAGCCAACATGTCTCCTGAATGTATGTGTACAGCTTCCTCCTCTAGAATGAGGCCAAGGCATGGCTGCAAGCCAGAGGTTTAAACAGAATATCCCAAAATTTACACAAAGAAATCCCTTCTGCGTAGGAACAGTGTATAGCAAGTCTCCTCCACTCATTTTGTTATCTTCTGGAATGCCAAGGTAATGAACAGTTCCATGGGGCCTAGGTGGCCTGTTGTCTTTTCAGTATATGTAAGAGCACCTCCAAAGCCCTTTTTTAAAAAATTGTTATATTTATTACAGCATTTTTCACTTCAAATACATTAACGTAACATCTTTTTGTCTACGAATTGCAAGAGTCAATAGATATATATAAAATTAACAGAGACGGTATATAAGTAGTAATAATATATAGTCAAATATATATATATATATGAATGAAATAATGAATAGGCTGTACCACAGTGTTCTGTACCTCACAGAGCAGAGATGGAAAAAGTGTAGCCTGTGGGCTACACATGACCTCCAAACACCACTTTTGTGACGCATGAAGCCTCATAACTCACCCATTTTTTAAAAAAAAGTTTGATTTTGTGGTGATATTTCAACAAAGAGAAGGCAGGAGGGAACCAGATTGCCTGAAACCACCAGCAAATGTAGTTTGCCTCTCCGACACACACACAACTCATGCAACTCCCATTAGTCTTGCTTGTGTGCGCATTAGGGCACCATTATTCTACTGTGTTTTGGTGAGCTTATGTCTGTTGGGTTAAGGCTGACTGTTTGTGTGCTGAGTGGTTGCTTGACTGTGTGCTTCAGAAAGCTCTATTATTCTTTTGTGTATAGGCCCAGAGGAAGTCAACCAGAGACTTAAGCCATTTCCACATAGAATCATAGAATCATAGAAATGTAGAGCTGGAAGAGACCACAGGGGCCATCCAGTCCAACCCCCTGCCATGCAGGAACACCCTCAAAGCACTCCCGACAGATGGCCATCAAGCCTCTGTTTAAAAACCTCCAAGGAAGGAGACTCCAATACACTCCGAGGCAGCATATTCCACTGCCGGACAGCCCTGACTGTCAGGAAGTTCTTCCTGAGGTTCAGGTGGAATCTCCTTTCCTGCAGCTTGAATCCATTGCTCCTTGTCCTGGTCTCTGGAGCAGCAGAAAACAAGCCCTCTCCCTCCTCTACGTGGCATGATGGGGCTCTTGTGAGTCATCCTGTCACAGTTGCGGCAGGGAAGGGACTGTTGACAGGAACACTCCCCTCCGCATGGGACTGGATCCCTGCAGAAGGGAGCATAATGATGGCCCCTCCCTTTCCTTCCCCAGTGCAGCCAGGCATTTCCCAGGGTGCAATGAAGAAGGAAGCATTGCCATCATGCTTCTTGCCCTTCTGCAGGACAGGTAGGTATGGGAGCATTGAACAATCGCAGGTGCTAAACAGACTTTATCCATTCAGCGAATACCCCACAAGTGCGACGCATGGGGGGGGGACTGGAAATGATGTCACATGGAAACACGATCAGCTGACTGCTGCCATCTTGTCCCCATAGTGGTACAGCCCCATCATGCAGAAATGGCCTTAGTTGTGGCAGCAACTAGCAGCCACTAGCTCCCTATATAGCTGCAGTTCTAGTCCCTGGAGTGTGATGAACAGAAGATTGGCTAATAGAGGCAAGGTTAACAGGCATTTTGCAGAGACATTTCATGCGGTTGTTTTGAGAGGAAGACCCAGCATTCTGTCTCAGTGCCTACGTAAGACTACTGAATATGGATAGTGAGAGAGCTGCTGCAGTCACTTGCAACAAGCTTTGGTATGTTTGTGTTCTTTCTGGAGGGTCTGGTTAGCTACGTCTGCAGCAAGTGCAAGTTGGTTGCCCTGTTGGAAGAGAAGGTCCAACAACTTGAGGTCCATGGATCATATTAGGGAACATGAAGCTTTCCTGGACAGACTATCCTGGATAAGGAATACACAGGGATGTCTCTGAGGATGAGGTCATCAGTTCCCAAGACACAATAAGTAGACATTTAGAAGAATATGACACATACAAGTAGAAAAACCAGGGATCATTCTGTGAGTATGGAGCTACAGAGTTGATCTGAAGCTCTCTCCCTTATCAGTGATGAGGAGGAGGAAGAAGAAGAGCAACAGTGTCAGTCATCAAGAGAACACGCAGGAGAGCTTGGAAGATTCAGCGCATGGAATGGCCCTTGACAATCTCCAGAGTAAACGTGTGGTGGCTGTGTTGGTAGGGGTCTCGCTACGGAGGGGAACAGAAGCTGTGGTTTGTGGATCTGGCAATATGTCTTGAGAGGTGTATTGTTTCCCTGGAGCAAAGATCCATGACATAACAGAGAGGCTGATAGGACTTGTCAAGCTCACTGACTTTATTATTTTTTTTTGGTCCATGTGGGAAGCAATAACATTGCAAGGCATTGCCTTCAGGATATTGCAAGGGATTACAAGGCTCTAGAAAGGAAGCTGAAGGACCTTGATGCACAGATTGTAATTTTGTCTATCCTCGAAGTGAAGGACATGGCTCAGGAAGGCTCATATAGCACCTTCAGCTCCAGGACATAAATGGAATAACATTAGTTATAATATATATGGTCGGGGAGGAAAAGCATAATTACCCTAAAGAATTTGATGCATTCCAACAGCCTTTTAAGATGTCACACATAGGTTACAATCTCATAGACATTTACCTGAGAGTAAGTCCCATTGAAATCCTTTCCTAGTTGCTTGGTCAGCTTCTGCCAACATGGCAACAAGAAACAGAACAATTGGCTGCCCCCTCCATTTTTGATTGGTTGCTAGTATCCTCTCCCCCCCGCAGACATTCCCTAGTGTACCTGCTGAAACAAGTGGCATACTTAGATCCCTGTAGGTACCCTGGGATATTCCCATGATTCTTTTGACACTTGTGAGATATACACTACAAGTCACTGGCCTAGAGTTTCCTTCATCACCTTCATTGTTGTTCAACACTCACAGCAATGCACAGGGCACAGCACAAGCCAATTCTTGAAGTATGTGGTTATCCTCCTCCATTATTTAGTAAGGCCACAGTGTATGACTATAAAAGTAACTACAGATGACAATCACACTGCAGCAAGGTATATTTTGTTCTGTTACAGTAAAAAAAAATGGTAATTGGAAAAGGAACAAAGAAATGTCCAAGCTTACATATGGAATTGGTTCTCTGGAACCACCTCCTCTGCATGAAGGTACTCCTAGATCCAAGGCCAGAGCATCATTTTTGGGAGGGTCAGTACAAACTGGTAACATTGGCTACCTTCCCACATTATATCACAGTCCCTTATCCCATACTTACAGTCTTATAAGGCACGAAAAAAAGTTTCTGAAATCACTGTCACATAGGCCCTTTCCGCAGTGGTGTCCCTCAGGTATCCTGGTAGACCCTTTCCCGGGAGGGGAGAGTGACAGGAGCGCTCCCCTCCACATTGGCTGCCTGGAGGAATGGAGGAGGTGTGAGGGCCATGCCTCTTGCGTCTGCAGCACAGCTGGGCACTGTCCCAGGCTGTGCTGGGGCAGGAAGCACAGCCATTGCACTTTCTGACCCTCCACAGCTCAGGTAAGTGCGGGAGGGTGGAAGGAGGGCAGCACAATCACCAGTCATTGGTGGGAAGAACCTGTCAATGATTTGCTGCACAATCACACCACCTGGGGATGGGAGAATGACAGGACATGGATGATGCCATGCAGAACTGTCGTTTGGGTCCCATATTTCTCCCATCCCCAATACAAGATGATAACATCCTGAGGAAAGGGCCATAGTATAAATTTCTTTTTTCTTAAATGCCATTGCTCCTTTTGTTTAATAAGAACCACAGGCCTGAAATTCCCAGCAAATTTGCTAACTTTGTAGCATCTTTGACAATAAAAAGAGGACTATTTTGTCACCTTTTTTATTCTAATAAACCAGCATAGCCCCAAACATAAGGCTAATTAACTTTACTTAATTAGGCTAATTAACTTTACTTTTCATCACAAATTATGAATTCATACATCCTGAAAAGTCAATTTCTTTTGCAAGTTTGCATTCAGTACACATTAGACTTACTAAAGATAAATGCCTTCAGTTGTATAGAGACGGGGGGGCGGGGGGTTTCACCTGGGGCTGCAATGTTTTTGGTGCATCCCAGCCCATAGCCATGCCCCTGAGCACCCTGGCCACACCCCCGTATGCCCTGGCCACGCCTCTGCACACCCTGGCCACACCCACACACACTGCAGCCACAGCCCTACACACAGTGACCACGCCCCACACGCTGTAGCTCCGTCCCCTCCCGCCCCCCCTCTACACACTCCAATCTCTGCCATTGCATGCCACCTCCTTGCTGCTGTACAGTACTTTGCTCTCCAACTGTCCTAATTTGGCAGGGACAGTTGCAATTATCCTTTGCCATCGCACTTTTTCAGCTGCTTTTCAAATATCCTAGTTTCTCTCTCTTCCCCCCACTTTCCTCCTTTGTCTTTGTCTTCCTTCACTTGCTGCAAACAGAGTTCAAAGTACATAAGTAGTTTTCAACATGGGAAAGTGAGAGAAGAAAGAGGAACCTTGTTCTTCCCCTAAGCTCAGGCAAAAGCAAACTGATGCAGTCACTTCTAGATTGTGTATTTTTCCCCCATTTTGACCACACTCTGAGGTTGCTCAGCCATGCATGTCCCAGTTTTCACCTATGCAGTGTTGGAGGATATGTTGTACCCACCTCGTGCCTATGAATTAGGAACTCTGAGATATATAGTTCTTTTCAAACAGAAGAAAATTCATCTCTCTGTCACACAGTCTCACAGAGTCCCACTCTAACTGCACTAACATACACATTCTATTGTGAAGAAGGGCACTGGGGCAGAGTTAGGGCCAGGAGCCCCAGAACTTCAAAATGTTGTTTGAGATTGTTCTAACACTGTTTTCAAATGGCTCCAGTAAATTGCACAAATTCTAGACAACAGATCCATGGAAACAAGGAATTGAGTTTCTATAAATACCCTCATGTTTGATCTACAGTTTATTATCATTTTAACTCCTCATAGTAATGGAAATTACAGCCTGAGTCATTTCAGTCAGGATCCCTAGACCCCCATAAAATATACTTTTCCACCCCACATGTGTGGGCTCTTCCTGGATTGAAATAGTGAAGCAGCATTTGATCTAGGTCCGTGTGGATTTCAGAAGTTCCATGGCAGGATGCTTCATAATTGCTAAACTGTGCATCAGTACACATCTTCCAATAGTCAGACAATAGAAGGAGCTCTGACAACTAGAGATATGAATACCATGAAGTCCCCCTATTACCACACCATACTCCCCCCCTCTCCGTGGGATGTGCTATTTTCATAACTAGACATATTTGTGGCTGAAAAACATGTTTGAAAGCATGCTGGCTGTAAGTATGTTGCCAGGTCAGGATGACCTCAAACATGGCCAGATCATAAGTTCAGAACAGATTAGGTCGGAAAGCCCAGTGTTAATGGGCTTGTGATAATCATTTCAAGACTGAAGGCTACAAGTTCTCCTGAGAACAATGAAAAGTGAAACTGCTCAAGTAAAGCAATCAGAAGCAATCCAAAGATGTTGGCCTACAGAAATCTTTCCTAGAGATTGACATTATTCCCATCAATGTTTTGTCACCTAGAGATAAGATAATCAACCCATTCCAGAGTCTTTTATCAGCCCCATGAGAAAGCAATTACCACTTTGTCCACATTCCCTCCTTCAGGGCAGGAAACAGGGTACAAAAACCCCAACTTTCCCCCCAGCAAATTATAGCATGCTGGGTGTATTATGCTGCAAGTGGTATCCCAGATTCCCATTCCTCTGTACTACCCTCAGATGTGTTCTGAGCCACTCCACTTCAACCTTCTGCTTCAGGACTAGTAACTATCACCCTTTACACCCGATCTCTCTTTATCTAACCTTTCTTGTCTCATTTTCTGATAGCCTTGTATGGTTCTTAAGAGTATCTGATTTCTTCTAGTGTTTGTTAACTCCAGATAAAATACTCTGTTTAACTTTTAACTGGAGTCCTCTCTACAGTTACTACTAGTATACACAGGTGAACAGATCCTACCATTACCCTCCTCTCACAGGCCTCCCTTGAGCTATTATTTCTCAAATTCTAAGAAGACACTGGCATTGTGGATGGGCCTCAAAGTCCCCCACCTCTTAGGGTAACACACACATGCACACACACACCTTTCATCCTGCTTGTCTTGTGAAGAGAACTTGTGTTCTTTCAATGGCACACTGACAACAGGTTAGATAAGTATATGGAAAGTGCACACAAATCTCCTGTTCTCTGCAAGAGTCCATTGTGCTTCTTCAAGAACAAGTGTTCTCCATTTTGTCATATAGGTGGAGTTAAAGGAAGACTATTGTGCCCGCACCACACAGTCATTCCTGCCCAGTCCCTGCATTCAGTTGTATGGAACCCCATATTCTGAATTTGTTTCATTTCAATGTTATGTATTAGCTGGTGCCAGTTTGCTCATTACTTTTGAGTCTTAATAGAAACATTTTTTTTTGCACACAAATTAATCAAGTTCCTTTCCCACCCCCTGTTTTGTTATACTACTGAGTTAATGTTTAGAAAATCCTAGTTTAATCCTCCTTTATTTGATCCACAAAGCCATTCTGCTTCTGTTTACATTCACTGATAACACTGAGGTCATCACCATTTTCCATGTCCTTGACTTTGCATTGCTTTTCTGGTCTGCCAGGAAATAACACTGATTCTATAAGAAAGGGAGATTTATAATATAGCAGAGAAATCAGCCTTGAAATCTCACTCCTTGTACAAATGGAAATACAAATAGACATGCATCCTGTTATTGAAGAGAAGCAATGTGATGTTCTAGAAGCACCCAGAAACTGCCTAACCTTGAGAGCTCTTTGCATTAGAAGATATAGTCACCCTCAACAGAAGAAAAGATAAGACCCCCACAGCCACACTGAGTGAGAGAAATAGTTTAACCTCTTGACTATCTAACAAGCATAACAGAATATGGGTTGGGACATATTTTCATGAATTAAAAGAGGAAACCTTGAAACTCATGACAGGAAAAGGAAATGTTAAATTCTGGTTTTTGAGTGAAAAGGATGTCTATTCTGTTGGCATGGTGCAGTTATTGTGGTTCACCAACATATCTTTGGCTTTTTTCCAAAGTACTTTGGAAACCTAACAGTACTGACACTCAACAACCAGGCCTAGTTTTGTATTTTCCTCTGATGAGGATGGTTCTGATCTATTGTCCAGAGACAATTTTATAAATATAATTTTCTCTGAAATTAGTCATTTTTATATAATTTCACTGGCAGATAATTAGGAAATCAATTATAGGAAGATCAGAGGATGGTCTTCAAAACATTGAACAGATGTTTGGAAGGAATCATCAGCTAAGCTTTGAGCTGAATTCTTTAACTCTTGAAGGTTCATGAATTGATAGTAGCTTGAACTCAGGAGTTTTTTTTTTTAATTAATTTATTGAAATACGTAAAAGAACACAGTGAGTGGAGAGATTACAATAATCGAATTATACGGCCGCAATTTTAACAAATATCCTTGTAGTATTCACTTAGAATTGAACTCAGGAGTTTAATGATCCACTGCCAGGTGCACTCTGGCTTGGTAGTCCATGATTGTACCCCAAACAAGCAATTAAAACAACTTTATATAGACTATTTATAAAAATATTAAGGGGCAACAACTGAGCATCAAAATATGATGTACAGAAAAACCTCATCATTAAAGAGCAAACAGTGTTTCTGAATTATGTATACCACACATGTACTTATCTTCTTCTGATGTTCTAGCTGTTATCATATTAGCAGAACATGTCAAGACATTTTGGAGCAGAGTTCAGATGTTTTTGTCCATGTTTTATTTAACTTGAAATCACTAGGAATTTATAACATTTTCTATTTTGAGACAAACTGTTTTCTTCCACAGTGGTTCCAGCCTTATCACCCAAGCCAATGTATTTACATTAACAAACCAACAACTGAAAGAGGAAGTGGCACTGTGTACCATGAAGAAATTGTCATATTATTCTTGCATAGAGACCTTATATGACGTGGCTAGGACAAAAGTGTTATTAACGCATACACCTAGCAGCAGGGTGCCCTTACAAACCAAAGTCACTGTTGGAGCTATTATGGCTAGCTGAAAAACACAGACCTTTCTCAACTGTTGGACTAGAACTGGGATGACCTGGTTTAATTCTCATTTCTTCCCAGAAACTCATCAGGGGATATCTTGCAGCTTAGTGTATCTCATAGGAGTGTTGTCAGGATAAAAAAAAAAAAAGGAAGGGACCATATACACCACCTCCCCAATAACTGGAAGACATGACAGCCAATCAAAGAAGTCCAATAGCCTAAGTGGAAAATACATATGACAAAGGTATATGAAGAGAGACACCATGTGTGTGTTTCTGCACTAGTGCAAGAGGCATCTGAGTTAAAATGGGAGAGTTGGAGTGCCTGGTTATAATGGAAAACATATTTACAGTGGCATAACAGACATCTCAGACAATAGAATGAATGGATATCATTCCTATTGAAGTTGTTATCTAGAGATGATTGTTCCACAAGAAGTGATATTGTAACTGCATACCAGACTATTCAGAAACCAGTGATTTCTTGCTATGTCTCGGCTTTGTTATGTGACATATAACTCAGGATTTTGAAGTCTCACAGCAAGTTTACAAGTGGTTTTAACACTGTTGGGTTTATTCTCTTAGACTTCATCACACCAATCAAATCAAAATAGGTACCACCCCGCTTGATTTCACTGAACTGGTGGTCATCTGTGCCTTGAATAAAGATTGACTGGAAAATCAGTTGCTGTTTCCCACTGCCTCTCTCAATGGTTGATATGAAAGTGGTATTAATATTTTGTTGTAATGTGGCTGATTTTTTAAAATGTATCTTTATTTTATTTTGCTATACCTAAATACCCTAAAGGCACCAGATCCTGAAAGATTCTTCCTGGAAGGAAGAAAGGTCAGCTCTGGTTAGCACTTGGATGGGATGCCACCAATGAATCCCAGATGCTCTAAGTTATATTTCAGAGGAAGGAACTGGCAAAACCACCCTTCAGTATTCCTTGTCTAAGAAAACCCTATGAAATTCACAAGATCTTTATAAGTTGACAGATGACTTGAAGGCACATACATACACATTCCATTTAAAGCATCATTTAAAAAATCTATCTATGAGAGAAGGATGGATTTAGATCAAATCACCTAATTCCTTCCTCTTGCCCATCCACCTAAGAAGTTTTTTCCTAGTTGATTGAATAGTCCTATTGGATCCTGCCCAATTGTCTTCTGCATTTTACTGAAAAGGGGGACCTATTTTCAATGGCATTTCCTCAGGCTCAAATATCAATCTGCCAGATCACTTTAGTACAGCGGTTCTCAACCTGTGGGTCGCAACCCCTTTGGGGGTCGAACGACCCTTTCACAGGGGTCGCCTAAGACCATCGGAAAACACATATTTCTGATGGTCTTAGGCTCCATTCCCTCCTCGGTGGTGGTGTGCAAGCGCAAGCCACGTGCTCGTGTCCTCCTGCCCCCTCCTGCATATCAGATATTTACATTACAATTCATAACAGTAGCAAAATTACAGTTATGAAGTAGCAACAAAAATAATTTTATGGTTGGGGGTCATCACAACATGAGGAATTGTATTAAAGGGTCGCAGCATTAGGAAGGTTGAGAACCACTGCTTTAGTAGATCCAATGAGAAGGAATACTCTGTTTTACATAGTGTTCTGTTGGAACCTCATATGAATTGGTTATTGTTCATTTACAAAGATAACTACAGAAGTCATTTGTGTTATTAGTCAGACTTGTAGTTAAATAACAATATGTTGTAAGTAAACAATATCTTTTTTTAAAAAAAGAAGCAGATTCCCAATAAGAGACAATCTGGAACTATTTTGCATGCATAGTAATGCTGAGATAATGTTTTTAAAAGTCAGTATTGTCATTTGAGTGACAGGATATCTTGTTATGTAGCTCTTAGCTCAAGAAAATTACAACTGTCTTGTAAAAGGTTTATGTTATTATTTCCCCATTGTCAGTTTTGTTGTGATTGTGACTGACAGCAGATGCCAGGAAGAGCAAAGTTTCTGTGATTCTGGATTTTGCTGTCACTTTCCTAAATGTACTACTTTAGGATAGGCTCTCAGCTTTAGCATACTCTCCTAATGTGTTTCAATAATAGTCTGATTTTATGCCATTGGAAGGAGTAGGAAAGTCACATCAATTATTGACTAAATTATGATTTCAAGATGAAATATGTTTGGGCAACTCTCATCATTTTGGTGTTTTGCTTCCAAAGAAAAGAAAAAGGGAGAGACAGAGAGAGACTATAAGGGGCTCAAAATGAGGTAAGAAGTATTGTATAGATTGGAAAAAAGTAAGTTAGCTTGTAAGCTATTCTTGGTTTGTAGAACCAGAGAGCCAGCATGATCTAGTGGTTTGAGCATTGGATTGCAACCCTGGAGACCAGCGTTGAAGTCGCCATTTGGCCATGAAAACCCACCGGATGACACTGGGCACATCACATACTCTCAGTCCCAGAAAACCGCATGATAGTTCACCTTTGGGTCACCATAAGCTGGAAACCGCTTGAAGGCACACAACAGCAACAACAACAATCAGGTATCTGCCACAGGGTCAAGATTTTGTGAGTCCAGTCTCCTGTTTACATTGGCACCAAGAGCCTATGATCCTGTGTGAAAGTCTTACCTTATGGCTCCAGGCTCTAGGTCACATGGCTACGATAGGATCATAAGTTCTTGGTTTGTATCTCTAGCCTCCTGATTTGATAGCTGTCATAGGACTGAGATGATGTCTTATGACTCCAGGCTCATGCTCATGTTGCTGCCATAGAGTCAAGGAATCTGGCCCATGACATTAGGCTCCAACTGATCAGTCCTACTGAAAACTGTTTTCTCTTTTCTTAAGAGTTCCAACCATGCCTATTGCTCTATTTTCACTTCCAAGTTTCTCTGCACAGTATGACTTATGCTTTCTATTGATCTAAGGAACCAGACTCAATGGCTCCTGGTTATGAACATTGCTTGTCCCGTTGGATTCCCTATAAGCTTCTTTGGATAAGATTGCCTAATTTTAAGCCAAAAAACTAGGGAGGAAATTAGGGTTCCCAGGGCTTGTGGAATAAAATAACTTTAGAGGCCACATGTGGTTTGCAAATCATACTTTGCCTCCTCCTAGTCTAATGTTTTATACTGGATCCTGCAAAGTGAGGGGGAAGGAAGGAATCTGCTGATGAGTTCTTTGTCCACATTTCATTAGTGTAGAGGCAGGCAGAGACAAACACCCAACGTTGTATTGCCCATGTCATCCAAAACCTGGATTACAATTCCCAGTGAGTGGAAGACAAGTCCTGGCAAACCACATTCCCATGACAGCAGTATTTCTTTAAAACAAGAATAAAAAATATCTTAGTTGATAGCATTATGAAGCCTTGAAAACAAGGCAGCTAACAAAATGGATTTGTTCTAGTGATGCCAATTCAACAAAGTACAGTCTCTGTAATGTAGAGGCACCACACTGTGCAGGCTAGTGCTTTGAATAAAATGCTACACCAAGAAAGATTTAAGCCCTATTTTCCTTTCACAAAGCTACAAGCTGCATTGGGAGGACTTTTGGAGGGACGCAGCAGCAGGCAGAATGCTGTTCCGCATTTTCTGCAATTGACTAATTCTTCCTTGAACTCCTACCATTTTCACTCCCTTTTCCTCCCAGTTAGATTTTGTGAGTGGGAAAAAAACTGGCCAGGAAACATTTGCCAAAAAAAGAAAAAAGACTTGGGAAGGACTGTACAAGTGAGTCAACTAAGGGAAATTCAGACATTCAAACTGAGAGACATAGAGTTAAATGTTCTCTCTTCCCAGTCATCAGTTCTCCCATACCAATGCCCTGCCCTGACATTTACACTAATCTGGCAATCACAGGCTTGGGAACATAAATTTATTGGGGTGGTCAGCTGCCTCCCATGTACCACATACACTATCTTCCATGGTACCCCCCCATTTTTCCCAGCAGGTTAATAGAGATCTATGGAGGATTCAACTCAGTTGATGCCGGGAGGGCTGTGTTCTCAGGTGTTATTTTTTATCAGCAAATCTGAGTTCTAACTAAAAGGCATGTGCTCATGTGTCTCTAGCAAGGATGTGGAAATCTCTCCATCTCATTTTGTTGTGATTCTTCAAATCTCACCTTCATCTTTTCCTGTTATTACCTATTGGGGGAGAGGGGAATTGCATGACCATTTTTGTGAACTTACTGCACATTTTCTTGATCTGCACATTCACTTTTGCATTTTATAATTTGTTATCATTGTATACCTTCAGGTTGTTCTAACTTATGGTGACCCTAAGGAGAATGTATCACTTGGGTTTCTTTCCAAGATTTGTTCAGAGAAGATTTGCCATGGCCTTCCTCTGAAGCTCAGAGAGTGTGACTTGCCCAATGTCATCCAGTGGTTTACCATGGCTGAACAGGGATTTGAATCCTGGTCTCCAAGAGTCCTAGTTCAACATTGAAGCCTTACACCATTCTGGCTGTCTTTTTTTTCATGCATTTTTCTAACTGACAAAACCATGTTAACATGTATTTTTTTCACGTACATTTATCTGAAATTTCTTGTAAGCCTTACAGGTGTGTGGATTCTCCAGCTGAGATGTGTTTCATCTCACAATAAGTCTTGGGGATGTGAAGGAACAGATATTGTTGAATCCAAGGAAATTCTTTTTACATCACTACCCTCTAGGAAGGTGATAAGTTGTTTCTGCACAGTTCCCCCTCACTCACCTTGAATTGCAGCAGTAACTGGCTATGTTTCCATAGCCAGGCACCAACTAAGGATATCTTCCACCAAGATCTACTAGGGTCTTCTGCAGGTCCCAGCAGCAGGCACTTCGCCAGTCTCCTCCACCAGCAAGGGAGTGGTCACTGTGCATGGGTGTTGCGATGGCATGGTGAGTCCTGGGTTGTTGGGGAGAGAGGAAGGAGATACCAACCTCCACAGTGATGAAAAAAATACATTTACAAGTATAAGGTGGCATTTATGCTTGTGTATGACCCTAAAAGAATGCCAGCCTGTCTTAACCACCTTGGTAATACATTGTGGTAAATGGAGGGATACAGATGCATGAAATAAATACTATGTACAATTAAGATGCTTCATTAATGCAACTTATATTACTTTGAACAAAGCATCCATCTTCCCAAAGTCTCTATTTTACAAAACAGTTAAAGGACCAGGGGCCCAGTTTTCTCAACCGTTTAATCACATTAGCTCTGAACTCCTTAAATCCTAACTGAAGCACAAAGTGGTTGAACGCCTCTCTCCTGCTCAGACAGCCAGCTCTCCATCAGCAGCCTCCACTTCACTTTTTATGGCTCTTCTGGCTGCCACTGATAAGCTGGCAAGTATGCAGTGTGCCCTGGTTTCCATGGTACTGACTGTACCAGCGGAACAGAATAGAAAACTCTTTCTTCTCTTTGCTTTAAGACGAGACCTCTCTTATCACTCCACTCTTTTAAGGGTAGCGAAAGATACAGGACAAGCAAGTGATGCTCTAGCAAGGGCACACATCAAAAGAGCTTCCTCAGTTTATCGCTTAGGAGCTATTAAGGAAAAGTGAGATGAGAGAACTACCTGCTGAGCAGAATACTTTTTTTAAAAAACACCCATGACACCCATGGAAACTTTTTCTAAAGCTCTCCATAAAACATCTACCCAAGCACCTCGTATTTTTCCTTATGCTTTGAGACAGAAGGATTTAAATTGTACTTTCTACCAAAGCTTTAAAAGAGAAACAATTAATGTATTTGCAAGTCAGGTGCCCAATATATAAATCCCATAAATTTGAATCTGTTTTCACATGTGTGCATGAAGGCAGAAGCACTTGGAAATGACACCATCTGTTAAGAAGGAGGGAGAATTCTGAAGGCCTTTCCACACTACATTGCTGAAGTGTTATTATTCCACTTTCCATATCCTGTGGAATTCTGGGAGTTGTAGTTTACTAAGGCCAAAGAGCTCTCTGGCTGAGAATTCTAAGTGCTCCTCCCTAAACTCCATAGGACGTTGCAAGTGGAATAACAGCACTATAACAGTATAGTGCAGAAAGGCCCCAAGTTCACCTAATGTAGAAAATATTTTTTGGACTTTTACACTGAATCTGATGCAAATTTTCAAATCAGTAGTAAATAGGAAAGGTGGGAAGGCACATTTTTGTCCTTTTCTTTCCATGTTTTTAATTTTAGAAAAACAACAAATTTGGGCATACAAACCATTTGACAAGTGCACAAGTGCTTGTTTGTATGGGCTACCAAGAAACTAGGCAAATATGATTTAAATTAAATTAGTGTAGTAGGGATATAAATCCTCAAAATCCTCACATGTGAGGATAAATAGAGTAGTTTTCTCCTCCTGCAGGAGAAAATGACTATTCAACTGCAGTATTCTGCCCATATCTGAACATCCTGAAGTGTTGTGCAGTAATTATTCTGCAAAGAAAAACACATGTTTTTTATGTTGAAAAAACAGGAGTTTTGTACCGGCAAAAAAACCATGAATCTAAGTAGCTGACATCTGAAACCCACCTTAAATTTAAGGGAACCACTCTGTGTGACAGAGGTCTGTGATGTGGTCAACTGTGGTACTTCAGAATGACATGGCTAGCCTCCTCCAGTCCCCAACTGCAGTGCAACAAACCCCTTCATGTTGTCAAATCATGGTATGATGAGCCCTGCTACGGTTACCCTAAAAGGTGAGGGACTTTAAGATCCACCCACAATGCCAACATCTCCTTAGAATTTGAGGAATTATAGCTCAAAGGAAGACTGCAAGAGGAATTATAGCTCAAAGGAAGACTGCAAGAGGAGGGTAGCAGCAGGATCAGCAGCACTTCACCTGTGTATACCAGTACTAAGTGAAGAAATGACTCCAGTTAAAAGGTAAACAAGGTATTTTACTGGAAATTAAAAAACACACAAGAAGTCAGACACTCTCAAGAACCATACAAAGCTATCAGAAAATGAGGCAAGAAAGATGAAATGGTGTGGAAAGGGTGATAGTTACCAATCCTGAAGCAGAAGGGCAAAGCAGAGTGGCTCAGATAGCAAGTCTGAGGGTAGCACAGAGGAATGGAGATCTGGGTGCCACATACTATATCCAAAGAACTACAGTTTACTGGGGCTGAGTTGAAATACCCTATTTCCTTCCCCAGAGGACTTTGTGCACAAAGTGGTAGTGATTTTCCCATGGGATTGACAATGGGCTGATAGTCTTAACTTCAGGTAACAAAATATTGATGCCCTGGTGGCACAGTGGTTAAATGCTGGTACTGCAGTCATAATATTGTGAGTTCAATCCTGCAGGGCACCCGGTTGACTCAGCCTTCCATCCTTCCATAGGTCAGTAAAATGAGTACCCAGCTTGTTGGAGGAATTAGCTAAAATACATGGTAAACCGCTTAGGGAGTGCTTTGCACTGATAAGCAGTATAGACATGTAACTTCTATATTGCTATTGATGGGAGTCCTGGCAATCTCTTATTGTTTTGGTATGTAAAGTGAATGGGGAATGTCTCTGTAGGACAGGCTCACAATAGCATTCCTGATTACTTCACCTGGGCAGTTTCATTTGCCATTGTTTTCAGGAGTACTAACAATTTACAGTTTTTGAAAGGATTATCCCAAGCCCATCAGCACTGGGTTTTCCTGCCTAATCCTCTCTGAACTTATGACCTGATCATGTCTGAGGTTATCCTGACCTGGCCTCTGCTTACAGCCAGTGCACTTTCCAACATGTGTTTCAACCATAAAATATGTCCAATTATAAAAATAGCATATCCAGCAGAGTAGAGGTGTAGGTGAGGTAACACTAACCCCAATCCATGGTGCAACAAACAGAAGCTTCTGTTTAAGGGTGGGAGTAGGCTATCTCACTCAACCATGTCATTGACTTTAATTGCATGGAGAGGCTCCCTCATGTTTACAGTGGGTTTATGGAGGAGGATTTACAGTCATGGCAATAGAGCCATGATCACAAATGTATAGCATAGATGAATAGTTAGATGAATAGAGAAGTTACAGATCTGTAACTCTAGGTTATGACTCTGTAATTGCAATGCAGGATGCCAGCCATTTTTTTTTCTGCAGAATATTTCCTGAGCAACACTTCAGAACATTCAAATACTAAGAGAAATTGTACAAAATTCTTACTGGTATAGTATCTTTCCATACTGTCAGAAAACCCAGGGTTTTTTTACCTGGGAAAAATTACAAGTATTCCTTCTATTCCTAGTGTATTATGAATGCACATCTGTGATTATACCAATGACATAGAAAAGCTCTGGAGACAACTATATACTCTGGGACATTTTTCCATGGGCTATAGCTTGTGCAGGCAGACGACACATAGAACTAGTTGATTTTTAATGGTGTCACTGCATTTTGCCTGTCAAGTGTTGTGCATTGTCACCATGAAGCAACATCAAGTGTTACTCCTAATGAACCAGGAACATTTGGCATTTTCATGAGGAGCAAGCAGAATTAAAAATATTTATTGTCTGTTATATATGCTCAACTCTGTAACTGATGTTCAATTGTAGTAACAAGGTTCAGCTGAAAGGGATGTGATACTGAATTGAAAAGGCAGGACTGGTTCTCAGAATCTATGCTGACTGGAGAAATCTATGAGTTATAAACCTACAGCCTAAATCATAACTTTTCCAAGCTCTAGGAGGGCTCTAGAGTGTCCTAAAAACGTTTTAGCCATCAAGTCACCCAACTGCATCAAAGTAGTTCAAATGCATCCTATATCCGGTTGTACTTTTTTCCTTTGGAAACAGAATCAACAGGCTGCATGATAAGAGGAACTTGTTCCACTTGACAAGGATGGGATATCTTACATATCTTAGACTCTATTATTGCAGTGATCCATACCAAAAGGTTTTGGTGCCTCACAAGTAAAGAAAATAAATCATATGGTTCTGCACAGGTGTCACATTTTCAGTGTCATTTCAATAAATACCTCTTTCTGTGAAATGAAAGAATGTTATGATGTGCAATCAAGTGTCCAGGAAATTTTTTAAAAGGGCATTCAGGCAAGTTACGTTTTATGAGCTATCAACAAAAACCACTTCCATACCTAGTCTAAAGTTGCTCCCATTTAAAAGTGTTGAGTTGACATGAGGGCAGTATGAACTGTGGAGTAAGTCCACTGGAGAATCTAAAGCAGGAATGTGATATTTCTGGACATCCACATGTTGTCATCCAAATGTTGCAACCCACATCAGCCATAACTCTGGGCCTTTCTGCACTACACTGTTATAATGCTATTATTCCACTTTCAGCATCCTATGGAATTTTGGGGTTTGCAGTTTAGGGAGGGGCCTTTAGAATTCTCACCCAGAAAGCTCTTTGGCCTCAGGAAACTACAAACTCTAGAATTCCACAGGTTGTTGGAAGTGGAATAACAGCACTACAACGGTGTAGGGTGGAAAGGCCCTCTCATAACTGATGGTGATGGATGGTAGGATCTGCAATCTGGCAACATGCTCCTCCATCCCCAGTCTAAGGACAAGCAGGAAAGGGTTGAGGTAGAAATAAATTAGATAAAAGATTCCTTATAGTTTTACTTACAGTCCGTACCATAAGAAAGACTTGAATGCAGTCATTTTGTCTTATCCAGCACTTGACTTTTTCCACATAACCATTCAATCTAAATTGTTCTTAACATCTACCAACATAAATCTAATAATTCAGATAATTCTCTTAACAACAAGCAAGGAAAGATTAACAAAAGGATCTGAACCCAACAGGTTCATCTGGTTGGTCCAACATATTTCACAGAAACAAAAATTATTAGAACTCACTCCTTTGTCCAATAACCATATGAAGGGACATTATCTGGTGAGCAGGAAATGGTTCCATGCTGCTCACCCCACCCCCAGAATATCACTGAGTGTGGCTTCTGGAGATTTATGCTTTTGTATGTACAGCTGCCAGAAAGAAGTATATACCTGAGTACCTGCATAAGCTTCCACATGGCTTGGACTCTTGACGCCACAGAGGTCCCAGCTGCATGGAAGACTAAACATAAGCAGCAGCTCATGTGTAGGCTTCTGCCCTACAGAAATCCATGCCAGTATGCAGATGTCTAGCCTGGTATATAACGGATATCGAATAGATATAAATACAGATATAGATATAGTTACATATGAGATACCTTATTGAAAAAAATCAGCCACTATGCATTGGCATTTTGTTTGTTTTTGCTTTCTGTATTTTGGCATTTAGGGGGGAAGTTCATGAGAGTTCAATACCACTTGACATAAAATATATTGCTTTTTGTGCAAAAATAGCTGACATCCTGTTCCTGAATTACAATGCCTTAAATTTGATTCAAACCATCACAAGTCACTTTTGTTGTTGCTGCGTAGGTCAAGAATTCTCTTCCAACCATGCAATAACAAAAAGCTGTCCCCAAAAAACACCTCCCCTCTCTTTTAAGCAGCATATTGCCCCAACACAGCCGTTTCCGTGTTGCCTGAGAACAGGAGTGGGGGATGAGCAGAAACAAATTCAGCTCTTGTGAAAAGTGAACACAAAGCATAGCTGAATACAGAGCAGTTAGGGTTCCATAACTCTAGGTTGTTAATCCTTAAATGCAATGTAGGATGCCAGCCATTAATCTTACATTTCAGTGCATTGTTAATCTGTTCAAATATGGGATGATTCTTAATGAGGCTTTTTTTGAGTAATCACCATGTTTCATTCATGACATTTTTTCAGAGGAGTCCATATGTTGTCTTCCATTTTGCAATTTTTCCTTATTTTAATATTTACCTCTTTTACTTTGTATGCTATTTAAGTGTTTGTGATGCTGGTCTATGACCGTAATAATAAAGATTCAGATTTTAATATCACCTATTTTTTTAAAGAAGAAAACTTACCACAAAAAGTCTCCTAAAAGAAGAAATAACTGTAGCAGTTTTGATTGTAAAACTAAGAGATGTTCTTCCAGAAATATTCATAGACTGGATAATATGGAGGGGAGTTACTAATGAAAATGCATTGCGGGGGGGGGAAGCACTAGGAAGCCAGAATTAGTAAGCACAGGTTCCCCTTGGAGCCAAGATATCTAGAGCTTCACTTTTCTGCATATAACTTTCTGTATTCATCACAGGAAATGATAGTATCAACCATAAATGTAGTATAAAGACCTAAGCTTATATCGGATTTTAAGCTCCCTGAAACAACATCTCTTTCAAATGATTTGTTTTCTGCCATGTTGGGTTATATCCACAAAAGCTCTTGATATAATAAATTAGATAGTCTTCATGTCACTGCAAGATTCTTTCTTTGTTATCAGAGCCCATTTCTTGTCAGTTTTACACAGGAAATAATACATTTGTGTAAACCTCGGTTGCTAGACACGTCCTTCAAAGTGAAACCAATATGAAAACTGGCACTTAAGTCATTTAAAAGTGGCATCAACACAAGTGTCTTCAAACCCATGTCAGTAAAAATGGTACTTGCCAAAGCAGCTTCCAGCTATCATTAATTTCTTACACATGGGACCATTTTTACCTCAGATATGATAACACAAAATGAAATTTTATCTTAAGGGAATTTCATAGAGATAGAAAATCAAATGTTTAGTTAAAAAGATTTTTCTGTGGTAAAAAGGCTCTGGGATGTCATTCCACTATGTTTAAACAAGAAAAGTTGGCATTCTAATATTTAATATAAATTCATATAAACATCATAGATGAATGCTTTTAACAAACAATTTTTCCAGGTAATTGATAAGAGAGTAGCACACTTTAGAAGCAGTTTTGTACCTAAATATGAATTGGACTCTAAAATATACTCACCAACAACGCTAAGCAAATATAAATCTAAGCATCAGGATCTTAATTCTTCTCTCTCTACTTCTTGTAGCTTGTTTACCATGAGTGCATGCATGCATGCATATGTGTGTGTGAGCGTGCATGCTCACTCACTTTCCTTCTCTCTCGCTCTCTCTCTCTCTCTCTCTCACACACACACACACACACACGGTGCCATATGGATAGCCTACTGTTGTGTAAATATTTTAGTCATCAAACTACTTTCCTGGAGTGAGTCACAGCTTTTCAATGTGTCGCGAAATATGCTGACTTCAACCCCAAACCCCAAACACTCGTAACACTAATGTATCCAGGGCAGTTTTGTGTGATGAGAATACCCACTGATTTATAATATTCTGATATTTAAACTATTTTTCAAAGAAATGCAGATTGCCAGAAAGGATAGGTCTTGGTTCAGAGATTAAATCATGGGTGTAACTTAGTGACAGGAATACTCTGAAATATTTGGAAATTATATATATATTTCTTGAGTGTGATGAAAAGAATCCTAGGTGGATTTTTCACAGTTTGGGAGTTACTCTGCACAAAATGTGTACATGGAGGTTTTATGCAAAACAAAACAAAACAATACAATATTTTCTATACCAGAAAAAGCATTTTCTATGCAGAAATTATTTTCTACACATAAAATGCTGTTCTCTGCACAGAAAATGCTGTTATGTGCATATAGAATGCTGTTTTCTGTGCAGAAAACAGTGCAGTTGGAGATGCAAAATTTGCATATAGCTGCTTTGCACAGAAAACAGAATTTTCTGCATAGAAAGCAGCATTCCTGTGCAGAAATATTATTTCCTGCACAGAAAATGTTGTTTTGTGCACAGGAAATGCTTTTTCTTTCTGCACAAAACAACCATTTCCGTATTTCAAACAGAATGAGTCCCAAACTGCACATAATTAGTCTTCACGAAGAAGATGCCAGATTCAGTCCCTGGTATCAAGTGAGTTACACGCAACAGGACAGAGAAAATATTGAGATTTCAGTGAACTTCTCACACTTGAGTTTATCTTGTATATGGCATTCTAAAAATCTTGACTTATTATAAAGGAAAGATATACCTTTAAAAGACGGGGTTAAAAAGTTTTACCCACAGGATGTATGTATCCTTCTAAGCATACTGAAGAGAAGCTGGCAAAAAAATAAATAAATAAATAAATAAATAAATAAATAAATAAATAAATAAATAAATCCAATGCTATAAGCCTCCAGGAGTGGCAATCTGGCATTTAAAAGAGATAATACACTCGTCTACCCTTCTCCTTAAAATTTAAAAGAGAAAGCAGTATATTTCTACTCACTTCCGGTTTTCATCTATGTTCTGGACTGACATGGCCTGTGATGTGTCCTGGGTCTCAAATTTAGAATATGAATCTGCAAAGTTGCATTCTCCTGCCCTAAAATATAGGCAGCTGTAGGGCACTTTTCCCAGCTGTGGTGTGTGCTTATATATCTCAGCTTCACCCCTGTAATGATAACACATTTCAGCCCCTCATGTTATTGTTTCATTTGTACCACTTCTGCGATGTGATTCAAAATTCTGTTTTGCCACAAACAAAATTGACAGAGGAACTGTCCAACAGGGTGAGCAAGACAGATGTTGCTGCAGCAGTGTTGCAACTCCAACTGAGCATATTTGTAGATGACATTGCTGACTCACCCCTTTCAGGCCCATCATCAGGGCCTTTGTCTGTGGTGCATTTCCTTCCAGTGAGTGGGACTAAAGAATAGTTGCTATCCTGCCAGAAAGTCTCCAGATCTGTGTCTATATCCAGCCATGCCGCTGGATTCATTCCTGAAATCATAGCAGTCACTTTTGTGTATCCGAAGTGGAGTGATGAGACCAGTCCAGTCCAAACTTAGCATCCTTGAGTGGAGCAGCCTCATAAGAGAAGCAGGTTTTCAGAATCTGCTAATTCCCCTTAACTCTCATAAGCCCTGGAGCCTGCAGTAAGCCCTTCTATCTTTGAGATTCCATCCAGTTCTTGGATGGTGCGGTTAGGAAGGTGGTAGGCACAGCAGCTACTTCCCACACTTCAAGTGGGATCACCTTAACATCTTATTTTCCACCAAGTATTTGCCATGTGTATTGCCTAGCCATTTGAAGGTAATGAGGCAGATACATAAACTGGGTAAGTAGGAGTACTTTATTTAAACTGTTTCCATGACTGGGAAAGAATTAATGGGACTGCTGATGAGCTGGGATCCATGAGATTGTCCCCCTCACCCATGTTAGTATCAACTCACCTATAGTCCCAGATCCTAGCCACCTGTAGTACGTTGTCACTGGCTAGCCAACAATGCTGGGAAGACCATCCAAGGTCAGATAGACATCCCTAAAAGTATCACAACTCTGGGACCAAGACATCTCCAAAGGTTTTTCTCTTTCTCACTCTTGGGCCCTAGAACCTTAAGGGAAAATTGGAAGATAGTATCTGATAATGCTTATCTTCATATCCATGAGTGCTTGCTCCACATAATACAAACTACCTACAAGAGACCATCTGTTTAACAGCAACAGCCCATCCAGTTCTATAGTGTATCTGTACAGGATAGGCAAAAACAATTCCCTTCTGGAATTTAAAGGTCAAAAGGGTACAACATTCTACCTGAGTTCAAGGAAATGAATCCTATATGAATCAGTGAGGATGGTGGATAGGTTGATATGGAATTCTAAGAAGAAGAGGTGAGGGGAAAACCATTTTAAATAGTTACCTGACCACCCCATGCTCCCATGTCATCATGATGCATTGTCATGATATGTCATTGCCTCTTCTCTTCCATGGAGTACAAATGAAGATTCCACACAACAATATGGAGCCAAATTCTAGTATGTGATTTTGTGACTGACACAAGAGCTGAGCAAAACCAACTTCTGCTCCAGAAACAGGTTCATCATGGTCCCATTGCAATAACAATTTACCGTAATGATAGCAAATAAATAAATAAATAAATAATCCCATCCAGAGTCCAGGAATGAGTGAGAATTTTCTTCATTTTTTCTAGAAGAAGAAGAAGAAACAACAACTCAAGCCCAAAAATTTCAAGTTAGAATGTACTAAGACAGTTTCAATGTGCAACCTAGAGCTGTGAATTTGTGATTGGTTCATATTCATTATTCCAGCAAATTCACTATTTTAACAAAAATATAGGTGCCATGACAGTTCCCCCAGTCCTCACTTACTGGGCAGCAGCTTCTGCGAGCAACATAGGTCTGTTCCCTGTTACCCTGTATGTTGGGGGTCCTGGGAGGAGCCCAAATAACCAAATAAAACACAAGCTGGGGGAAATTAAGCTCGAGCACTCTCTTAAGCTAACAAGAGGCAGGGTAACTGCAGCTAGGATCTTGTACCCTATGTCTACAGCTTCAGGTCAGAGAGCATAGCCAGACAAGTTTTAAAGTAACAAAAATAACAGTTTTATTGAGAGATAAACAGCAAATAAGACAACACACACACTAGCTAACTTGGAAGCAGAAATGAAGAGCTTTGGGGATGGGTAATACAACACCTGGTCTCGTAGTCCTGGAGAGAAAGACAGGTTCCGGGGGAGAAAGTTCAGCGTGGCTGGCTGAGAGGAGCTCCTTAGACAAACCGGGAGCAAGGCTAGATGGAAGTCCAGGGTGATCCGAGGAAGTCCCAAAAGTGGGGACTTTTTATAGGGTGGAGTGTACCTACAGGCTATGCTATGCTCGGTGAGAACAAAGGAATTTCGGAACTGGACAAAGGAGTTGGAAAAGGTCAGGTTTTGCATGATGGGCTTAGCACTTAACGACAATAGCATGGCCAGTACACTGATGGCCTGACGTAAAGGAATGGCTCAGCTCTTGGCTGTGCAGCTTTGTGTATACGTGCCGAGCAAAGTCAGTTTGCAGGGAGGTTTTTCCCTAAAGCAACGGAGAGGCATAAGTTGCCTGCCTGAATGATGTCTTGGAATGTACAACCATTAACAGCCGCACCCAATTCGTGCTTGTCCAGTGGGCCTCTGCAAACACATGGAGTAGGGTGGCAGAGAAAGGTCAAGCAAAGGCCAAATTATTTGATATCAAAAGGATATCTAGTGCTCTCACCCGACATATTATAACTGGAGTAACACCCCTGTCAATTGGGAAGCAGCTGACTGATATTTTCAACCCTTCCTCACAAGAAATATTCTGTGTAGGGGGAATTGGTACAGGGACCCTGATTCCAAATGTTGCAGCAGAGGTTGCTCACAGAATGGGGTAGAAACATCAATCAGCTGTGTCTCACTCAATAGGGAAACAGATCTTTGTTTCTCACAGCAGCTACTGCATGGCAAGTGAGGATTGGGAGTGAGAGTAGCAGAAACTACTTAGCTACATAACTAGGGTAGTTACATACCTAAGTGAGTGATACAGAATCACAGCCTTCATAGATAAAAGAGGGGGGGGAATCTGTTTTTTTAAATTAATGTGGGGAAAAACAGAATTAATATATTCATGAGGCTTTGGGCTTAGCTTTTACAAGTTTGAGTTTCATTCTCTGTGTGTTTGCAGTGCTGAGCAAGAGTTGCCACCTCTACTTTTTCTAACACACTCCTTATCTTCAACAGCTACATGGCAAGCAGGTGCAAAATGTTCTTCCACATGCTGAAAATACCTGTAACTATTTCAGTTGGCTGGTACAGATAGGGGTAATTCCAATTGGGTATGTGGAGGGGGGGGAGGTTGTGGTAAAACTTACCAAAACTCAAACATTTCTTCACAAACAGGAGAGGAAGAAGAAAGATTTTTTAAATGAATGTTGAACTGATAGAATTATTTATCCTTACCAGTGAATCAGTCCAGTGAATTGCACACAGCAGTATCAACAATAGGGATGTAATTCTTCACTAAGTTTCTTCTTGAAGGAAGCAATTAGTAATTTTAACAATTTTCTTCCTGCTGTGAGAAAATCTTCAAAAGCACACAGTTTTTGAAGCCTATTTACGAAGCTAGAATAAATCTGTGCAAAATTCCCATGGTTGCTTAGCACAGAAAACAGCATTTTCTCTATAGGAAATAATATTTCTATGCAGAAATGTTACTTTTTGCAAGAAAATTATTATTATTATTATTGCTGTTATTTATTTATATCCCACTTTTCTCCCCACCTAAAATGAGACTCAAGGTGACTAACAACATATTTTAAAAACAATACAGATTAAAATCTTTAATAAAAGTATAAACATAAAACTTAGTTAAAATAATAAACAATTTATAATTTTTTTAAACAATTAAACACTAAAAACATCAAAACTCATTAAATGACTACATTGTTGTTGTGTCCTCTTCAGTCATTACTGACTGAAACCCTAAAGGAGCCTATCATGGGTTTTCTCGGCAAGCTTTGTGGTGTTTGCCATTGCCTTCCTCTAAGGCTGAGAGTGTAACTTGTCCAAGATGACCCAGTCAGTTTCCATGGCCACTTGGGATACAAAGATTGGTCTCCAGAGCCAACATACAAACCAGGGTACCACAGCGGCTATTGAAAGACTACATGAAACCTTGAAAACAGCATCACACAGCATTAAAAGTCCACTGTCAATTTCTAAAAGCCTAACAGCTTATCAAATTTGCAGATGACACCATCGGCTAATACTCCAGAGGACAGGATCAAATTTCAACATGACCTTGACAGATTGGAGAGCTGGGCCAAAGCTAACAAAATGAATTTCAACAGAAAGAAATGTAAAGTCCTACACTTAGGCAGAAAAAAATGGAATACAGAAATGTGATGTGGCAGCAAGAAAGCCAACGCAATTCTTGGTTGCATCAATAGGAGTATGATGTTTAGGTCGAGGGAGATAATGGTACCACTCTATTCTGCTTTGGTTAGGGCTCATTTGGAATACTGTGTCCAGTTCTGGGCACCTCAGTTCAAGAAGGATATTGACAAGCTGGAACATGTTCAGAGGAGGGCGATCAAAATGGTGAAGGGTCTAGAAGCCATGCCCTATGAGGAACAGCTTGGGGAGCTGAGTATGTTTATTCTGCAGAAGAGAAGGTTAAAAGGGGACATGATAGCCATGTTTAAATATTTGAAGGGATGTCATGTCGAGGAAGGAGGCAGCTTGTTTTCTGCTGCTCCAGAGACTAGGACAAGGAGCAATGGTTTCAAGCTCCAGGAAAGGAGATTTCACATGAACCTCAGGAAGAACTTCCTGATGGTCAGAGCTGTCCGGCAGTGGAATATGCTGCCTAGGAGTGTGGTAAAGTCTCCTTCTTTGGAGGTTTTTAAGCAGAGGCTGGATGGCCATCTGTTGGGAACACTTTGATGTGTGTTTCTGCATAGGAGAGGGTTGAACTGGATGGCCCCTGTGGTCTGACAGCACAAAAATGCTTTAATTTGCTGGTAGGATTCTCTACGAAGTGAGTTCCAAAGTCTGGGAGCAGCCACCAAGAAGACTCTCCCTTTCCCTTGTTCCCACCAAAGGAAACTGGAAAGGTGGTGGTACAGAGAGAAGGGCCTCACCATAACATCTTAACGTTCTAATAAGCTCATAAAGGGAGATATGCTCTTTCAAATATCCTATTTTCTACAAAGAAAATGTTTCCTATGCAAATCAACCACATGTGAAACTTATGCAGAATAAATTTTGAACTGTGAAGATTCTCACAGCCCAGCATTTTTCTTGTTAGGGTTCTTAACATTTGGACAACATTTTCTGAGCTATTTCTAAATATTTTTGAAAATTATTCCCATCCCTAATCTGCAACTTCAGTCCAGTGATAGCTCACAGACTGCACAGAGAAGTTACCCTAAAATCGTAAAGTGATACCACACCCCAATTAATTCCATGAGCCACTCATACCTCAGCTTGAAAACCAGACTTGGGCCAAGATGCTGTTCACCAATTGTCTAGTGTGAAATTGTGACAGCATAGCTAGAGTTACACTGGATTGCACCATTATGCAAATATTTGGCATATATATGGAAGGTTGTGTTTAATGTCAACTGTTTGTCCATGCTAGTGACATCTTGAGTAATAGTATTTATGCCAGGCTAAGACACCAATGGGAATCTGGCCATTTATCTGCTGCTGGCATCAGATGTGCAAAAAGATCACCTGCGTTCTCAAACATTATTATCATTTTCAAGTGCTTTAAGAAACAAAGATACAATTTCTACATTTCTACAATCTGTAATGCAGAAAATTTAATGTGCCATGGAGATTATTTGCTGTTTCCTTAGTCTAGCCAGAGATGAGTTTGCCTCACCCTTCCTCTTTTTCTGTGTGCAGGATCCATTCTAATACAACAGGTCATCAGGAAGGTTGTGCCAAGTGCCCATTAGCATCACACAATGGGAGCATCATCAAATCAGAGATCTGATTTGAGGCTAACTGATGATAATCTCTGTAAAGACAAATCTAGGCTTATCTCTTGAGCAGATAAAAGGTACTTTTAAAATTGGGACCCAAAAAGAGATCTCAGTGAAGCAGAAAATGGAAGCTGAATGCATTATTTGAGCTCCCTTCTCATCATGTTACCCACCGTGGCTGCTATGCAGACATGAAATGATCGTTTTTCAACACACAAGCTAAGGGGTAGAGAGGGAGGCTGCAGGAATGGTGCCAGTTTGGAGAGCAGGTTGTTTGTTGAGTTGCCAGTGCCAACCAAGCCTATTCTTCATGCTTGTTTACCAGCTGGCAGATTTCAAACGTAGGAAACAACTAATATGATTCTAATTATAAGTCAGTTTTATCAGTGAAAAATGGGAAACTGTAAATAAAGCCTTAAGGCTTTCTGTACAGTGAACAATTATACTGACAATCAAGAGCAGCATACTCTAGGAATAAAAAGAGTGACAGAGTGGAATATCTGACACACCAAAGGCAATCACAGATACCAGACTATACCTGAATAATATCAATAAATGTTTTGTTTGTTCAACCGTACTAAGCACTATTGCAATATCTCTTTCAACTAAATTAGTGTAACCATATAATATTCTAGAAACCTATATAGAGGCATTATCATCTCAGCTAGGATATAGCACTAAAATCAAATAAGTTTGTTAGTGGTAAATTGAATGTTAACATATAAAAATGTGAGCCCAAAATATTGTATTCATTTGCCTTGGATAATAGCTCTTGTATGGTAAGATGGAAGACTTCAATGCACTTACGATATCAAACCTTCCTGCCCCAATCGGTTAGTAGGAATGCCTGCTACAGTTTTTGCTAATCTGTTGCCCTTCAAGTGATTGAATTACAGTTCCCATCAACCCCACCCAACATCACCTACCACAAGGCATCAAGCTATAGTCCAAAAATTTGGAGGGTACCAAGTTGGCAAAGGCTTTAGCAGGCTGTTATTCCCATTAAATGCAATGTGACTTGCTTCAAGCTTTAAAAAATCTTCCTGATTAGATGTCTTAGATGCAGTTATTTGAAATTATAGACACCATTATACAAGCCTGCATGTACTTCCAAATCAGTATGCTTCAGGGTTGGTTTTGTGTTTAGGCCTTATTATTTAGAAGAATAAATTTTCAAGCCCAATGGCTGCAGTCCTAGATCAAAGCTTACAAAGCATAACAACCTGCACATACAGCTCTATGCCCCCTGCACCAGCTATCATTTTCTGGTGCGGCTATGGGAAGAGGAGACAACCAAGCAGTGCCCATTCTGAATGCAGTGCTGCAGATGGAGAATAGAAATTAGGTCACTCAGCCAGATCTGCCTGTTTGCCTCCCTGTTTTCCCTGGCAAGTAAATGGGGCCTTGTCATGCAGAACATGTGGTCTCCCACTGTGCTGTGACCTTTGCCCTCATTCCAGAAATTTGGGTTAGCAGAGACATCTTATTCTGAGCTGTTAATTTGAGCTTGTAGCTTCCTTAGTGGCACATGATGTACCGGTACATAAGCTAAGATATATGGTAATTCAATCTATAGCTGCTCTATGCTCTGTAAATGAATTAACTGCATCTTTGCTGGAATTAATTCAGAGTTTGTGGGTATCTGGGGATGGTTCACAAGGAGTTAATGAATGGAATGCCCTATGCAATGTCCAGAAACAGACATATGTGCACATAACCCTGAGTTAGGTGTGCATATATCAGATGATATGTTGATGTGAAAATAAAGCAAATTAAATTAGGCCAGGTGATTAAAAATCATCAACAACAGCAGCACACAGCTAAATTGTTCCTCTAAATTTCTTTGCAGAGAGATTATTGTGAGGATGTCAGGTTTGATTGAACTGCCATGAGCAAGCATTTCTAAGTGCAAGAACAAATGATTCCTAGAAATGTCAAAGAAAAGGAACAAAAGTGCAGCAGGGGGTACTACTGGCAGACGATGGTAGCTAGGTGATCAGCCACTCCAAAAAAGAAATGCTGGCAGATGGTTGCATACACAGACATTGTAACAACAGCAAGTTGGAGATATAATTTGGAGAGTCAAGCAGTTATTGTTTTCCAGATGCTTGGCTCCAAACAGCTACAGGGAGGCAAAAATGCCAAACGATTTTTAACATTGCTTTCAAAACACTGCAATAGCTCCTTACCACATGATTCAAGTAACATATTTGAAAGACTGTTTGCAAAAAAATGCTTGCCCTACCCATCACTGTTTATTCTGTTAAAGATGCAGCATGCAGCAAAACTTTTTTTTTAACTTTTTAAATAAGCATGACTGAAGCGGGTCTGGATAAGGCCCAGTTACTTGAAATACTGTAAGCTGCCCCCTATACTTTTAACTAAGCCCCTTTCTGCACAGCAGCGTCAACCTGCCACAGCGATGGATTATTGTGGTCCCAAGAGCCATGCTATTGGACAACATTGTGGGCAACCTGTCACTATCCCACTGCCCCTAACCCATCTATATCATGTGCTATATGAAGACCAAAAAAAATCTGATATTAACTCCAGTTTGCATGACCAACTTCTTACCTGATGGTGTGAGGTTCCCAATTGTGCCAGCAACCATTGCCAATCGAGGAGCCCTGTTACACATATGCATGTGCTGCCCAGTCAGAAAAAAAGGCCCCAGAAAAAGACAACCAATCAGGTGTCATGAGGCAGTGAAAGGATGGGGAGAAGGCATCGCTGTCATGTCCAGGGCAGAGCAGACAATTAATCACCAAACAGCAGAGCAGGGTTTACTCACAAGGCAAGAGTGGGAAAAATGTCCAAACAGAGTTTAGGTTCCAAAGCAAACAAATCCAAAGGGCAAATCCAGGTTGTAGTCAAACAGGCAGAGGTTCAAAGTAGTCCAGATACAAGAGACCACAACACAGGGCTTCCACAACTGTAAAGATCAGTTGCTGACCCTGAAAGGAAAGGGTCAGCTGAAAGCCTTTTATCTACTGGTGCTGTTGCCACAGGTGTTCCTTCATTATGGCTCATTTGTTACTTAAACGCGCTGAGCGGTGCAGCCCCTCTCTCTGACGTCATCTCTCTTGCACAGTAAGTGTCTGTGTTGTCTCATCTTCTGATATTTGTTCCTCTTGCTCTAGCCCCTGCTGACGCTTGTTATCTTCTCCTAAGCAAGTTTCTGTGGAAACTCCTGCCAATGGGGAAACTTCTGCCTTGGATTCAGAATTCTTCTCCTCACTGCCAGGGTCTCCAAGGCAGGGCATGACAATTACTATGGATGCTGTAATGAGGAAAGTGCAGCAGTGTTAATGCTGCTACTCCTCTGCTGCCCAGACACAAAACCACTCCTGTCCCAGCACTGGGGATGCCAGGGTTGCCACAGATTATCACATCAATGAGATGGTGCAGAAATGTCCTTGGAGGGGGAGGGGGAGGGGGATGGGGAGGGTTAGGGGGGAGTCCTCTTTTTGTTATTGGTGTTTCTGTTTCATGGAACAGTTCTGCACACTCTGCCCAAAATTAACAGTGGCCTGTGGTTTGAGAATCACTCTCATCATCACTCAGACACGAGTAAAACACGCACCATTGTGAAAGCAAATTATTTGACCACTTCAATTGATGACCTTGCTAGCATTTGCTGTCTTTCTCCACTATCTTCTCCTATGCACTCTGGATTCAGGGGTCTTTTATTCTGGTAACTGTAGTCCTTAGAAAGTAACTTTATCAAGCTGTGAGATTATGCAGCCCATAGATTGCATGTCACTGCCAGACATTAGAGATGGGGTAGTACTATAGTTGTAAAAGAGGTAAAATTTGGTACATATTGGAAGTGTCTAAAACCAAAATCCAAAAGGCAAAGATACTTTGAGCCAGACTTTCAAGCATTTATAATAGCTCTGTAAAAGTTCTTAAGGGCCTTAAGTATTTGAAAACCAATGGATGGTCAAACAGAAGAGTATCAGTGACAACTCTGATGGTCGAACAGAAGAGTATCAGTGACATCGGACACATTCACACATCCCAACTTACAACCTCATCTTGGTCTCAACTGAGTCCGCAAAAGCTTTACAACCCCGTTTCATGGAGCAATCAATTTCTCACTAAATTATTGAAGTTAGCTGGCAGGGAAGACATGTTTGCTAACATGGAACATGAATTTCCATGTTGCTTAAATGGCAACACAATTAATTTAGAGGAAAAGATGGCTTAGAAAAGAATACTTCTTAAGCTCCTATCAAACAAAGTTCATAATTTAAGTTTTTATGCATTTTTAATGCTCTAGTCATTAGCATACTGTAGAAAAAGAAAACACACCCAACTATCCATAAGCTTTTTATGTTTCAGATATAGAGCCATGGGTCACCCAAGCTACATTATTTTGAGCTTTTAATGATGTGATGGCAAGGCAGGAATCTAAGCAAGTCATTTACCACCCTCTATAAATATCCACTACATTCCACTTGTAAGAAGAGATTTTAATCAAGGGCGTTCCTCAGCTTCCCTCAGGAACTAGAGAGAAGGCTGGTTTCCCTCAGCACTGCTCTGAACTGCAGTTCTGCTCTTGACATGACATTTATTGGTCTTCCACGTCACTTGCTGCTGCTATTGCTGTTGAAAGCTCTAAGGAAAGTTCAGGGACAAGCACAGACATCTCTGTGCTCAAGTTGGTAACTCTAAAACATTCCATCTCTCAAATGGGGCACTGGCAAGAGCAAGCATGGAAAATAACTTTGTCTTCTTTATGCTATAAAAGGATAGTATTAAATGGCTAAAATGTTAACTATGTGAAGGGGGGAAACTAGAGCAGCATTGCTTGTGACTTCCATTTCAGCAGAGCAGTGAGTTTGCTCTGCATTTTAGTCTGAACTATCCAAGGTGCTCACACCTAGCACCACAATACTTTCAGCACCTTGGATAGCTCTTTTAAATCCAGAACATAGTTGTCGCACCACTGAGAAGAAAGCTACCAGCTTCCACTGCTGTAGTGGCAGTATGTACGTTATAGAACAAGGAGTTCTGTAAAGAAAAAAAAGGCTGTTGTTTAATTGTGATACATAGACCTTGAAATCTCATTCTCCTCACTACAGCAGGCCAGCACAATCTGTCAGCTCCTATGCGCAAGGCAACACATGGGCATGGCTTTGAGACAAACTCTTGCCTTGATATTTATACTACCAAGTAAGCAGCAAAAGGTGGTTTATTGAGTTCCTAACAGGTATACTTGGCTAGTATATTTGGCTAGTAGTCTGTGCTAAGCTCAATGAAGACTGCTATAGAATAATACTAGTTTTGAGGCTAAACCCAGGTTGGTCCAAGATATTTTTTTCCTTCCTGAGAGAGAACAGCAAATGGCACTCCACCCTGACATGTGCATAGTGCTCATAGCTGACCAAATTAGTTTGTCATATAAGAAACAAAATCCCACAAGTGCTTCTTCCCATTTCTAGAAAACTGAAGACAAACATTTTACTGTTATTTTCCAACATTCTATACCAGCCACTTTAGGCGGCTGCCTCAGTCTGCCTAATAACTGGGCTGGCCCTGAGACAAGTCTTACGGCATGGCCAAAAAGATAAGGATGCATCAATCCTAGTTAAGGCACATACATGGAGCTGCTCATAGCATAGAAGCAGGCTGCCTAGTCAGTTTGGAAAGCATAATCAACAGGAATGCTAACTTCTTATATAAGTAAGTAGTCTTTTTGCCCACCAAACTGAGTATTGTCTAATCTGACTGCTGATGACAGCTTTCCAGGTCTCAAGCAAACCCTGTTTACATCTATATACATTCCTTTATAAATTTGATGCTAGGACTTGAATCTGCATGCAGAACATGTGGTCTCCCACTGTGCTGTGACCTTTCCCCTCATTCCAGAAATTTGGGTTAGCAGAGACATCTTATTCTGAGCTGTTAATTTGAGCTTGTAGCTTCCTTAGATGTACATAAGCTAAGATATATGGCAATTCAATCTATAGCTCCTCTATGGTCTGTAAATGAATAAACTGCATCTTTGCTGGAATTAAATCAGAGTTTGAAATATATATGATACACACATGCACACACACACATACAAGGTAGTACAGTTCCCAAATTCTCCCAGAAATTATGGGCTGTGGCCATGCTGACTGGAGGATTATGGATGTTTAGTCTAAAAAAAATTTAAAGTTTGAATTAGACCTATTTGTTTCAGGGCATGGGTGACTGCTGGGTATTGGAGGGGTCCCATCACCCCCTTTTTCTCTCTCTCCTGTCTCCCCAGGAAGCTAAGCTATCTTCTTGGGGCATACTTATGAAGGAGACTCCATGCTACAAAAGACTACAAAAATGTTCCATGTTTAGTCCTTGGTTGTTCTCAAAGGAAACAACAAGCAATTTTAGCAATATTCTTCCCTCTGAGACATGTAGTGGCTAATTCCAGGAACCAGAGACACTTGGATTGGAAAGCAAGAGTTTATTCAACAGCCGGGCTCTGGCGGAATCTCTTCCAAAGACCAGAAGCCCCAAACATTCATATCTCTAAGGTTTTATACTTTTACATAGACAATTGCAACAAAAGTCTTTGAAAACTATGCATTTTTGAAGACTATTCGCAGTTTGGGGCTACCCAGAATTCTACATTGATTATGTACAGGAATACTCTTTTCTGGAGAGGAAATATTGTCTCCTGCACAGAAAGTGCTGCTTTCTGTACCAAAGAACTCACAACACAGAAACAAGAATTTTATGCAGAATCTTTGAAGATCTTTGTCAGTCCAGGATTCTTTTCATGAGGGTTTCCAGATACTCAAAAGAATACCTCATTTTTTCAAACATTTTTTCTCCATCTCTGCTCCAACTGGGAAAATTAGGCAACTCCTGCTAGTCTGGGAAAGAATTCCTGTATGAAAAACTGCCAATCAGAGCTAATAGTACTGACTATACATTTCTGACTATACATTTCTAACATATTTTGATACACTTTTTAAAAATTAGTCTTTGGACAATCAACTGTTCATAAAGAATTGGCATAAGATGTGTAGAAACACTGTCAATTCATGACATTTTAATTAAGTAAGCAAGCAAGTAATATCCCACTTTTCTCCAGAACGGTTTACAACAAATTGAAAAGTACAGTTAAATTCTATTATACAAGCATTTAAGAAGAATCCAACATCCTTGGGAGCCTGCAGTTCCTACAGCCTACAGAACTATTACATCATGATCATAAAATCATATTGGTCTAAATTAATATATGCATATTAAGACTAATGTCATGAAGTATAACTCTCTTCTTGGACTTGATCCTGCCAGGTACATGCCTAGCTGTTTACGAAGGTTGAGAGTTCACTTCTGAAACACAGCAACCTACAAAGGATATTCTTTTAAAAAAATAATCTGCAGAGTAGCTTGTGGGAAACCCTGTTGTTTTTTAATCTGATTGGGCAATAAATGTAGATCCTAAAATTATGTGCACTTATGTTTCTGCCACATACTTTCATACTATTCAGTTTTCTAGCTATTCATACTATTCAGTTTTCTAGCCTGCTGTTGGAAAGAGATAATTCAGTTCTTCACTGGGGAGAAATTGTCAGAGTAAATACTTCTAAAAGCTCCTCAATAAATTCCTGCTTCTCTGTACTTTTCTAGAAATGTTTTCCTAATATAAAGCGATCTCTTAGAAGGGCATTTTCTTCTACAGACAGACAACTTAAAAACAAACTTCTGTAAGATAAATAATTGATTTATCTGTGTTTTACTTAGAGTATATAAATACTTAGATTTTGATGTATATATGCAGCATACAGTACAACACAGCTGTACTTATTTGCCTTTACTATATTTATATGTTCCTTTATCCCACAGGGAAATTGCACAAGAATTTCTTCAAAGCTTGAAATGATGGCATTTTATTCTAGAGATGCACATAAAACATGGGGTGGAACAGATTAATGATCCTCTAATGGAGCCCCTATTATTACATGCAGAACCCGTGTTTTTCACTCAAAGCTCAGAATTTGCCAGCAGATGGTCACTGTTGAAACTGAAAAAAGATTTAAACTCACTTCAGCTAAATAAAATAATATTCCTATTCTAAGATGCCCAAAAGTTATTGGATATTATGACCTACACATGGATAATAACTATAGGATTCGCAGCTATGTCACTGTAAATCAAATAAACCTGGTGCTCATCAAACAGAGAACATAAACGATCTTGTTCTATCACAGGCAGAGCTGGCATCAAAGGTCAGTATAATTTTGGGCACTTAAAGCTTACCACACATATGGACTGGATCTGTTTTTGGACTTGTTCCTCTTCTTTACTATTGAAATTTGATTGATCATCTACATTGATCTGGCCCAGTAAATGGTGGTGGTGAGAATGAGGAACAATAGATGTCACCATCTTCTCACTCTCATTGGCTCTCTGACAGACAAGGAAGAAACCCTGCAATGCTTGAGGGGTGTTGAAGAGAAGGAGGAACACTAACTGTTGACAATGCTGGTGAGAGAACATTGAGAAGTGTCCCGTGGATGATATTCTACTTGAAGGGCCCTCAAAAATGTGGAGCCAGCACTGAGCATATGAAGAGTATGCTACCATTCCCAACATCAAACAAAGATATTTGGTCATCTGAGGTAGAAATGGAAAGAATATTCAATAATATTTATTGTCAGTTTGAGAAACAGGGGTTTTCAGAAGTTGCAAAACCATGTCAGAAAGAATAATAGACCAGTGAGAACTTTGTGCAATTTTTTGTCTGTATTCAAAATAAGTAAATAAATAAATACAAATAAAAATCCCAAAGTGTTGTAGAACAATTAGCCTGTCTAGGAAAAAAAATGTCATTTTGTTCAAAAATCTATTGCATCTATGCAGAGAAATTCCTCCACAACATTTTGGGATGTTTGAATGCAGGAAGAATACTGCAGACAATTTTTTTCCTCCTAGATTAAGAAGAAAACTACTATAATTATTCACCTCTGCAGGCAAGGGTGAAATAGTTAGGGACTGACATCTCTAACCTGAGTAACACTCAAGATGATCCTTCCTCATCTACCAATAGAAGCTGAGTTGATTGGCAGTTCAATCTTAATTTAACTCTAGTTGTAAGATAATGTCCTCACCATGCTTGAGGGCAGCAAGCTAGCTTAAGGACAGGTCATGTGTCATTCACAGTTCTGACCTCCCAAGAAGGGAAATACTGGGAGAGGATACAGATGAAGCTACCAGGAACCACTCTACCTAACAGTAGGACCAAACACACTTTGTTCATATGTTTAGGCATGTCAGTAGAACTAAAACGGCATGCAGAAGACACAAGTATGAGCCTCTTCACTACACAGATAGTTTTCAGGGAAAACAAATCCCTCTATTGCAGCACCCAATTGTATGGAGTCCCAGGTGACACAAACTCTCTTCACACAATAAATCTCGAGTGATCTGGTCTTCTGAATAATTAGATACTATTAGAGAACATGCAGTTCATATGGAAGGCTAAGTATATGGTGGAGGGCACATACTTACACAGAGTAGCCATCCTATATTTTTTTTCATTGCTCCTCAGATTGAACATATGAGCTGGGAGCATAAGAACAGTGCTTTGCATGTTAGGAAGGATGCTGGCCTACTGCTGTGAAAGTGTCAAGATAAGCATGAAAGATGATCACGTTTCGAGTATGTGATGCCTGTCTTAAGGTTACTGCCTCAGAAATTATGCTATGGCCTACGTTTCCTCAGAGCAGAATCATAATTTCAGATGAATGCAGTTTCTCAGTCAGGTTCATGTGATGTTAAATAACTGGCTAATAAACAGTAGATGTAACTTGCTGTGCATTTTGGCTCCCCTTGGAAGATCCATAGTAAGTGAAAGGTAATTGCACACTAAATACCAGAACATCATAGAAAATCAAGGCAAATGTGGAGAAACTGAAACTGGCATTTCCTGAGGTTCATAGACCGTAAAATGTGTCTTCTTTTTGTTGTTGTTGTCATATCACTTGAGAATGCTGAACTACTCTGACCTATTTTCTCTCTCCATTGCCACATGGATAGTTCTACGCATAATGTGCTAGTCTAATTGTTGGGCTACATCTCCCAAGCAGCTTTTATTTTCTTAAAGTCTTCTCTCATGTAAAAAACTAATATTGATACTGTGCTAGTTATCATGTCTATAAGTGTTTTTCCCTTAACAAAAGTCAGCATGAACCAAACTGAACCCCCTTTTAGAACAATGGCTACATTCTGTCTAGGAAAAAAAAACTTTTTAGAAAAGGGTTAAAACGCCTGTCATCTAGCCTGTTTGAACAGTGCAAAATATACAAGAGATAAAGTCTTTATTTATTAATTAATTAGCTATTCGTTACTTGTTTACTTATTTATTCTAGAAAGTTCTGTATTGCTCTGAAATGAAAAATCCCAGAATGGTTTACACAGGACAAAAAGACAAAAGCAGTTAATGTGGAATATGTGGAAAGCAAATTAAAACACAAAAGCTATAAAGGCAACAAAATTCGAAGGAATTGTTTAAAAAAAAATTGGGGGTTAAATTTCACCCTAAAAGGCCTGATTTTTTTTTAATTAACTGCAACAAAGTAGATAGCATATAGAGAGGGCACCCATAACTCACCTCGAGGTAGCCAACTGCATCACTTAAGATGGCGATGGCATGCAGGGAAGATTCTCAACAGAACATCTTAGTATATGAGTAAATACAAGAGAGAGAGAAAATATTCAAAGGCTGTACATCCCTACACCTTGATATGATTTAATTAGCAAATAAATTTGGCTTTGATATAAAAGGTGCCCTGCTATGGCTCAAGTTCGACAAGAGGAGAAGACTGGCTGAACATGTGTGCTGTGAATTAGGTCAGAAAGCATCTCTAGGCGTAGCCAGATTATAGTCAGGAAATCACCAGGAAACTCCAAAGATAATAGGCTTGCAGTTAGCCTTAACAGCTCTGCTTTTTGGACAATAACAACTGGGAAATTCCCACCAGACTACTAATTATCTTAACAACAACCAAGCAAACCCTTCCTTTGTTCCCAGACCTGTCCAACAAGACTGAGCTATCAGGGTGACCATTAATCGTTTGTCACCTAATGTTAATATTAGCCTGTTCTGGACCTCATTGTCCACTCTGCAAAACTCCATTGTTTACTTGGCCAGAGAGCCATTCACACCCTTGCTCTCCAGGCAGAAATTGGGTATATAAAAACCCCTAGTTTTGACCAGCTATCTTGCAGTAACACTGATTGGTGGTTGCCACTCTGCTACTCTGATTTCTGATTGTGTACTGTCCTTAGAATCATAGAATCATAGAAATGCAGAGTTGGAAGAGACCAATCGGGACATCCAGTCCAACCCCCTGCCATGCAGGAACACCCTCAAAGCACTCCTGACAGATGGCCATCAAACCTCTGCTTAAAAACCTCCAAAGAAGGAGATTCCACTACATTCTGAGGCAGCATATTAGGTGCCAGTCTAAGCCACATTGCTGCTTCTTTGCTGCTCTTTAAGATTGGCAAATATCATCTGCCACACCCTGATATCTCACTATCTAAAACTTTCCTCCTTTTTCCTTCAATTAGCCTTGTGTGATTGTTAGGATCTTGTGTGATTAATTTCCCCAATAAAACATAAATTAGGTTACTGTTAGTTCTCTGACTGGTTTTTCCCTGAGGAAGTACTGGTAAATGTTGGTATAAAAGATCTCACTGGGATACCTCCTTCTCGCAGGCCTCCTAATTTGAGCTAATAATTCCCCATACTTAAATGGGGGTACTGGCATTCCAGGTGGACCACTGAGTTATCCATACCCCATATTTTGGGGAAACAGGACCCTGGTCCTAAACCAATTGTGACAAAGAATCTCTGTTTATTTGATGACAAAACAGCAGTGGACTTGCATCATGTTATTGGCATCTGGACTAATTGTTCAGTTCTTCAGATGTTGCATGTGAGTGCCAATAACTCCAATAGTAAGCTGTGCCCAATAGAACAACTTTCTATTATTTCAAGGACCCAGACCCAGAGATTCTATACTAAAAGTAACCTTTAATCTTTTTCTCTGCATATGGACAACAGCCAAAAGAATCCTTCACTGCTAAAACTTCATTAAGACTATCAGTGACAAAACTGGGACTCAGTGAATTACTGGATTAAAGCTAGAAGTTTAAATCCTTCCCCTCCCCTTCCCTTTTTCTATTTTCTATTCTTTGGCAGCTATCCATTTAACCTTGAGTGTCTGGTAGAGATTTCTCTCTCACCCCACACTCTCTTGAAAATATAAATTGCATGGAGGAAATATGTCCCTGTGCAAAAACTTGTAAGAATAATTAATGATTTTTTAAAAGACCATTTATTTTGTTTGCTATCACAACAAGTATTACCTTGTCCTACCATTTGTAATTAAAAGACGGGGCTGGCCATTTGCATTATAAGTAACAATTATCTGTTCATGGTCAACATGACAGCAACAGCTGCTGCTACTGCTATACAACCAGATGATTTGTTTTTGTTATATCCATAGGAATGATCTTTATGAACTTAAGGGAAGATCTCAGGTAGCTTCTTCTAAGGGACTATAATTGGAGCTCCTTGGTACTTACCCTGAGATGTGGCAGGAAACATGTGATTACATATCATATCATGGGGAGGAGGTTCCTAAAATGTATTGAGCAAAGTGCAGCCCTAAGGATACATGCAGCCCCCACCAAGGTTTTTTGTTTTGTTTTTTGTTTTTGTTTTTTGTGCCCCTCAGCCTTTCCAGAGTCATCACACTGGCCCTTTTTGTGGTCAAAACAAGGAGTTGAATTCCCCTGTCCTGGAAGATTACACACATGCATCTTTGCAATGACACATTTTTCAGAAGCATAAGTGGATCTCAAGACACTTCTACTTCCAGGGTGGGCATGGTTGGGGGAGAGATTTCTGGCCACCTATACAGCCCATAGGATATTTTGAGGGAGCAAATTGCCCCCAACCCCAATACATTTTCCTGCTATATCAGAGAAGCCAAGATGTTGGAGATTGTTCCATGTCCTTTATCTCTTTAGTGACTAGATGAGGTGGATCTATACTGATCATATAACCAGTGCTGGGGTGGAATCCCCATTATTTCTGGTCAGTGATCACAGAAAGTGTAAATGGAGTGCATGTGGTAAGGATAAATGACTTCAGGGGAGAGGAACAGCTGAAGGAAGATTTCCAACCCCCGAGAACATCTGACCTGTAGGATAGATCCTATGGCTCTGTCTAGCTCCTCTTCAGGACCAAAATGGTCCACTAGCCATGATATATGGAGGAATATATATTTGTGTTAATGTTGATTCATCTGTGTTTTTAAGATGTTCTAGATACCTATGGAGATACTATGCTAGGAAGGTAAGTGCATGAGGAGGAGACACAAGTCGGGAAATGGATAGGACTATAACCAGACCTCTTTATGGGTATGTCTAAGACGTTTCCAGAAGAAATGAATGGAAACTGAATGATTTCTTTGTAATCACCATACAGCTCTCTATCCCTGACACCACAACTAAGTGTCTTTGTCTATTTTAAAATCTATTAATTGTCAGCCTCAGGAACATATAAATATACAGAAAAAAATAATATTTAAAAAAAGTTTGGAAGCTGTTGCCCATATATCACAAACACCAGTTTAAAATAAGTAATTCCAAAGAAAGAAATTAGAAATAAACAATTTCAGATGGTTAGTGCCAATATAAATGGATTGAAAATAGAGTCTTTCCTCACCTCTTTACAAGCACACACACAAGTACACATGTGTACATACACTGTCTCTCTCTTCTGGGGAGCTTTTTCAGCTGGGTAATAATGTGCCAAATATATAAAGGAATGCATAGATAAATACCAGGCCATATTACTCTAGAACATTTTCCTCCCCTAAGATTGACCATTGTCATAAGTTATCATCTCTACATTTTGGCAGCTCATTTTTTGACATCCCGCTCTTTCAACCAATGCAAATTACAGCCATATACTGTACTATCAACATGTGGTCCACTCTTTTGTCATTCGACTCTTGCCTTCTTCCTGTAGGGAACTCGAGGGAAATACAGAGGATGGTTCATGAGTATGCACAGGTGCACTCACACTAGTTGTAAAGTCTGTCAGTTGGTTCAACACCGTCTTTGTTCTGTGTTCAGTCATTTGTGATGCATCTTAGATTGTGGGCAGTGCTCATTCAATCTGTGTTCAGTTGTTCATGGTGTGATTTAC
Organism: Ctenosaura bakeri; assembly: GCA_948474755.1. Classification (NCBI taxonomy): domain Eukaryota; kingdom Metazoa; phylum Chordata; class Lepidosauria; order Squamata; family Iguanidae; genus Ctenosaura; species Ctenosaura bakeri. The sequence goes on along the minus strand of CAOLHI010000744.1, from coordinate 269,182 downwards.
ATTGTGGGCAATGCTTCTCTTACAACATTACTGCATAGTATTTGTGTTTATAATATATAGTATAATATATAATACATATAATACACAACATAATATACAGTAATACAATACATATGGCAATAATTAGAGTTATACACACACACACATATATATAGTACAGTACAGTATATAATATTATGTAATATTATAATTATTTGTGCTTAGAATATTGTACAATATTCATAATGGCACCTAAATGTTGTGATAAAGCTAAAAGAACCCATAAGACTTTAAATTTGCAAGAAAAGCTAAAACGAATCAAACTTGATAAGAAAGGCATATCCAGGAATGATATAGGCTGTAAGCTAAGTGTATCACACTCAACAGTTAGTACAGTTGTTAAGAATAAAGCCAAAATGTTAGATAAAATTAAAAATGTCAGCACAGTCCACACTAAAGTTATTAGAAAGCCGGACAGCCTCACTGTTTATATGGAAAAAGTTTTAAATATGTGGATTTAAGATTATCCACCACAATATTCCTTTAAACACCACTATTATCCAGGTCAAATCTCTAAGTCTATTTAATATAATAAAGGCTGAAAGAGGAGAGATATCTGCAGAAGAAACCTTGGAGGCTAGCAAACACTTTTTAAATAGATTCAAGAAAAGACGCAATTAGCATATTATAGAAGTGCAAGGAGAAGGAGCTAGTACAGAAACATGTTATGCAGAGTTTGGAAAAAATATGTAGAAGATGGTGGCTTTGCAAAGCAACAGATTTTCAGTGTGGATGAAACAACCCTATATTGGAAAAAAATGCCAGCTAGGCTTTTTATTGCAAAAGAACAGAAATCTATGCCTGGACTCAACCTGCAAAAGATAGGCTAATGCTGTTGCTAGGGTCTAATGCATCTGGCGACTGCCAGCTAAAGCCTATGCTTATATACCATTTAGAGAATCTGAGGGCCTTTATAAACTATTTAGAGTCAGGCCTTCCAATTTATTACCAGAGTAATGCAAAAACCTAGATAATTGCTTATTTATTTGTAATTTGGTTCTCAGATTATTTCAAACCTACTGCTGAGGCTTATTGCAGGGAACAGAAAATTCCCTTTAAGTTTCTACTGTTTGTTGAAAATGCTCCAGGCCACTCAAGAGCTCTGAGTCCTTCAGAGAAATTCAAGTTGCCTTCAGGTCTGCAGTACAACTTCACTGCTGCAGACAATGGAACAATGTGTAATTTCAGCATTTCAGCATTCAAATCTTACTGAGTAGGACTTTTGAAAATGTTGTAGCTGCCTTTGATCTTTCTGGGGGATGAAAGCAAAATAAATTAAAAGCTTTTTGGAAAAGCTTCACTATTTTGGATGGCATTGAAACAACTAGAGATGCATAGGAGGAAGTTAAAGATGCAACTTTGAAAAGTGGGAGAAACTCATTCCCACACTCATGGACAATTTTGAAGGTATTGAGGATCCAGTGTAGGAAATCATTTCAAATGTTGTTGACATGCCAAGGCAATAAGGACTGGAAGTCCAGCTTGAACATGTTACAGAATTGCTTGGGTTGCATGATGAGGCCCTAAGAGATTAGGATCTCCTGTTACTTGAAGAACCAGGAAGGCTGTTCAGAGAACAGGAATATGGATCAGCCTGGGATATTGATGACTAAAGAATTAGAAGAAGGAATTGGCAAAATAGACGATGCAATTACATTTTAGGAAAGGGTCAATCCCAGTTTTGAAAGAAGTTGAAAAGTAAATAGAGGCTGACAAAACCAAAGAGCCTGTTACAGAGAATTTCTCAGGGAAAAGCATAATATATCAATGCAGCAACTCTCATTGCTTTCCTACTTAAAGACACCACCTCCACAACCACTGCCAGTCACCCTAATTCTTCAGATTCAGAGCCATCAACATAAACACCAACATCAACCCCTTGTATGATCTTCATCAAAGCCCACTTCTGGAAAAAGAATGAGATTGTATGAAGTTTCCAGGTTCAACTATCTCTTTTCAACTTTATTCAATAAATCACCATCATTTGTCCAGGTGTACAAGAATCAAAATATTTAAAGGCAAGCTTTTGTTCATTTTACTGTACTTGTGTGTGTGTGTGTGTGTTATGCTATTTAGCTTTTGCATGCATTCACAAATGATATATGGTGCATTGTTTGCCTTTTTTCAGTGCTCAAAATGCATTTGCAAACTAAAAATGACTAACTTGCACTTTTTAACCAGTTTCACTTTTTGACAGTTCTCCAGTCCCTAACCCATCAAAAAAGCTGGGGATGCCTAAATATCATTTTTTTTTCCTCCTAAGGATTATGGTAGTACTAGTCCCTGTTCCATTCTGGTGGGAAACAATGCTCCACTGTTTCTCTTCCATTCCAACTTTTTAGGATCTTGGCCTCCAAGTCCATCACTTTCAAGGAAGAATCTTTGACCTAGATGGTGTCCTGGTCCCCAGTTTCCCTAGGAAATGTCAGTGCCCTTCATTCATTTATTTGTATTTTTTATTTCAGTTTTTTTATCCCAGCCTCTCTCTGGATATCTGAGGGTGGAGTGCAAATTATATAAACACCTTTGTGGACCATTTAAAAACAGTGGACCCTCTGGGAACACAGAGAGGGCTCTTCCCTCTAGCTCAACCTCCATCAATGAAGGCTTTTCCAAATTCTGCCTGCCATGGGGAGACCACTTTTTGTTCTGGAAGAGCTAAAGCTTTGGAAGATCTGTGCTAACCAAGTACTTATGCATGTATACATATCTTCAAGTTGTCTGTCAAGTTTTGGTAACCCTGTGAATTTCATAGGGCTTTCTTAGGCAAGAAATACTCAGAAGTAGTTTTGCCTATTCCTTCCTCTAAAATATTGTCTACAGCACCTGGTATTGCAGGATCAGTCCCGATCAGTATTTGGAGGGGAAACCAGTCTTCTTAAGCCCTACATAAATTGGCCGAAGTCCTATGCTGAAACTATAGTTCCTTCCATTAAAATCTACCACAGAAAAACAGGTCTTGCAAAACTCTGTCCAGGGTCCTGAACAATCCTTTTCCTATGCGGTGCTTTGCCCCATTTCAGGTCTCTTTCAGACTATACAATTACAGCAGTCTGACACCATTTCAGCTGCCATGATTCCATCCTATGGAATCCTGGAATTTGTAGTATTGTGAGGAATTTAGAATTCTTTAGCAGAGAACTCTAACTTCTCAGCAAAGTACAAACCCCAGGATCCTGCAGGAGGCAGTGCTCGTAAGTAAAATGGATTCAAAGTGCTATAATTGTGTAGTATGAAAAAGATCCTAGCTAGACTTGTTTTACCACACAAGACCTTGGCCATTTCTGCACTACATTGTTGTAGTGCTATTATTCCACTTTTAGCATCCTGGGGAATTCAGAGGTTTGTAGTTTCCTGTGGCCAAAGAGCTCCCTGGCTGAGAATTCTAAATGCCTCTCCCTAAACTGCAAGTCTCAGGATTCCATAGGATGTTGAAAGTGGAATAAGAGCACTATAACAGTCTAGTGTGGAAATGGCCCTTGTTGCACCTACTGTAACTTCCCTTACTGATCATGACTTATTGATATTTTCAAAGATGTGACTTTGCCTCCCTGATACTACTGTGAGTATTCCAGAAAGTTGTTTCCCCAGAACTAGTACCTATCTCCTTCACACCTAAACCCATATTCTTGCTTCTGGCATCAGAGAAGGAAACAGCAATGACAGCGAGTGTGTGATGCATCTGCCTTTCAAAGCCCTCAAAAGCATAACATGTTGAGGGTCAAAGTATGGTATGTTTGGGCCTCCCTAGTTTCAAATGCTCACAGTTTCAAACTGCAGTGGTTTTAATAACTGTCTTTTTGCATAGAGATTTGATAGATGTTTTTCCACAAAAAATTATTTGGGGCTTAACGTACATGTTTATTTAAGCCTTGAGCCATGTATCTATGATCACAGTCTATGCACTATATGTGGTACAATCCTACACATGGTTACTCAGAAGTAAATATTGTTGGGCTCAGTGAAACTTATTCCCAGATAACTAGGTATAGTTTCAACCTGAAAATCATATGAGCATATGTGACTTAATTGTGGATCTCCTAATGCCACTCAGTTATTTCTGTTCAAGTTGTATTGTACTGTGTTGTATTGGTTTATTTATACCCCACTTTCCCCCAAATTTGGGACTGAAGGTGACTTGCAAAATAAAGAGAAATCACATATACATAAAATCACATGTAGATAAAAGACAGATACAAAGTTACTTCTAAAATTGCATTAAACTGCAAGAGGAGGGAGGATCCTTTTGAATTTCCTTGGTGGAGAAGGAGAGGCAGGAGGAAAGAGCATCCTGTGACCCTTTAATGTTATTTTTAATTTTTTTTTTTTAAAAAAAATTCTATTAAACTGTCTGTAGAATTAAAACCAGAGAGCCAGCAAATACTGAACCTGGATTCCAGGGCATCAAAGTCTGAATTCCTGCTCCGCCATGGAAACTCATCAGCTGATATTGGGCAAGTCATACTCAGCTTGAAAAGAGGGCAATGGCAAATCTCCTTTGAATAAATCTGGCTGACAAAACCCTATGATAGAGTCACCATAAGTTGAAGGCACATAACAGCAACAAGAAGAATTAAATCTATTCAAAGCATCTTCATTTAGAAAAACAAAAGATAAAAATAAGACAGCATATTAAGAAAAAATATTTCACATCAAACAATTAATTCTTCCAAATCAGTTGGAATAAAAAGGTCTGCAAGGATGCAAGAAGGGAAGCCTTCTATTATCCCTGCAAAGGGAGTTCTAGGATCTGGGAGCAGGCCCTGTCTCATATCCCCACCAAACATCCCTGTAAGTCTTGGGACCATAAGAAACACTTCCTTCAAAGATCTCAGAGCTCAGACATGTTTTTGTCTGATACAGTTCTGCGGTTAGCCTGGATCCAAGCCACAGAGCTGATAGCCGGCACTTTGATTTGTGAATGCTGTGTGGTTCACAGAAGTAGAAGATGTTTATTATAAAACTTTTGTTCCAGACATTTTCAATCTTACTTTGTACAAAATTGTTTATTCTCTAGTCTCCTGGAATCAAGACTTTCTCAATTACCTTGGTTACCATCCACTTTGGGGTGTACAGTGCGTGTCAGTCTGAAGCACTATGAAGCTGACAAGTTTGTTTAGGCATCTCATTGTCTAGCTTTCCTGAACTGTTGAAACTTAACTAACCATAAAATGATATAATTAAACTAATGGGAAAATAATCAGCTTTGAGTAACTGCAAGTGCTTGGGGGGTGCTTTGGATTTTTCCACCAGATAACTGAATCATTACAAGACTTCACAAGCACATGCGTAAGTACATATGCATGTATTTGCATACCAACAGCTTCCCCCTTCTCCCCATTTGACTGGTAGCAATGATAGAAGGGCAAGAGCAGAAGACGGAATGAAGAGTACATTGCATTTTCTTCCAGTACTTCCACACTCTACTCAATATTACATTTATTTTTTCTTGATTGATTGAATGGTCGATTTAGTGGGGCATCTTTTTCTCAATGTGGGAAGCAAGGCAGCTTACAAAATGTTTTAAAAGAGAATACAACTCATACAATCATAATGGGAAGGACCAATTTAAGAAAATTAAATAAACGATCATATTAAAACCAGCCCTGAATTAAAACTAGTTTTAACAGTTCATCAGGCAATCAATTTTCTACAAAACATGTACCTAACAGATTGCACAGTACAGCTAAAACCACTTCCACTGGATATAAATGCTACTAGATCCCTTTGAAAATCTTTCAAGTTTCTCACAATGCAGTCCTATGTGTGTCTCTCTCAGAAGTCAGTCTCCTTAAGTTCAACTGAATTTATAGTCAAATAGGTGTGTGTAATGGCTTAGGTTCTGCCTAAATACTCTAAACGAACCAGATTCTGTCTGATCATGGAAGATGAGCAGGATTAGTCCTGGTTAGTACTTGGATGAGAGACTGGGATGCTGTAGGCTATATTTCAGAGGAAGCAACTGGCAAAATCACTTCTAAGTATTCCTTGCCTAAGAAAACCTTGTGAAAATTCATTGGGTCAGTATAAGTCAACACGCAACTTAAGGGCACATACACACACGTGGCAGTGCTTAGAAAGTTACTTTTCAGTCAAATAAATGCAATGAAATGTTCAAGTCTTCAATAAGTAGGTATGCGCCAACTGAATCTTCAAATCCTAGGTAAGGATTCGAGATTCACAAATCAAGATAGGCAAACCGAATCTTTTGAATCCGCCACCAAAATAGTTTGTTGGAGACTGGGACACTTGAAAACTTGTGAGACCAGGACGACTGAAAACCTGGGAAACCAGACACACAAGAGGAGATGGCAAGTAGGTGAGTTTTTCTCTTGATGTAATAATGACCTTTGCTAACAATTTCAGAAATTACATCTGAGGTTGCATTCTAAAATATTTAAATTGAACATTTAATATTTAAGTTCAGCACTTGACTGGAAGATACTGTCTTATTGAGATTTCAAGGACAGCTGAAACATTCCTTTGCATAGCTCCCTTGCAAAGCTCTTCCAGAACCAATTCTGGGGTTTGGAGTTTTACAAGCTGTCACAACTTTCTCTGCCAAAGTGTGCTGGTGCATCAGCAAACTACAAACCCCAGGTTGCCATAAGGAGCTATGCAAAGAAAAGCCAGTTTTGATCTGCATTATTTTTGTACTGTAGTATGTGGCCCTGTTTACACAGGCAGGAAAATGTGGCATTAATCCACATTTTCCTGCCTGTGTAGAAAGAGCCTTCATGTCATTTTCAACCTGATGAGATCCTGAGGCGAAACTATGACAATTGTCTTGGCCAGATTTCTTCAGAGGGAGATTTGCCTTTGCCTAGGCTTTTGCTGACACTGAGAGAGTGTGTCTTGCAAGATTATCCTTCTTTCCCTTGCTTTTTAAACTCTTTTTTTTAAAAAAAAAAAAAAGATTCTAAAGAGTTGAGATTCGTGAGATTTGTGGATTCCCAGAACCTTCCAGGGATTCAGATCTGGATTTGGAAAATTCTGGCTTCATCCCATCCTTATCAATAACAAAGCAATAACAGGATGATGCTCTGAGATCCTGAATAACTTTGCAAACTCTGATACAAGACTTCAGCCACATTTTTTCATGCTGACCAAGCATTGAATTCTGATTGTTCCCAGTTGTAAACTTATTTCTGCTCCAAAAGCCCAAGTACATGACATCAAAGAAGATTGTTGGCAAGGCATACTTTCATCTCTCTTATGGTATGATCCGATTATGCTGATGCAGAACTTTGGAAGTAACACATTATAAATTACTTACAATTCCTTTTTGCAATAACTAATGCAAAATGTAATTACATTATGATTCTAATATAGAGAGAGCAATAGCACTCCATTTGCAGAGTAACTGTTTTTGTTCCTTTTATAGTTACAGAACTGTGTGGCCCCATTAGGTAGATACTACAGGCCAGCAGCTTGCAGTAATCTGATGTTTTTAAAAGTAACAACAATAATAGTTAATTTTGAATACCAAGAAAGTCAAGAGTTACTTTGACAAATTAGAGCTACAGGCACAACTCCTTTGAGGATTATGGAACTGAGCAACCTCTTGGGTGAACCAGACTTAAGTTTCTCTGTCCTCTGATCAGCATTCTGCTGGAAAGAAGGCTGAAAGGACTAGAAATGCCCAAACAACTGGTTGCACCCTCATGGCTGCATAGTTCACCTATGCTCCCCAACAGTGGCAGACTGCATGGGAGGCAAGTGAATCCCACAGTGCATATGTGAAAGATAGGACATTAGTTTGTGCAGTTCTTATTACTGCTTCCTCCTAGAACTCCTTGAAAGAAAGAAAAGAGGCAAGGACAAATCACTACAGGTATACCTGTTAACAAAGTAAGACACATTCTTGGCCATTATTTCATTAACAGAAAGTTTGGTACAAGAAGGAGAACTAGAAAGAATAGGGATAGGTTCCTATAGCACAAGAAAGAAGAGCAGTTGAACATGTTCCAGCAGAGGAGAATGCCACAGATATCATTTCACAGCACGCTGATCTGCAGTACCTCAGAAATTCTTTGATCGGAATACTGTCAGGAGGAAAAGGTAGGAAGTCCAATGGTGGACATCCATGATCATAGTCTTTCAACATTCTGAGAGTAGGTGGGGAGGTAGGTTTATCTACTCTCCCCTTTTCTGTCTGTCTTGCAGTTCATGCATATGCAGAGGAGCTTCTGGAGGCAGCTGCTGTTTACCTTGTCTATTGCAATGAAGTACACTCAGCTACAACAAGATCAGCTAAAGCAGAATCCTATTCTTTCCCAACTCAAGGTTTTGTTTTGTTTGCATTGTTTACTGCAGACTTGCTGGTGCAACTCAGTACTGGATGTCCAGCCCTCCTTCAGCATCCTCCCAGTGCAGGTCATTTAAATAAATAAATAAATAAATCCAACTAGACAGAGGACAAGGGGAGAAATGTAGTGTGGGGGGGGGGTAAAAAAATCCTGTATGCTTTATGTCATAGGCTTTGTGAACTAAGGTTCACCTGTATTGCCTGTAAGTATTCTGCGTTTCTGAACTGATCTATTTTTCTTGAAATGCCTAGTAGACAATTTCCAATGGCTAAAGAACAAACAGCAAATCCACACTGTGGTCTGACCAGTCCTGTTACATATGTTTCAGACCCTTGAGAGTGATGACTGTCTTGACTTACATTCAGCTACAAAGTAGTCCAGTGTTGTCATATTTCACACCCAATAAATTGCTTCCTACTAAGAGGTAAAGTGTTGACATACTCCATCTAACTGAAGACCAAAATGCCATTATATCCAATCTTTTATTAAGACAAGGTGTACTCAAACGGTTGCAGTCCTACAGTACACTATATACTTAATGCAATGTAGATTAATTTGCCAAGGTGTGGAATAAAATGGTACAGGAATTTCCTGAAACAGCATGCAGTGCCTTAAACAAGTTCTCCTGTGGAACAATTACTGAAGCTGTCACTGAAGTAGCTTGTTAGTGATGAGTCTCTCATGAGGATGCTGCTACTGTGTGACAGAAGGTACGCAAGCTACTACATTCATGTCATTTAAGGCAGCAATATAGCAAGCAATTATATTAACACCTGACAGGAGCTAAATTGCTATGTACACCAGTAATAAAGGCAACCAAACCATCATAATTTTAGTATTTTTTTTCCTAAAATTGGGTACATTTTAAACACTTCATCCATAGCAAGCCCTCTAGTACCAAGTCATCCCTCATAAGAATTATTTCAGATGATGATAAAGAATAAAATATTTGAAAGGCCTTAGTAAAGGCAGCCTTAGCAGGCAGTCTGGAAGAACTACAATTAGTGTTCAAAGAAATGCCACTTTTAGACAGGAATCATGTCAAGGTGCTATCCTGGTGTAAAAAAAAAATGCCTGTGTAACTGGTTTTACTTGTCAGGATGTGTATAATTACAATAATATAATAGAAAGGCACACATACAACCCAAAAAAATTGATCCAGACTTCCCAGAAGGGCTACATTTGCTATGGCTTTTCAAATTCTTTATTATCTGTGAAGGATGATTGGCTATTAGGAGGTTCTATGGCTCGAGTTCTACAAGCACACAGACAGAAAAATTTTGATGGGTGAGTAGGGAACTATTTGGCTGTTGCACAATAGGTAGGTTTAATGCTTTGGTGCACACTGCATATTGAATCTTGACCTGAGAGTACAGCTGTAAATACAAAAGAAGACTGGCATAGAGCTCCATAGACCAATTTCCCTTCATTTCTTTCTTCCCATCTCTGTGCTCTTCTCCTGCACTGCAGCCCAATACACATTGGGGGGAGCTTTGCATACTGTCAGTTGTGTATATTATTATAACACTGTTTTTATTTAAAAGATATCATTACAATTACATTTGTTTTTCTTATACTACATAAAAAGGGGAACCTTCAAAAGTGTATCAATAAGACAATCTTATGTCTATGTACTCAGAAGTAAGATTTATTAAGTTTAGTGGGACTTAACTGCCAGGTAAGTGTATCCAGCATTGTGTGTCAGCATGACTAATGGATGGGATGATGGAGTTCATAGTCCAGAACATCAAGGAGTCATCAGGCTGAGAAAACTAGTATAGTATTGCAGCCTATATGTTTATTTTATACTCTGTTTTAAAGTGATAATACTTCAAATAGTTTTTGAAAACTAAATGCTTGTTTGCTGTCTTCTGAAAAGGAAACTAGGTTTTAGACATTAAACATCCTTTGAGTCATTTTTTTTCTTCCAGAAAGTTATTAAAACTCTTTTATCTTTGGATAGTTTCTTGAGGAGTTCTCTGATGAAATGCTGACTAATTAGCTATATGTTTTATATCCTGACCACAGTCTTATTTAAAATCTAGGAAATTAAAATTTGCCAGCAAAATAGAAGCTGAACTTACCATAACTTTATAGCTTCCACAAAAACTATGTGCAAGTGAGTTTCTTCTGAAAAAGTGCAGTTGGCAGAGCTTCACCTGTCTTTCACTGTCTGCACAGGTGCTTAATTCTAAAGAAGAAATACCTTCAAATTCAAAACTTGGAGAGCAAGAATATGTCTCACGGGGATTTGTCATTTATTCTGAATTTTTTTCTCATTATAATCCCATATGGGGGTACACAGAACATCCACAGTGACCTCAATCCGTCAGAATGATTACTGATCAGGAAAGAGTAAAAATATTACCCAGAAAGGTTAAAAAGAAAGAAAGAAAGAAAGAAAAAGAAAGAAAGAAAGAAAGAAAGAAAGAAAGAAAGAAAGAAAGAAAGAAAGAAAGAGGAAAAGCATGGTGTATATGAAATATATTCAGTAAAAAAATTAATCGATCTGTCCATTCACCCACCAATCTATCTCAGGGCTAGCCTCCACTTTATATGGTGGAGAACAAGATGGCAACCAAGACAACAGTTTGGTGATTCTAACTTCAGTACCTGTTATGGGACAGTCTCATCCACCATATCTGGAGACAGCTGCTTCATTCTGCTAAATGGCAAGGCCTGTCCAATATTAATGTACTACTGTTTTGAAGACTATGAATAAACATCAAAATTGTTTAAGAGGATACCCAACAGCGATCCTCCTGCAAGCAATGAAATTGCAATTGAGACTTGTCCTGCTTTTGCAAAGTTTTGTTTGAAGTTGTACAGTTTGATCAAACATGATGAGGTATGATGTAAGCACAGAGCCAGTGCTGATTCCATAGATATGAATTCTGCCTCCCCAAATCTTAATTAACAAACAAAAACAGAAAAACCCATATATTTGCCATATTCAGTAAGCAGCTCCTGAATCAGATCAGTCAGTTATAACTATGATGGATTTGCAGGTACTTGTGGAGCAAAGAGTATAGATTTGTTTTACCAGCAGGTATCCCCATTTGCCTGAGACTAGGAAGAGACCTTAGGTCTGTAAGCAAACACTGTTCAAATAGTTGGCAGAAGCTTCTTTCTCTACCAGATAGAACTTTTTTTTTAATGGGTGAGAGAGTTAGGAATAGGTTCCTTAAATCCACAGACCAGAGGCGACAGTAAATGTTTCCCCAAGGTATCCCAGAAGAGATAAAGAAGAGCAAACAATATTGCCACTTCTGTATAATAATGCAGGTTTCTACACCTAATTAACTGAATGAAAAACATGAGCTCTGAAAGTTGTAAAATTTAAAAATGATTTACTTTTGCTTTCTGCATTTCCTATGTGTCATTCTGCCAAGGTGCCATTGTCTACATTAGTTCTGGAAAGACGGGGGGGGGGGGAAATACTGACAGTCATTTCTAAGGCAGCAACTTTGTTCCTCTAAAAAGGGAAGTGGCTGGTGGGACAATTCTGGTTTAGAGAACATCTGCATTTCTTATTCTCATTCTCATATTTTTGCTGGGTACAATCGAAATAAATGAGGCTGAATAAATTCCAAGAATGGCTGTGGAGGAAAGACTGGGTTCTAAAATCTGTCTTTTGTGCTTTTTTTTTAAATTTTATTTTGGCTTAACAACACAACGCCACCACTCTCTCCTTCCCACGTTGCCTTTTCTCCTAAAGGAAAAAGAAAGAAAGAAAGAAAGAAAGAAAGAAAGAAAGAAAGAAAGAAAGAAAGAAAGAAAGAAGAAAGAAAGAGGGACTTATATGCTATAGGCAGGGAAAGGTAGCATATCTTCTGTGTGTGTGTGTGTGTTTAAAGTGCTTAGAGGCAGTTCCTGCACTTCCAATGGGGTGAAGCCTTCAGATGGGTAAATATAGATGACAGTATGGTATATTTGTGGAATTTGGGGGCGGTTGGGGGGGAGTGACTGCTCCAATGGTTCCAATGGTCTAGATGTTATATTCAGACCCAATTCAGGGGGAAATTTCTGAACCAGTTTCTGCCCATGGCCTGAGACTGTGCTCTACTGTGATAAAGCATTTTATGACACATTGTTATACAATATTCTCTTGGATCTTTCTTAGGTCTTTCTTCCTCAGACCAGGTAGCAGGTGAGGACATCTCAGTTGAGGTACAGTGACACATAGGCTACAGAAGCCAAAATGAAAGATATTATCACAAGAAATGAGATGTAGCTATGGAAAGGGACAAGATGTTACAATTGGCCCCTCCATAAGAATTCTACCCCCTCAAATGGCATTTTCATTCAGTCCCCAAATTTCTAGCATAGTATTTGTTGTAGTTGGGCATTTTAGAAATACAGTTTAGGTATCTAAAGAAAAGGGGCAGGCAAACTTGCCAAAGGAATGCAAATACAAAAAAGTCCTGGGTGTTAATTATTCTCAGTGTCTCACTCTCTTCAAAGCTAGAAATTTGGGGAGCGGAAGGAAATTTCATTTGTGGGGCAAAATTCTTATTTGGGGGAACAATGTCCTCATTTTGCACTACAGTCTGTCTCTCAACATGGTGTGACTTCTTTTATCTTGCTGAATCCCAGCACTTCTGTTTGTGTGCTGAAACAAGCCGGAATGAATAAAAGACACTGATATGGACTTACACTTGCACCGAGCTGGCAATTTTGACATGGTTCATCTTGTGCTTTCACAGACTATTACCCCACTTCACATTAAGTTCCTCTGTATAGTTCTGCTAAACTTTGACATCCGCAATCTTTGGCAACTCCTTTGAAAATACTGTCGGGGGCATTCTGGGAGTCAACAAAATAAGGATATATGCAGCAGCAGTTGCCTTGACAACAGTAATGCAGCACAAGTAAAATGTCTTTGCAGAGGGAAATATGGCTGCAATTCATGGCTTTGCCAAGGTTATGCCTGAACGAGAAAGCACACTTTACTTGATATCCTGAAGCAAGAAAACAAAATCCTCTGGTCAACTCAAGAAAACAAACAGAAGTGTTTTGTTTTTAACTCAGCAAAATGTCTGGCTTGACTAAGCAAAATCTCACTACAAACCACAGATAAAGTCATTTACCTGAGAACAATTCCATTCTCTCCCAGTGGAACTTTCCTCCACATCAGTATGGTTAGCAGTTAGCATGTTTACTGGGCATCACTCCTTGATCCCAAATTTGATATACACAAGTAAAAGCAGTGCTGCAAACCTGATGGATTTAGATTGTAATGCTAAGGGTAGGGACCAGGGGTGTCTCAATCCTTGACCCTTTCCACACGCGGGTAAAGAAATGAGGGAAACCACACTGAAACAGAGCTTACCTGAGTCTGTCGCCACGTGGAGCAGCGCGTTTTCGCTCCTCCACACTCGTCGGCTTCCCACGGCATCCTGCGGGGCCCAAAATGGCAGCTTACGACTGGCGGAGGCTCTCCACCAACCGGAGAAGCTCGCCAGCCGGAAAGCCTGCCCCCGGCAGATCTGTAGGCATGCCCTTGGGTGCACCTGCAAATCCACACCGGGCACTGCGACAGGGCTGCACAATCGTCCTTTTTAAAGACCACATGAAAAGTGGTTTTCAAAAAGCATGCGGTGCCGCCACTTCCGGGCACCCTAGCATGGATTGGGGTGTGGAACTACGCAAAAGTAGTCCGCCCCAATCCACTTTACAGTGTAGACGACCTCCGTCAGAGGTCGCTCTACACTGTTTTTAAACCCCCGTGTGGAAAGGGCCCTTGTCAGGTTTTTTAAAAGGATCTCTCCAAGATGCTGAGCCTTGTGGTATAGAGTTCAGTACACTGGATAACTCCTTTAAAGTCTAGGTTAAAACATAGAGGAGATTCATTGCCTCTTTGATATAGGACTCACCAATCCAAGTAAGTAGGAACTGTCATACTACTTATTCTGTAAGCTACCCAAGAAGTCTTTTGCCTAAAACTTACTTCCCCTCATGTATACATGTTTTTAATAAGCAAGCAAATAAAATAAATATTGAAGGATCCAATGTGGTTGAAAACATTGGGGTACCATATATGCACATGAGAGGTAGATGTGCCAATAGCACCACACAGATGCCTTTTCTATGGGCTTTCCCTTCAGAATGCTGAGAGGGTCAGAAAGTTCTTCTCAGGGAAGGAATATTTGTTCCCTCCTTGCTGTTCTTTTGTTGGCAGATAAACAGTGACCGCTACCCACAACCAGCATCCTCCCTCTAGTCACCTACCTAACTTCCCTCTTTGACCTGCATTCAGAGGGAGCCCCCTTCCCAGGTCACATCAGCAACCAATCCAGGCCAGCTAGAAGACATTTGGCAGCTACTGTCAGAGGCAGAGAAGCAGGCAAAAATTGGGACAGCTGCTCAGCCAGGCTATACAGGAAGAGGAGGAAAAGATAGTGGTGGTCTCCCTCTTCCTCCTCCTGTTGGAGGCAATTGGGGCCACAGTGGACTGATCACCTCTGGGCCTCTCTTTCCAGCTACCACCACAATTGTTGGAGGTCTTGTGTTTTGCATCTGGCTTTATCCTAAGCCACCCAGTTGCTTACCCTCACTTTCCCTTCCTCCCACTCACTTGTGCTCTTGCATCCCTGGCCTCATTCCCCTCACTTCAGCCCCAGTCCTACTGTCTCTGGCAGCAAAGGTAGGCTGGCTAAAATTGTTACAGAATTTTCTATAGAATTATTATTTTCTTTGAAATTCACAGATTTTACAATGGATGTCCAAACCAATCAAGAATATACTACTGAGAAGGGCAAAAACACTGGGTCCCATGCCCCCTTCCAGACTGCCAGATTTCCTCAATGTGGACTAGGTCCCCCACTCCTCCTTGGCCTTGAGTAATAAAGTCCATGGTTACTGACTTTGTAAAAATGAGAGTAGGAGCCTCTCTGAATTCATCTTGGTTGAGTGTGTCAGTTGTGTTGGTAGATGATCCTTTTAAATCAGGCAACACAGAAACTGTCAGTCAAATTAACCTCCAAACCTCCACCCCATTCCAAACCACACTGCTAAATTCCAGTAGTAAAACATGTCACTGAATTGCAGCTGCAGTGTAAAATGCCCATCTGAAGAGAGGTTTTTTTTCTCTGCTCATTTTAAAGATATGTCTTTTTAAAAAAGAGGAAAAGTTTGCCAACAAGTTTTGGCAATACAGGGTATGTGTGCCAAACAGCAGCAATTCAGTACAATGGACTCTGGAAGTTTTCCCCCTCCCCCTCACTGAAATTATGGTGGAAGTCCTTCCCTCCCAATTTAAATTATGTCACTGCCTTTAAATCACTAGGGATTAGCTTGAAAATAAAGCTGTAGGCCATTAGCCTATGAATGTATTCTTTTAAAAAAAAAACAGAGTAGTATATCTCTTTAATTGGTGGAACAACTACAGTGCTAATTTAATGCATATTCTCTCCAGTGAATTTTGACAATACCTAATCTCATCCTACCTAGACTTTTTAAATGCCATGCCTGATGTTATCTGTAAGCCTGTTCACAGTTGTACCCTAAAATGTCGTGCGCCTCCTGCAGTGTGGCACTTCCTACTGCCTCCTTGCTCAAGCACTTTAAGAAACAAATGAGCCTTTCTCTGATAAATATCAGCTTATAAATTTTAATGCTTTGCCATCAGCCTCATTTGTAATGTTCCATACAGTTGGCCTGGGAGATTTTTTTAAACTCAGCAAATTGTATTTGAAACAAGTGAGTAGCAGAACAGAATTTTAGAACTCATGGATTTACTTTCATGGATTTCTGAGCCGCATGTTTTTTCCCCCATGTATGAATCTGTATTCTGGCAAATATCTCATTGCTGTTGTGCAGATTCAATATTAGCTAAGGGTCAGAGCTCAGAAAACTTACTTTTCTGGACAAAGCTCCCAGAACTGCCCAGCTGGCATGGCTTGTAATCTAAAAAAATAACTTCACCGAGCTCTGAGAAGGATTAACAAATCTGTTTCAAGCTCATGAATATATCTATACTACACAATTATATACTGTATATACAATTATATACAATTATATATCTATACTACACAATTTGATACTGCTTTAATTGTTATGGTTCTATCCTAAGAAAGATGAGGCAGTGATGGATTTTCTAGTGAGCTTCCCTAAATTACAGCATTTGAACTCTCTAGCAGTCTAACTACTCAACAAAACTACAAATCCATAGGCTACATATGGAGTCCATAGGCTACATATGGCAGTTAAAGTTGTATGGATATCACTCTTCCTAGTATTTATCTGTATTTCATTTCATTCCACTCCCATTTTCATTTGTGATACTTTTTAATCATCTCAAAGTAATGTTGATATATTTTTGTCTGTCTGTGTAGCATTTAAAAGGACGCATTCTCTCAATATTCACATTTCCATATTTCCATAAGCTGCATTCAGTACTCAGAGAGTGTCAAATGTTAGATGAGCTAAGTTTGAATCTGTATGTTTGTTTGACAGCTGATGATCAGGATCCAGACTTAGTCATCCATAGACCCATTTAAATCAATGGGACTTAAAATAGTTGTGTCTAATTTCAGTTCCTAAAGAGTCTACTCTAAATAAAGCTAAATTGGATCCAACTTGTTACATGCAATAGAATGCACAAATTCTTCAAATATCCCTAGTATCAAAGCACTCACTCTGTGGCTTCTTTACATATTATAATTTATATACACCTGAAAGAGTGCAGCTGTTTATTTAAAAAGGTATTGTGATAATGTTTTCAAAGGAAAAGAGGGAGGGAGGGAGGGAAGGAGTCAGATTTGTGCCGCTTTAACAGATTTGTTTGGGCATGACTACTGTGGATTACAGTTCACACCCTCAAATATGACTGATTTTGTGGATTTTAATCCATGAAAACCCATGCTAAAATGTCACAAGATTCTTATTTTTCCCTTTTTTTATATTGAAAGAGATGATACAGTGTGATGTTTGCAAGGATGTATATCACACAGATATGCTCTCTGGTAAATTCAGATTGCCCCAGGGGAAGACCCAACTTTGTCCTGCATCCCGACAGAAACAGTGTAGTGCAAGGCAAATGTGTCTCAGATGTGTCATGTTCCCCTCAGTTCATACCTTATGTATATCTTGTTCCAAATAATAGTTCAACCATACATGGAAATTGCCTTTTATTAAACTAATACTGACAGTTAAAGAGTGCTGTGAGCACAGCCTAGAAAAAATGCCTTACTTAGAACAAGTTTGCCACATAACATTTTGGTCACTGTCTTTTTGACTTGTTGATACCAGATTCATTAGGGGTCTGTGGGAAAAGTGCAACATTGCACACCAGGTGGTAATTGGAGTAATTAAAGACACATTTCATGAGCAGTCTGTTCTTCTGGATTTGAGACCACCCATTGAATTTATTTTGCAGGCATATCTGCCCAGATCTGCGTTTGTAACTCAAGCAGTTCTGCTATTTCTGGATGGCAGACAAAACAAGGTCTGGGCCCCAGAAAGTGCTCAACAATGCTGACCCCAACCCCAGTCTCATTCATAAGAATACTGTAATTATTTTGTGGCGTATAAAAAAAAACAACTGTATAAATGGGTAGCAAAGTGGTTTCTGGTTGTTTTCACTTTAATTGTAAATATTCCCAAATATGGGACTTTGAAATTTGAATTAGATTATGGCTGGAATTCTACTGGTAGTTCCAACTAGTGAACCCACTGAACCAATATTTACTTAAATGGTATTGATTCAATGAATCTATTCTAGCTGGACCTACCAATAACATTCAGGCCTATATGTCCGCCAAGGAAATGAGGAATTGTTCCTTCTCCCAAAGCTATTTTAAATTCTTTTTCAGTAAGCCATTTATGTTCAAGAACAATCGTGAAGACAAAGCAGATGTCTTGATGCCACTACAAATGGCAAAAAGAGGTCCCTGGTAGGGACACACACACATATACATTCGGTACCCATGGATTTTCCTCATCTCCATATCCAGTCCATATGCAGTTCTACCATTTTTTTCCATGGGATAAAATCTTTCCCCCGTTGTGGGGAAATGGCCTTGAAAGTGTGGCCAGAAATAAGCCCATCAACAGGTGGAATTTGAATTTCTCATATAATTTACAGTGGCATGGAGAACAAAATTAACCAAGCTATGTGATGAACCAATGTATAGAGATGTCTTTCCTGTGTTTCTAAAGTTACTGACTGGAGCAATTAAATAGGTTCCACTCAGTGCATCAGTCTTTGGCCACCAATGTGATGGAATGGAGAATATGAAGCAGTAAATTCTTATATGTAATCAATAAATAAAAATGATGTATCATTTTACGAAAGCCAGTAAAGTGCTTTTATGATTTATGCAGCTAGGCAGGAGATATTTTAAGGATGAAGTGGAGCTGTGTAGGCACACCATTTAAAAAGCAAAGTACTGTCAGCATCGTGCATATTACTGGTGCTTCAAAAAGAAGTAGAACCAGTCATCATTATGAATAATCACAATGGGTTAGTATGACACTGAAGGGAAGTGAACACCCAAGAGGAAATCAGCTCACAACAGACCTAGGGCAATGAAGGAAACACGGTCAGACCCAGCCATTGTGCTGCATAAATAATAATAAAAAAAACACACAAGATGGTACTCCCTGCCTATTCCTTGTACAGAAGCCAAGCTGGCTTAGGGGTTCTAGGACAAGCCATGTGGCATATGCAACAAATTGGAATGGCTAAGAGGCTTCCACAGCTACCATTCTCAGTATATTCCACCTAGAGCAGTTGATTCACTCTGATGAATAATATGGGAAACGCTGGAAGGGAAACATAGTGTGAACAGACTGGTTATTCGGGTTTTTTAAAATCTATTTATATTTCACTTTAGTTCTGAAGATCTCAAGACTATGTGATTATTCTCTGTTGTTATCCATGTAACAGCCATGTAAGGTAGATTAAACTGATATAAAAACTGGCTAGAGATCATGATCAAGGAACGATTTGAATCTGGGTAACTCCCATCCTGTTCTGACACTTTAAACACCACATAATATTCACTGTCATTAGGATCCCATGTAAGGCCAGTGGATTGTTCTCCTGGCCACTTGCCTACTTACCCTCTGTCTTTCCACTCTAATACTTGGCCCTGATGCATCAGTTTTTTCTGACCACTACCATTTTAGTGTCCCTTTGTAGACCAAGCACTGACAAATGAGCAGGTGAATCTCTTCCATTCACTTCCGTCTGAAAAGGAAACTCATCAGGCTTCTGAAAAAGCAAGCTCATTCCTAAGGGCTCATCCATGGTTCTGCTTTGCCAGCTGTGTCACACGAAAGGAGTTGAACTAGTATTATTAATTATACAGCAAGAACAGTAGGTGTTGCTGTACAATTAATAACATTCTAATGGTTAAGTTGTGCCACAATAGCAGTTTTCCTCCTCTTGGTTTGGCAAGAAAGAACTGAAGAAAAAATTATATTCACCATCTCCTTCTATTAATATTTGTCCTTTGATCAAACAAAAAGTAAAAGCAGAAATTAAATATAACTTGTATAACAAGTTTATGAAATGACCAGGGAGTTAAAAGGACCTGGCCAATTTTGTTCTGCAGGTTTGAATGCATTTAGAGGTTTTTGGTTGGGTTGAGTTGGTCTGGTTTTTTGCTTGTTTGCTGTCAGATCTGTTACCAGAAAATCAAAAGACAGCACTGGTTTCATTTATTTATCCACCTCAGCTTGATTTTCATCTTCTAATTTTTTAGATAAATAGATGGCTTTTGCATTGGGGTCTATCACCCATCACTCACATCTGCCTAAACTCCATAGATAACACCCTGGACCAACCCAAATCCTCTGGAATCTCATCTCCATATCCTCCCAAAGAGATGGACTTTGTCTCCAGATTTAATTCCCAGTTTCACTCAGACTAAAGTGGTTATATATTGATCCCTCATAATTTGTATATAATCTAATTTGTATGCAATCTCCATATAGTAAGTTAGTTGTTAATACTAACAACCAAAGAATTAATGGATTGGAGTCAAAAGTATGCTTGCTTCTCATTAAACTCATTGGATCAATGGGAGCAGGAGCTGCTCATAACTCATTCAAGTTGTATTGATTGTTATAGGTCTTCTCTAAGTATTATTAGCTCTGGATCTAACCCATTTCCTATAATTTAGCAATAGAGTAGAACTCACCATTGGAGAGAATGTTAGAGTTCTTAGGTCTCAGGACTGAGAAGGAGGAATCTGAAAGTATTGTACATGTTTTCCACACTTGTAGAAGACCTGGTATATTTTGTTTGAATGACATGATGTACATAACCGTGGTTGATGTGCTCAATGAAATCATCTGGGACTCCTCTTTGTAATGTCATCCTTGTAACATCACCAGGAACATCACAAGGAATCATCCCGAGGTCTCAGGTTTTGGTGCTGAAATCTCAAGGGCAGGGGTAGTCTTGATCTTACAACCCTAGAAAAACCTATGACCATGGTAGCTATGTAACTGCCAACTGTACACTGGCACCCTCAAGGACCATCCTCTTCCTTATTAAAGTTTGTTCTCTCTTTTGAAAAGCTGTTCATTAAAATAAAATAGTCAAATAAAAATTACAGAAAATGAGAAGATAAAACCAGAAACAACAGGAGAGAGGGAAAATGGGAAAGCGGTATAAATGAGGGACACATATCTTGCCATATGAGCTGGCCTGAGCTCTAAAAGAAGCCCTTCTCTCCATCCCACCATCTTTCCTGCACATCTGTGGTAACATGCAAGAAAGCCTCTCTGAGAGGTCTGATCCCCAGCTTTGGAACTCCTTTTCTAATGAGGCTAGGATGGCTCCCTCCCTGCTGACATTTCACTTGCAATGGTGTATACCAACAGCATGATTTAAGGTCTGACTGCAAGAGTGTGACAGATCCCTTTACCCTGGTTGGTCATAAAACTTCAACCCCTAGGAATCCTGCTACTCACCCTGCCCTTGTTTCTCCCCAGCTGGACTGGGTTCCTGGGCCTCAGGGTGATCCCTTATGAGCGGACTTGTGGCAGTGTTGCTGGATGTGGGTTCTTTAGTTTTGGTACACATGGCCTGACTTCAACTCAGTGTTAACAGAGAGTTTAAAACAAAAATAAGAATAGATTTATTAAACACAGTAGAGGAATATAGTAATCTTTTAATAATATATAGATGAGTATAGATGATATAGATACAGACATAGATATAGATGTTCTGTTAAGCTCCCCAGAAGCATAAGTAGCTGTCCCTTCATTCTCAAATCTAAAGTCCTGTCTCTGTCAGAGGAATCTCTGTCACCTTCTTTGGAAGCTTTTAAACCAAAGTCGGGGGGGAAAAGCATAGGATGTATATTTGAAATAAAGAAGCAATTATCTGCTTGGTCTAAAATTTTAAATGATAAACAACAAGTTCTTTCTAATGTTAAAGTAATGTATTTTTTTTCGATTGTATGTTATGTTTTCAATTGTTTTAAATTAATGTTTTAGTTGGAGTTTTTTTGTTTTGTTTAATGCTTTTTAACTTTTTGTTATGTATTGTTTTAGTTATTTTGTTCTAACTTACATTGTAAGCTACTTTTAAGTCCCATATTGGAAGAAAAGTGCTTTATAAATTAAATAAATAAACAGGTGGAATCTCTTCACTTGTAATTTGCGTCCATGTCCTAAAACCTGGGGTAGCAGAAAGCAAGCTTGCTCCATGACATCCCTTCATTACTTCCTTGTCCACTATTTGTTGTCATCATTAATAAAGAGGCTAGCTGAATAAGGGGTGTGGCTTATGAACAGTGTCCTGCAGTTAATCTCTTTTCTTCTGAAACATTTGACCAGAAATCTCCTACCAGTGGGGAAAACCACCACAAATGCACATATGTATCAAGGACATCATCGCCACACCAACACAAGCCACTTAATTTGGAATCAATGACCAAGTTCCTATATTGGTTTAACATAATGTAAATCTGCCCATGAGGAACTACACATTACTTGTCCTGTGCAACCCTTGTGTTAAATGGTAATGCTGCACAACTGAACCAAGACATCCATGTGTGATGTGCACAGCCACATAACATTTGCATCTTCATGCATAATGGCACTGTATCCATGACTTCACTTCTGTAGCCTGGATTTGAATAAGGATGTCTTGCATCAGACAAAAATGTCCAACCCTTTCCTCAAGGGAACTTATCCATGCATCAGACAGCACCAAGATTGTGGCTATCATGTGTGAGTCTAATACATCTGATGAAGTATTTTAAGTTCTGTCCTTAAACAGGACATGCCCTAAGTCTTATTCATACTACAGAGATATAGTGCTATTGTTCCAATTTAACTTCTCTGGCTCCATCTATGGAATTGTAGGATCTGAAGTTTCAGAAGGGGCAGTTAACGTTTTCAGCCAGAGCACTCTGGTACTTCACCAGATTACAAGGGCCAGGATTCCATACAATGTTGCTATGGCAAAAGAAATGGAATAATAGCATTATAATTGAATAGTGTGAATGATCCCCTAGACAGCTCTTGAGAAAGTGACTATCCTTGCTAAAGTACAACCTGAAGCTATCGTCAGCACTTGTCCCCCCCACCACACACACACACACACACACAGCTGCCCCACCCAGTTACTAACAAATAAAAAATGATAGAGTAGGAAAGAATAAGAACGGAAGACCAAAACAGAAAAATGCAGGCTTTTTCAGTACAAAATTGCCTATGTTTGAACTGGCCCCAACATAAATCATGACTACTGATTTATTGCTTTGAAAAGAACTGTAAAATTCACCATACATAAGTACCAACCCACTCAATAAGCTTAATTAGCCCCTCTTTCTGCTCCCCCTCCCCTTCCATTTTCTATTATTAAATACGCTGTAGGGCCCCAATACTTTCTGTTCATTCTGTTCCTGTTAGGCCAGAGTGCTCTCTGTTGAACTACAAGGATGTAGTGATACCTGGTTATACTGGGCAGGAGGCAGGGGAAACATTCTGATTTTTCCTTTGACACAACATCTTACTTGGGTACTCAAGTCATGCTTAGATTAACTGACTTCTGTCTCACTTCTGCATTGTCAGTAAACCCACAAAGGAAATTAAATGTGGAATTCTGCCTTAGAGCAAGTTAAACAGGAGAATCAACTCTGCCTCTGTACCATTTTGATTACAGAAAAAACAGTGCATTTCAGGGTAGACAGCGTATGCCAGGTAGATGTCAAAATAACCTTCATTTAAACTTCTGTCAAGTGAAAAGGGGTAGCCTACAAACCTTGACATACACAGGCAAGCAACTGATTATATCTTCCTCCCCATTTATGGACAAATGTGGCCTCTGACCCTGCAAGTGTTTTGGCTTTTCCTTGCTTAGCTTCCAAGAAATGCTTTAGTAAACTTGTTTTGCATTCTCCAGACACTCATTGTGGTATCATGTAATATATGATGTCAGATTCTACATTGATATGGCAAATATGGTGAGATTTTTGAGTATTAGGGAGGCAGAACTGAAGTAGCAAAGTGTGCTACATCAGCCTCAAGATGTTGGTGGACTGCTAGTCCCAACAGCCCTGTCCAGCATAGCCAATGGTGAGTATCTCACACCCACACTAAATGATGTTTTTGGCTTAGCATATGAGAATATCTATCTGTGCATTGAATGCACAGTGCTACTAAACTGGCACGTACACAGCCATGGAGTTGTAAACATTTAAGTCTGCAGCCTGTGAATGGACGGGCCATATTTTCCAGGCCTCGTGTGTTCCTCTTTTTCATTTTGTTTTCTGTAACCCACTTTATAAATAAATATGGTAAACACAACAACAACATTTTAAACAATTTACAATGTTATATAATACAAGCCCACTATAAAGAATTTTCCCTTTCATTCCCTCCTAGATCCATACATTAAAACAGAGATGGGCTACTGCATGGGAATCAATTTTCTCACACAACCCTCCTAAGACTGGACCCCAACACAGAGAGAGAGAGAAAGAGAGAGAGCATAAGGTTTCCTCTGTGGTCCCTCTCAAAATGGTGACAGGAAGTGATCTCACATAACTTCCTGTTCCCATTTTGAGAAACATTGCAGAGGAAAATGGATATATTTGAGGGCAGTACAGAGTGCTTATGGTGTGGAGTGATGGTATTTTAGTATGGTATTTGTGGATTTAGAGGGCTTTCTACATGATCTGGGGTTACTGAAAATTGTATCTTTTTTGAAAAAAATAGGGGGGCTTGGGGAAGTGATGAGGGCAGTATAAAAATGGAGTCCAGGGGTCTTATTTGGCCAATAGGCCACACTATGCTCACCTCTGCATTAAAATTGTGTTACTTTATTTAGTGTGATGAGCCTAAATCTTATCCCTAGTAAACACAGCTACTCTCCTTGGAATCATGATGATATAATGGTATAGTTTGAAACCCCTCCTTACTTCCAGGCTATTCTCTGGTGGTCTCACATCCAAGTAACAAGGCCTGACCTTACTTAGATTAAACAAAATAAGGTAAGGTTCAGTGTGTTCAGGTTGGCATGATGGTATTGTGACAACAGCTTGCTTCTGCGTGCTCTTTCTGTGTAGCGTAAAAGTGCTACTATCCATGTAAGAAACCTTTCCTTGACACTACTTCACATGTTAGAAGAGCAGTGAGTTTGCCACTGTCATTCTCATGCTAAAATAATCTAACCTCCGTTATTTAATTCATTTCTGCAAATATCATTTCCCCATCCCTTAAAATTGATGACTGCTGTCTCTAACCTATTCATTTTAGCTGTCCTCCCACTCTTAGCATTTTCTGGTTGTTCTGACAAAGAAACAAAAGCCTAGGAAATATGAAAGATGATCACTGAAGTCTCTTAGTGGAGCAGGAGCATTACTCAGTTCCTCAAGAGAAATCTGGGGCACACTCTGTGGGAGGAAGTCAACAATCATTTCTCTTTTAAAGTACTCCCTATGGACCTGATATGGACACAATTCAGTGCTGTTTAAGGGGGGAATGATTTTATGGTGTTCCTATTATAATTCCCTTGCTTCTGATAATAGTGTCACCAAACATCTCATGTTCAAGCTTCGTTTAGGGCACAGGTTGGAAAAGTGTCTTTGGAGACTACATGGCCATGCTGATTGGAAATCCCTGGAGTTGTAATTCATAAGATAACTTATCCAAGCTGTGGTTTAGAGATCAGTGGCTAACATCTTGCAGGAATGCATTGGTAAGTTGAAACATAGAGGTGGGAGTGGAAATTCCCCATATCTGGTTTGAATGATTTTTCTAAGAATATTTCCAAAAAGTATGTGAGCTTAAAATAAAGGCACATGAAACAATGGCAGAAATCAATAAAGAAGAGTAATAAGGAGACTGCCCAAACTAAAGAGTAGGTTCTTTTCTTGTTTTAGAAAGCTTGACAGTTTTCCATTCCTGATGTTGTTTCTCTTGGGTTGTGAATAAAGGTAGGTGAGAATTTTTATGCTCTATTATATATGGGGTGGAGGGGAGCTTACCAATTCACATCTTATTTCATGTCCTCCTTAAATGTGCCAGAAGTTTACTTGAATTCTTAAAAGGGGGGAAAGGTGAAAAAAATCAGAATTATCAGATATGAGAATGCATAATATTTTATCACCAAAAATATTGTTCTCATTGTACTTGGCCCATATATAATGAAACTACATGCCATATGGATGTTTTGTTATGCTCTATGTCTCTGCCGTCCTCTCCACCACCCTTACATTCTTAGTGGCTATGGGTGAATAGAGATAATATGATAATGCTAATTTGCAAGTGGAAATTAATTCTATATCTTATGTCCCCATCTATTTGCTTGCTTATTTTTGAATTCTATGTGCCACCCTTCAGTATCGCTATTCTCAGGAAAACTAACAAGAAAAAAAAAATTCTAACATCAGAAAGGTATTGCTATGGAAGTGTGACATAAAAACAGCAAATAGTAAGAATATAAAACCATAGAAGTTGAATTAAAACAACCTAGAATGTAAGAAGCCTCGGGAAACAACATGAGATGTTATTCTAATCTGTTGCTAGACACATTTTGTGCGGTGAGAAAATGAAATGTGCAAATGGCAATATGGGCTTCAATGGTGAGGGGAAAAAATAAATATATACAAAATTTAAGAAGACTACTATCACCTTTAAGACTTTGTAATCTCAGGTTAATAGCATATAACCGGAAACAGCTACGTGACTGCTCCATCTCCAACCAAGAAGTGTAAAAGCATGTGGAGAGATGTCTAGGTGCATTTACTGGAACCTAAAACATACCAATCTTGTAATGGCATCCACCATTATTGTCCATTTTGGTTTGGTCCATAGTGCTTTCACATTTCAGGCACATTGCTAAATGTATCTGCAGTCAATGCCTTGGTAATGCTGCCTCTCTCTCTTTACAATGTGTTGTGTGATTGTGCAAAACAGTTTGCATTGCTGGATGGATTAAAGAAATGCATTTTATGGTCACCAACCTTCTGGCTTCTTCTGCAGTAAGTGGGAGAAAGCTTACAATAAATCCTGCTTCAAGCAATGCTGAAATGACTATAAAGACAGTATTAGGTCAGTGAACTTCCCTGGGGAGAGCATTCCAAAGATGTGACACAAGAGCTGAAAGGGGCCCAGTCACGTATGAACATGGGAGGGGCAATTCACCCCAGACGGCAATGTTTCTGGGGCATCCCAGCCTGTAGCCAAGCCTGCGCATGCCCTGGCCACGCCCCCACACAATACAGCCACACCCCCATGCAGAGTGACCACACCCCTGCGGAAAGTGGTCATGCCCCTCATGCTGTATCCCTGCCCCCCTCCCCCCTCCACACACTCCAAGCTCCTCCACTGAAGGGGCCTCTTCCTTGTTGCAATATGCCTAACCTCAGATTGAACTAGAATCGTCACATTAGATATCTGACAGAAATCTAAACAGTCACAATTGTCTGCCAAACCAGCAAGAATATCCTGTATGAGATTTTCCATTGCTTGGATATTCTTGGCATCTATAGAACATCGTTTCAATCACCTATGATAATTCATAAAGTGATCTTTGCTAGCTATATTTTTCCATATATCCCATAATGAATGGTTCATGGGCTCCAGCAGTGAACTTGGAAGAAATAAGTGGACTGTAAGTTGGCTGTGTTCTTTGCCTCCTCCTGCTTCCCACAGGTCCAGAGCAAATCCAGTAGTAATAAGGGCAACCATCTGTTCAGTGCATTTTCTAAGTACTGACCTGGTTAGATTTGTACATCAACCCTGAATTCTAGAATGCTTGGAAAAGAAGGGTATACCGTAAGGATGTGTATAGTTTTGCATTCTGGCCGAGAATAATTGTATTCAACTGTATGGCTTCCACAGTGATCCATGCATTTTTCATAGAGGTAATATAATTGCTACTTGCATATTTCGAAACTTCCTGTTACTGGATTCTAATCTCCAGTAATTCCAAGGATGGAGGGAGGGACTGCTGTCTTATTCTGTCACAGCAAAAACAGAATCTAGCTACACCATCATGACTAACAAGTTTTATTTGGCATATGTTTTTGTGGACTACGGCTGTTTAACCAGATTCCAAAATCCATAGTGTAGTGATACCTTTATTATACAAAACTAAATGGCACAAAAACCTCTAGACAAGCCTGCAAGAAACTACTGGTTTCTTCATCAGGCAAAATTGTTTTAAAACAGTAGGCATAAGGAGGGAGGTGGGGGAGAAATGATGATCTTAGAGTCAAGTAGTATGTTGCCTTGAAACTGCATGGCAGAAAGAGTATGCACATTATCTCAAGGGTAAGTGGGTGCACTGTTCCTGCCTTTTGGAGAGAGACTTGCATTTTGAGGAGCACATTATTCTCAAAAAATGCAGGAACATTTGTCTTTGTTTTATTTTCCTGTTCCCAGTGAGCTTTGTCTTACAATCTTCATGGCTGCCCCTTCGGTGTATATGCACTGACAGCAGGTTGCCATCCATAAAAGCTTCTGCCAAATAAAACCTGCTAGTCTTTAAGATGCCTCCAGACTCTTGGTGATTGATTTTACATCATTAAGGCTTGAACCCTTGGAATGAAATGAAGCACTAAATATATGTTTTTAAATACAAAATTTTAAATACAAAATAAAAAGACATTTTCTGCTCATTTTCTACCTTCCTGTATTTTAGGATAATATATGGATTTGAACAGTTAAATTTTTTTTTCAGTTTACAGCATATGTATTCCAAGAAAGATTAGGCTAATTTTGAGGAATAATTAAATGCCTCTCTTTCCATGCATATTAACAGTTCTGGTCATTTTAATGTATAGTTGGCAAGCAAAACAATTTGTGAAAAAGGTTCTTATGGCTTATAAATTTGACTTATAAGAGCCCAGCACTTTTAAAGCCTAGAAAACGTAGAGAAACTATATATGCTTGTGACAAACTAATATATTTCTGCTACACAAAATTCTCTAGTTTAATTTGCCCAGAAACAACTTATTTTTTATATATATGAGGAAGCCTGCTCCCTGTCCCTGATATATTCATTAGAGCAATATGAAGAATGAAAGAGAAGAATGGCATGAAAATGAATATGAATGCACACGGAACATTAACTTATTCCCATTAAAAAGTGAGATGGATTGGTCAGCAAATACAGATTAATAACGCAAAGCCCTCAGTACAAATGCTGTAATGGTGTTCAGAATGCTTGAGCTATTCAGCAAGTATTTCGTCTGCCTCTCTGAATGGTGCAATGAGGGTTGTGTTGTTTCATTAGGAGGAATTTGGAAGTGGTCATCAGCACTGTTGTCAGGCTTGCAGAAAATGTACCGTCTTGTTTTGCCCTACCTGCTCTTTCCGCTTTGTATCTCCCCACCCGCTTTGAACAACCTGTGGAATCCTGGGGTTTGCGGCTTAGGGAGGAATCTTTAGAATTCTCACCCAGAGAGCTCTTTGGCCTCAGTAAACTACAAACCCCAGAATTCCACAGGATGTTGAAAGTGGAATACTAGCACTATAACAGTGTAGTGCGGAAAGGTCCTTAGCCTGAACTTGGAGGGAACTGTCCAAAGTGCTGATCCTAGAGATATCGTTCCAGATCTTAGATAGCTCCTTTGAAGCTTAGACTATCCTCAGACCAGATTTGCCATTCTATTGATAGAGGAGCTACAAGCCTCCACTGGCACCTAAAAATATAAAGGGGTGCCATGGGGTGTCAAAGCCAATCCAACTATCAGGTAGAGAAAAAACAACTGTACCATGCATCAGACAACAATGGAGGGTGCCATTTTGTAGACAATGCCACCTTGTGGCCAGTTGGTGTTGTTGTGTGCCTTCAAGTCATTTCTGCTTTATGGCACCCCATGGCAAATCTATCACCATGTTCTCTTTGCAGATCTTGTTCAGAGGGATTTCCCTTTTTCTTTGTCAGAATCTAAGAGACTGTGACTTGCCCAATGTCACCTAGTAGATTTCCATGGGTGAATGAGGATTCAGACCCTGGCCTCCAGAGCAGAGATGTAAAATTTCTGGAAATTTTGAAGCCATGGGGGGGGATGGTTTTTTTCTGCCTTTTTTTCAGAAAAAAAATGGAAATTTTCAGAAAAATTGGAAACATGCAACGTTAGCACTTTTTACAGATTGAAAGTCACTCTGTTACTTTAGCAACATAAAATACAACTATGTACAATTTGATCTGGCATAAAATTATCATGGTATATTAAAATATGATGTATTCAAACAATTATTACAAATGGAATTTCCTTTTTTATTATTTTTATTTGTAACAAATGGAGCAACAACCTCCTGAATTGTACAGAACCTCTTTGGTTTTGCCAGTTTAAGCAGAGCAGCAAAAAGAAGAAGAAGAAGAAGAAGAAGAAGAAGAAGAAGAAGAAGAAGAAGAAGAAGAAGAAGAAGAAGAAGACATCAACAAAGAAAATTATTTATATTTCCTCTCCACAGTATCAAAAGACATAAAGCCCCCATTCCCATAAAAAGAATTGAGAGGGAGAAAGTGGAGGGGGAGAGAGGGACTAAGTGCCCCCTAAAGAAAGGAATACTTCTTGCTCTTGCATTGGAGAGCTCAGTTTGTAACCTAGGACTCACTTGGCCTCTGTGCACAGAAGTCAGAATAATCTGATACTGTATATAGTTTTTAGAAATGATTTGGAGAATATATGAACACCTTGTCTTAAAGAATTTATTCATCATGCTAAAATGAAACATTCCATAATGGATTTTCTTCCTTTTTTCAGTTTTTTCAATTTTTTTCAGAAAAAAAACAGAAAAGGCTTCAGGAAAATAAAACAGGAAAAAACATTTTTCCCCAAATTTTTCCAGTTTTCTTCCAGGCCTTCACATCTCTACTCCAGAGTCACAGTCCAGTGCTCAAACCACTGCTCTCCTTGCGGTCAATAATCAAGCAAAATTCAATAAACATTCCAGTTAACTTCTATAAATGTAGGGAAACAGGGTGCCATCTTTCCTGTTGCTCAGACAGCAAAATCTCTTGGAGGCAGCCAAAATAGGCACACTGATGATTCATGCTGATTGTTGCTTTCCTAACACTACTGAGTCTGTAGGCTATAAAGAAAAAACAACTAAATTGAAAAATAGCCCTTGCGCCTGTGAGATGCCAATGAACCTCCTCCCCTGTCCCAAAACTTTGCTAATTGTTATATAGGAAGGAATGGTTTTCACAGGGACTATGATTGGAGGGAGAAGGATTGTACTTCTCTGGGTTATGTGGTCCTGGTAAAACTCTTTCCTCTCTTTTTCACTTAGCAGTAATTTTTAAAAAATGTAGAACACATTAGCCTAAATCAGAACTTTCCAAACAGTGTGTCAGCTGCAGAGTGTAGGTATATTGTGCTAATGTAAAGGATGG
Source organism: Ctenosaura bakeri (assembly GCA_948474755.1). Taxonomy (NCBI): domain Eukaryota; kingdom Metazoa; phylum Chordata; class Lepidosauria; order Squamata; family Iguanidae; genus Ctenosaura; species Ctenosaura bakeri. The sequence goes on along the minus strand of CAOLHI010000744.1, from coordinate 238,012 downwards.
AGGGGATGCCTCTGTCACTGCCACCCCAGCTGCCCTGGGCCAAGGAAGTCTCTGCAAGGGTGGCAGCAGTGGTGGGCCAGGGTCAGGTACAGCACCCCTCCCAGGCTGAGGAAGACCCCAGTGAGGACAGCAGAAGGCCAGGCCCAGGTGGAGGGGCTGCCTCTTCCACCACCACAGCAGCTGGTCCAGGACTAGGAAGAACCCAGCAAGGGTTTCAACAGTCCAGATCCAAGTGGAGGGGTGCCTTCGCCAACCCCCAGACCAAGGAAGACCCTGGTGAAAGCTGTGGCAACGTGCCAGGCTTGGGTGTGTGGTCTGCCTCCATTTACTGAATTACTGTGTCGTGAAATGATGCATGTCTAAAAAGTATGTTACCAGCATGAAAAGTCTGGAAAGCTCTGGCCTAAATCTTGTTGTTCCAACTAGAGGAAATCACTTGAACTTATAGAATTTTCATTAATTCCCACTGATTCCACAGGCCTACTTTCATTGGAACAAAAATTCAATTTAGGCCCTCATTTTGCCAAACAGAAAACACTCATCATGACTTCATTTGCCTCTCTGTTTGGAGTGCAAGGATTATGGCCTTTTCCACACGGGGCTTTTAAAATGGTGTAGAGTGTCCTCCAGAGAGGACGACTGCACCTGGGAGCAGACTGGGTCCGGACCACTTTGTGTAGTTCCGGACCTCAGCCCACTCCGGAAAGACCCAAAGTGGTCATTCTGTGTGCTTTTGAAAGACTGCTTAAAACAGGTCTTTCAAAAGCATGGAGCGCGCCACTCCATGGCCATGCTTCGGTGCAGATTTGCAGGCTCGCACCAGTGCGAGCCTGCAGATCTGCCGGGGGCGGGCTTTAGGCTGGCAAGCTTCACCGATTGGTGGACAGCCTCCACCAACCAGAAGCCGCCATTTTCATCCCCGGAGAAGTGCAGAGCGGCAGCCACAGACTGCTCCAGACCAGCCTGGACCTGTGGGTGGAGCACACAGGTTCAGTGAGTACCAGCACGGGGCAACTCCCTCGCCCCATGCGGAAAAGGCCTAAATCAGAGTTCTGCGTAAATAGCTCTGCACCCTACTGTCTTCCAGAAGAGCATTTATGGTGGCCGTAATGGTTCAGCTCCCTCCACTTGGGCTTATGGTAGCGCAAAGCTTGAAAATCTCAGTATAAATTGCACTGCAGCCATGGATGTTTATCATGAAGCTTAGTTGAGTGAGCAGAGCATGATACTGGGAAGCAGATGGTCTCCCTTTCTGTTGTCAGCAATGTTATTCTTTTATATTTTGAAAGCATCATCAGAAGATAATCTGATGCTACCCACGGCTGAGAAGGACTTTTTAAGGCAGAAATTTTGTGTACTTGAAATGCTATGAGTGACATGTTAAGAAAAAGTGTACTTACAAGGATTTGACCTAGGTTTCTTTTTTTCATGTCTGCTGTCATTGTGACAAATTGCATTGGGCTTTTATCTTACATTTCTTCAATCCTTCTGGAGCTCCCTTCCAACAAAAACATCCAACATGGCCTCAGAAGGATGAGGAATTTGCAAACAAAAATGTTTGGGTTTGAAGTGCTAAGGATGGCCAATCCCCTTCCCCAAAGGATATATAAGGTTATGATTTAGGAACCTTTTCACATCAACTATCATTGTGACAAATTATTTTGAGTCCCATAAAAATAAACAGAAAAGTTACAGTTATGGCTAAAATATGCAGGAAGATAGAAAAGTCTGCCTGGCATCAAAAAGACAACAAAGTAGACACCAGCTAGACCTTTCTGGAGATCACATTCCATAACTGAGGTGCCACTATTTAGAAGGCCCTCTCTGATAGTAATCTACATTGGTTCATATGGCAGTAAAACTTTAAAAAGGCGCTGAACAGAAGAACTTAACATACTGGTACAAATATATGGAGACAGGTAAATAGAGATATAAATGTGGTCTAGAAGTATGCCAGGAGCGATGCTTTCAAAAGCCACCAAAAGGCCCAGCAGAACCAACACAAAAACACTGTCTACCTCCCAGCGCAGATCAAAGCAACTAAATCCCAGAACCATACATGAAGCCAAACTGAAATACTGCTAAATAATCCATCTCATCCAAGAACCCTTGGGGCTGAGGAGCTACCACATGTCCCATGTCCAAGAATGAAATACTGGCTAGAAATTATCCAGCCCAATGCAATTCAAGTGGGATTTTCCCCAGCAAAGATCATTCCACTGTGTTATTTAAATATTTGGAAAACTTTCCTTGCTGAGAAGAAGAGTTCACTATTTTTATCCACAAAGCCAGTCCACTCACTTCTGCTCACTTTTATGAGCCAGGGTCCAACACAGATGTGGTGCCTCTCAACTCACTAAGGATCCTGCCTGCATCTTTAGGCTGCACAAATTGAAAAGTATTCACTATCACTGGACAAGCATATCCACTAGGCCCAAATCAACTATGGCATCCAAGTCAGAGTTGATCTAACCACTTTGCACATTCTGCACAACTTTGTGCAAATTGTTCGCATAATGTGATCAAGTAATCGACATTCTCTTCTTGTGGGCCACAGCATAGTAAACTACCATGATCATTTCAGAAAGCCCTGCTGGATGACTTGTCTGATGTAAGAGTAGCAGAGAAAGATAGTTATGAGGCTGGCTTTCAAGAACTAGCCTATAATCAGTCAGCATTGTTCTACATTTCCCCTCAGCATTGCTGTAGTGGCCTTCTCACTTGTTTTATCACTGTCAACTCCCTTGAAAGCTAGTTTGCGAGGGGACACTCAAGTAAAAAGATATCACTCCCCTGGTGATTTCCCCATTCCAGTGGTCATGGCTTTGACAGAATAGGCAGCTATAGTGACAGCATGCTCCCCTAATTCATCTAGAAACCCTTTGGATCCATTAACCTCCCATGGGGGATCATTTCAATCAGTCTTCCATTCCTCCAGAGGCTCTGAATTTCACTGAGTTCAAAGCCTACCAGGGTGGTGTCCCAACTGAACTCGTGCCTAAATCTGAGTGAATGTGTATAGGATTGTGCCATAATTTGTTGAAACTTTCTATGTAACATACCACTTTCTTTGCATCAGTGAACGCTAAACTCTATAATGAAAAACATGTATCCAAAAAACACTGCACAATTAATTAACAAAAAAGAGAATGCTTTCAAATTATAAATGTACATACACAGTCATACTTTCCTTAGTGTTTAATTGCTTTGGATGACATGGTGGAAAACTGTGTCTAGTCCTTTTCCCAGGCTCAAGAAGTCACTTTGGATCAAAATGAAAATAATTGCCAGGGGACTTAAAGAAATGTATTTGCATAAATGCCCACAGATAAGTTCTAACCTTGTAGAAATCAATTTGGAAAGTAATAAAATTTTCCATGGAAGGTGAACAAACAGTGCTGAAGCTGACTTTCTTGACAATTTCCCCCAGATTCTCATACAAAACTACATGCACCAAATTGGTGGATGGCCAAGGAGTTTCCCAAGCCAGTGTTACCAAGTTCCAGAGCTAGACCACGCATCTTGCTGGCTGAAGCAAACAAGAAGGCGTCTCTTTTTGCTCTCTTCCTCACACTCTCTGGATGTCCTCAGGGACATCCTGCATCTTTTTTGCTATACTGCCCAAAGAGAACAGGTAAATTCTCCCATAAGAAGAGGGCAACTGAGCAATCACAGGGTGTAGAATCCATCACTTCCACCCCTTATTGCCTCCCGCTCACCAAAAGAAAAGAAAAGAAAAGAAAAGAAAAGAAAAGAAAAGAAAAGAAAAGAAAAGAAAAGAAAAGAAAAGAAAAGAAAAGTCTAAGTGATGGTGTTCAGGTAGCAGCTGGTCCTGCATACCACCACCACCCCTCAGCTGCAAGGCCTGCAAGATACATTGGGTTGACTCTCCATGAAAATTACACACCGCTCAGAGGGAGGTGTCAGGCAAATGAGTGAGAGAATGGCTGGTCTCACCTTGCTTATCCAGAAAGAGAAGATAGAGGAGCAGAGAGAGGATACTGTTCCCTTTGTTTCCTAAGTCCCCAAATGTTGTGGGACTTTGATTCCCAGAAGCCCTATCCAGCATGACTAGTCATCAAGGAGTCTGGTAGCTGTGGATAAAGAACATCTGCACCAGTCACTTCCACTTCAACACCCAGAGAAAGGAAAATAGAGAGATGAGATGGGAATGTTCCTCATCTTTTCTTATTTGCAAGCTTCCACATCTACCTGCTAGAAATGAAAGTTTAAAGGAAGAAACACTGAGCTTTCCTACCCCACCCTCTCTGCCAGCCTTTGTTGAGGAATAGGAGAATAAAGGAGAGCTTGCTATTTATTGTTGGTTCCCTTTTTTATCTTCAACAACTGCAGTTCCTTCACAATAAACGAGAAAGCAGAATTTACTCAGCAAACTCAGCCAACAACCACAGAGCTTAAACGACATGGACAAAGCTCAGTTTATAAAGTCTGATAAATACAAAATATGGAAAGACTCAGAACATTTAATATATTGAATATATTACAAGAGTTGTTGCAGGAGTGGTACTCCAGATGTTGCAGGGATGAAACATGCATGATCTGGCTATGCTGGACAGTTATGATAGGAGCTGTAGTCCAACAACATCTTGAGGGCCACGTTGCGCACACACCTGCTGATCTAATGGAAAAAGAAAAACAGAAAGCATGGCCATTTGTGGCATGTGCACTCAGAAGAAATCTCTGTATTCAATGGGGGTTTTTCCCCCAGTGAGGCCATTTCCACACTACACTGTTATAGAGCTATTATTCCCGTTTCAGCCTCCTATGGAACTCTGGGGTTTTCAGTTCAGGGAAGGGCATTTAGAATTCTCAGTCAGAGAGCTCTTTGGCCTCAGTAAACTACAAACCCCAGAACTCCACAGGAGTTTAGTGTGGAAATGGCCTAAATGTGCATAAAACTATAATCCACTTACTCTTTTTTGGAAGCGGACTTCACTGAACACAAAGGAATTTGCTTCTGAACAAAAACATACTGAATTGCAGTGAATGTTGTGGTTTATCAACATATATTTGTATTATGAAGAGGTAAAAAGTTAAAAACCAATTAACTCAGCAAAGCTAAATTTGTTAAACTGCGAGAAACCAGATCTCTATTTGCTCCAAATGCAAACTTGCTTATTGATAGAAAATTACTAAGCAGTTTACTTTTAATAAAATAAAGTATTTTTGTTAATTTAGCTTCTTATTCATGAAGATGTTAGTGTCTCCAAATCTGGCTGAGCTCACTAATTATTCAGCCAACCTAAGTAATTTCCCTCAAAAGAATAATTAAGCTTCAAAACATACTTGATGCCACTTACTATATTAAGCTGTTGTATCCATTGTGGGCTGGTTGGGTTTTCTTATTTAATTTTTTATCACTTTTTCTTGTGTCTACCACTGTGCCCAACCCATGTACCTTGTCAACATCTGGTTCCCTATCCATACCTATATCATAATTATGAATATTACTTACATCCAACTTTACCAAAAGGTCATTTGACACACCTTAGAAAGAGAAGAGAATTAAAAACAACAACAGAAAAACAACATAAAGGAATGGAAAAGAAAACAGAGGGAAAGGGGAGGAAATAAATTATAAAATAGTAAAAATAGAATATTAGCAATAAAACTTTTAATTAGCATCCACAAACACAACTTAAAAGTTGTAGTCACAACAAAGTAAGCCTTAAAAACATCAGGATACTAAGACATTAAAAGCCTGATAAGTATGTTTCCAGTAGATGCCAAAAAAGCCAAGCAAAATTGCTTAGCCTGCACTGTGGCAAGATTCTTAAAGCTCTAGAGAGGGGAAGAGGGGAGATTGAGACCTGAAGAGAGATTTTGACAGAGAGAGAGAGAGAGAGAGAGAGAGAGAGAGAGAGAGAGAGAGAGAGAGAGAGGATTTTTCATATTGAAATTATAGTAGCAAAGGTATGGCCTTCCAGACATTCTTGCTCTGTAATTCTCATCTGCACCACCCAATATAGTCAATGAACCTGCAGTCCAGCATGTGAAGAGCCACATTTTTCCCATCCCTGCCATAGTGATTTCAGGATACTGTAGTCTTTGTGAGAATGTTGTTGTAGTGGTGGTTCCTTCAAGTCATTTCTGACTTATAGTGACCCCACGGCAAACCTATCAAAGGGTTTTTTGGAGCTAAGAGTGTGTGATACACCCAAGGTCACTCAGTGGGTTTCCATGGCCAAGCGGGGAATCCAACCCTGGATGTGGTCCTGTTACCCCATTGGCATACCCTTTCCCAGGAACTATAAATTTGATATCAAATATGCCCACCACGCCAGAGAGGTTGCCTGGATGGGCATGTAGGCAAAGAGGTTGAATAACCGAAAGCAGGTCAAGACCAGAAAAATCCCCAGTCATGTAGCCCAAGGAGACCTCAGGCTATGCACATCCACATGAACAAAGGGTCCTCAGCCAAGAATAGCCAACTTGAGGGGATTGGTGTTTTCCCCAGGTTGAGCAACTTTGACTCTGCAAAATCCTACACAGCGAGGTCCATCTACATAAACCAATCCTGCAATCCTGCACAACTGCAACCCTACACACTAGCAAGCCAGCATAAACCAATCATGCAAACGACCAAGTTGCCATTGTTTGGCATTCCTTCCTTTGTTGTGGCCATTGTTCTTCCCAGGAAAGGGCCTGCCCTCGAGGTACATTCTGCCTTATAAGTAGTCCTAGTTTTGAATAACTCCCTGGCATGCTAGCAGATTGGCACTCTGTTGGTTGAGTGATCCCCGCAGCTGTCTCTTCTCTCAGCTCCATTCTTCTCGCCTCTTCCCAGACCAAAGACTTCAGGATAGGTGCAATATTATCTCCTCTACATTCTCTTTGCTGTATCCCCTGTCCATTTTTCACCTCTTTTCCTTCTCAATAGGCCCTATGTACGTGAGTGAGTGAGTACATTGGTGAGTGAGAATATATTCATTCAATAAAATCCATTTATTTGGTATATTTGTCTGGCTTTTTGCTTGGCCTGACCCTGTAAAGTTGGGTAAAATATCCTGCTGGATTACCCTGCCTCTTATTTTGCTAATGCCAGTGCTCTGCTTATTTCTCCAACCTTTATAACTTGGAGCGAACCAAGGTGTCCCCCACAGGACCCCCAGAAGTTAGAGTAACAGTCCAACACTCAAACACTACACCATGCTGGTTTTCTTGAGAATGTATCCTATAGTATTATATATAGCAGTCTTTAATTGTCATTGCTTTATCCTATGGAATCTTGGGATCTGTAATTTTGGAAGTTACTTAGAAGTCTGTGGGAGATATTTGTATTACTGCAGTTTGAGAGAGGAAAAACTACAATGCCCAGGATTCCATAGGATGGAACCCTTACATTTAAAGTGAACCAAAAACCCAAATTGCTCCCAGTGGCACCATCCAGATAGCTAGTTGTTGACCTCCACTATTATTCTCTCCCTTCGTGGGCCATCTCCTTCCACAGAGAGGAGAGACGAAATGACAACCTGCCCACCAAGGTCCTTCAGCTTCCTACCCATAACCTCATAATCCTTTGTGATGTGGTGAAAGCTGTGCCTTGCGGTGTCGTTGGTTCTGATGTGAACCAAAAGGAGGGGGTTACGGACAGTGGACTTGACCAGTCTCGTTAGCTGGTCTGTTATGTCATTGATTTTGGCCCCAGAGAAACAGCACACTTTGCGATTCATCCTGTCTGAGTTTCAAGTCATCGGTTCTGTTCCTCTCAGGAAGGAGTCCCCAGCCACCAGAATTTGTCTTGTCTGAGGCTTGTCCAGGGTTACTCAACAAGCAGATTCTTCCACGGCCACCTAGACATTATGTTCAGACTGAGACTGTTGGTCCTGCTGCTGTTCGATTTCCTCTTGCTGGTGCCGGAGTTCCTGTTGCTGACGTTCGATTTCCTCTTGGTGATGTTCCATTACTTCCTCCTGCTGTTCCATTACCTCTTCCAGCTGTTCCACTTCGTGGTTGATAAGGTCAAGAACTTGGAAGCAATTCTGTAGTTCGAGAGTCTCTGTTTCGTACCTGTCCCTTTTATTCCTGTATGTCACTTTCCTCCAAGCATCCATCTCCTGGTTTCACGAAACGATTTCCTCGTCCACTAGCTCCTCAGTGTATTCTGTCCTCAAGAAGGTCCTCTCTACCCTATCCAAGAACTCCTCATCCTCCCTAATAATGTAAAGATTAGAAACCTGGGCCTCTAGCTGGCAGACTTTCTCCTTCAAGAGGGCCACCAGCTTGCATGTGCTGCAGGTGTACTCAGTGACATCTTGTGGCAAGAAAAGAAACCTGCAACAGGAGTTGCAGCTTACTGCAGCAGCTCCCTCACCCTCCATACTTGATAATCTAGACAGCCAAATTAGAAAAAGTAAAACTGGGCTTAGACTTCAAACTCCCCTGGTAAAACCTACATCAGCACCCTGTTTGCCAAGGTCTTATTGTCAAACTATCAGGACTGAGGGTGCAATTCTATAGTGGTTCTAGTTCCTCCCCCAAGCTGCCTAGCCAACCTGGATGTCAGGCAGACTGCCTTAGGAGGTATTCAACCCAAGAAGCAATGAAGTCTTGCTAAACTTGTAAAGCCAAACTGTGCATGCCAAAGGCAGTTGCCGCTGGGAGCAGTTATAAAGAGCTGCTAGCTCCTCCCCCTAGCTAGTCAGTTAGACCGTGTGCTCAGGGAGACCACACAGCCAAAGCAAACAGGCAAACAAACAAACACAGCCCTGGAAGTCTGTAAAAAACACCCAGTCAAGGATGTCTTCTCAGACACAGCTCACCTTCTGCTCTCTCCTCTGGAAAAATCATACAGGACAAGCATACACATCCAGGATAAAATATATGATACTTATCTTTATGTCAGTATTATTTTAAGAATATAAAATCAAGATAAGTTTGTCAACAACAGAAAGTGATTAACTTCTTAATAACAGAAGTATGACCCATCAAGGAAAGGGATGGGCTGCCCCTTACTGGAAGTTTCATTGAAGAAGCATCTATTGGAGATGCTCTATCTCTGAATCTCCTGCACTATAGAAAGCATTGAGCTATGTCAAAGATAAGAAGATCAGTGGTTCTGGGGGTCAATTCTCCCCCAAGACATGCAGTCAGCTTCATCCCCTCTAACTTTCAGTGGATTGGATTCACATTAAGATTCATACAACTGGGCTGATAGAAGTAGTCTTCCCCATTTTACCACTCCTGATCTGATTGTTTCATTTCACATGTGCACATTGTTTGTTTTGGATAAAAAGTTTCCTTAAATACATTGAACTACTCCCCTTTTTTTTTGTGGTACAGGGACCTGTTCCCATTCTTTCTGTTATTTCTGCCTCTGGTACCAAATTTTCTGTTAAAGAAGTAAGATCCTGGAAATTATCTACTTCATTAAGTGAGGTTCACCTGTACAGGGAGAGGATAGCATGAGATACACTAGGGATCTCCAGTTAAGACTGGGAAAGTTTTCTACCTGAAACTTTCTTCTACCAGAAGAAACATTGTAACCAAACAGATTTGACAACACTGGACTAGATGGATCAGTGGTCTGATTCAGTGTTAGGAATCTTCTTATCCTATCCTATCCTATCCTATCCTATCGTATCCCATCCCACCCTCCTTCCTATGATGGCCCCTGCAATCCCTCCAAAAGCATACAGGAAATATACAGGGAATTCTATCGAATGGATGAGCTGCATCATAAGGTAAAAAGGAGAATCATTCATTAGAGGTATCTTGTGAGCAAAGGACCAAATGCACAAACAATTGCCTGGATCAGTAATGGAAACATGCAACAGTGGAAAGATGCGGAAGCAATGAAAGGGAAGGTAAATGTTTGGATTCTGAACAATCTGTCCTGGCTGGTTTAAATCAACCTCAGTCTGATTTAAACTTTAAAAGGCAGACTAGTGAATGTGACATTTGGCATAGAATTTCTTACTCAAGATGAGCTCAGGAAAGTTCTGATGCCTACTGTTTTTTAAAAAAACTCTTCCCATTATTTCCCATATGAAATGAACAGAACTAATCTGAGCTTTCAATCCAATGCCCAGCCCTATTAAAAGCTGTCTCTTTTGAAATCATAAATTGATGTAAATTGCTCTGTGGGTTAGGCGGTTTTCCTTTATGTGACTTTAAGGGTAACTAATTTGAGGGAAAATTTGACATGACATTTTCTTGGCACTATACATTTCCTACTGGAGTAAATGGTGTGTGAAAAATGTGGAGGAGAATGTCCTTAAAGGTCAATAAAGCATTCATTTATGCAAAGGTCAAAGTCCTGTTTACCATTTCCTGTGGCAACTTCAGTTCAGCAGTTTGATTCATAATTCTTCATTTTGCCTTATTCCTTCAAAACACCATTCGGCCTCATCTCTATACTCTGCTTAGTCAATGTCTAGCACGTTGTGTTTCATTGCAAGGTAGATTATAGTATGTTTAAGTATTATTTTAAAACTCCTTATGATTAACTAGAAGTACATTTTTTATTTATTTATTTAAAAAAAACTTACATAGATATGTCTGGAGGAAACATAGAAATTAAAAAAAAACTTGATGAAGAATGCATCTCATTATCATATCCAAAACTGAATTGACCATTTCTCATTGTCACCAACACAAAAACAATGTGGGGATTTTTCCCCCATTTTTTTTCTCTTCAAGTTGGCAACACCCCTGTCTAGAAATGGTCTTTAGAATGGTGTGTGTGTATGTCCCTTCAAGTTGCTTGTCAACATACAGCAAGCCCCTGCATTCTTAATCAAGGAATGCCATTGCCTTCCTCTGAAATATAGACTACAGTATCAGGTATGCCTTACCAGTTCCCCATCAAAGTACTATCCAGGCCTGGCCCTGATAGCTTCCAAGAACAGATTTGCTCTGGTGCTTTCAGGGTATTTTGGCCTTGCCTATGGAAAAACAAATATACATAATAAATATTAGCCTTGGTTTTATGTGATTGAATATTTACTAACTGGTGGCTAAAGAGAGACATGAGATTTCTAAAATTTCACACCACACATTTATACCACTTTGACACCACTATATCTCTAACAGCTGCATCCTGCAGAATCTTAGGATGTATAGTTTGGGAAGTAACAAGAACTCTCTGCCAGAGAATTCTAAAAAACTCAGGGCATTTCCACACTAGACATATGTTATAGCACTATTATTCCACTTTCAACAGCCTATAGAATCCTGGAGTTTGCAATTTAGGGAGGGGCCAGCCAGCCTAAACTGCAAACCCCAGGATTCCATAGGATGTTGAAAGTGGAATAATAGCACTATAACAGTCTAGTGCAGAAATGGCCTCAGAAAACTATACGTTGCAGAATTGTGTAGGATGGAGCCATGGCAGTTAAGTGGTATCAAGTAGTGTGAAACAGGAGTGAAATTTTTAAGTGGAACTTCTGCAAAATGTTGTGGTATAGCATGCTCCCATTCATTATTGTACCAGGCAGCATAGCCTCCTGCCAGGATACTTCATTTCTTCTTACTACCCCAATTTTACATGTGGACAGACATCCAACAAGTAGGCAGCATTCTATATCTACTCAGCATTCTAAGGCCATCATCCCCACTACATGGTTATAGTGCTATTATTTCACTTTCAACATTCTATGGAATCTTGGTTCTGCAGTTTAGGGAGGAGTCTTTAGAATTCTGAACCAGAGAGCTCTATGGCCTCAGTAAACTACAAACCCCAAAATTCCACAGGATGTTGAATAATAGCACTATAACAGTATAGTGCAGAAATGACCTCAATATGGAGCATCTTACTCCATTTTCTACATATATACACATGCTGTGGAAAAGAAAACACACACACTCACACACACTGCAGCATTCTGTCTCACTCTTTCAATATTCTGTCGTACTCCAGAACAGCAAACGATAGCGACCAAGAAAGAGCTATAAAGAAGGAGTACCTGGGACATGTTTGGAAACATTGTTTTGTGGGAGTAAAATTCCCAGAATCAGCCAGATTACATGAACAGTGACTTTGTCCTATAGGAATAGATGGCTACCATTTATTCCTTTGAGGAAATTTTAAAAAATATTTCTAGTGAGAGTAACACCTATCTTCTACCCTTTCATTGCTTAGGCTGCCCCTAGCATATGCATTTCACCAGTTTCGAAGAATTATCAATGTCTTTGTTGTCTGTGATGGTTTTAGTCATTAGAGTCCAAGGTCAACCAAAGATGATTTGCTGCCTAAGGCAGAGCAGCAAATGCCACCACTTGCTCAAGTCAAAGCACGTACTATCCAAAGTCTGCCAAGTTATATTGGTACATGTGGAAGCAAAATCACATATAAACTTCGTGTCAGTAGGAGCAAACATAGACTAATAGCAAAGTAAATAGCATTTTTTTACCTTCTTGTTACACCCAAAATCTGCTCCCTGAGGCAATTCGACTCCCTCTGCCTCATGAAAAGGCTGGCCCTGCTATGGAGCCCTATGGAGTTTCAGTCTGTTTTATGGCCTGACTATGCCATCCTCCTTGCCTATGAATTCATTATGTGATGCTCTTCTAAAGATGCCGTGTGTGTGTGTGTGTGTGGGGGCATGCGCCTTCAAATTTCCTGTTGATTTATGGTGATCTCGTGTGAATTTCATAAAGATTTCTTGGGCAAGTAATACCCAGTGGTGGTTTTGCCAGTTCCTTCTCTGAAATATAGCCTATAGTGCCTGGTATTCATTGGTGGTCTCCCATCCAAATACTAACCAGGACTGACCCTGCTTAGCTTCCAAGATGAGACAGGATCCGGTGACTTTGGGTATTCAGGCCCTAAGATGCTTTCACAAACAGAGATAATATGACCGTAGGAAGAGGGATGGCCAGGGGCAGAGTCTTCACAGCATGAACTTCAGAGAGTTTTCCCAGGACTGCTGCTAGCACCATGTTAGCTAGTGTGATAAGTTTTAGAACCAAGCAAAAAAGAGTAGGACGTTTTTATTTCTTCAGGCCCTTTTGTGGCTAGTTTTTCAGCTGTTGCTCGCTAATGCTTTGACCGTTTTTTCTGTTTCTCTCCCACATACACACTCACTGACTTTGACCATTTCCACACTAGACTGTTATAGTGCTATGATTCCACTTTCAACATCCTATGGAATCCTGGGGGGGGGGTTAAGTCATAATTTTATTATAATTCAATCATACACAATAAACATTTTATCATTGTACAGTACCCTGAAATATTTCTACTGATCTTCCACACCGCTCTAGATTTCATTTTCAGCTATAGCATTAACATACAAGCTTAACTTGCCACAATAGAATGATGATATTACATGATAGTTCCTGCATTACAACATCCATATATCTTGTTTCATGTTATACAATTGCCTTCTCATAAGCAATGTCTACCATGAATTATGCATTGTCCTCTGACAGTACCCAGCAATCACCTGATACAATTTGCCATTCCTTTTGGATCTCGTCATCTGATTTCCCCTTTAATTTCTGAGAGACTATATCCACATTTTTGTTTTCAATGAAAGGTACTCACCATTGCTCAATTGTAGGTATTTGCTGAGTTTTCAGAATCTTACTCATTCATTTCACATAATATTTACAGAATGCTTGCTTTATCTCTTCTTGTTTTGTAATTCTTTCTTCACCAATTTTAATCTCCGTTATGATATTTCTAGTCCTTCTTTTACACAATATACTAGTCAAAAGCTTAGAAGGTTTGTTGGCTTGTTCAAAAAAATTGTACCTCGTTCTTCGTATCTGTTGTTCTACTTCATTCAAATTAGATTAATTTAATTCAGCTTGATAAGCCTTCATCTGTAATCTAATCTTATTATCCGATGGATTCTTCCTCATCTGTTTTTCAATCTCCTTCATCCTTCCAAAAACCAACTGTTCACTGTGTCACTTTTCTTTTCTAATCTCCGCAGACCCTCTGATAAAATTACCACATATCACGGCTTTACTTGCATCCCAAATGGTTTTCATCGATAACTCAGGTGTCAAATTTTCCTTAAAGTAATTGGTTATCTCCTTTTCTGCTTCTGTGATGTACTTCTCCTTATACAGGATCTCATCATTCAATCTCCATGTTCTTTCTCTATCCTTGATATTCAGCAGTGCTTGTAATGGATTATGATCGGAACATAAATTAGGAAGAATGTCCATATCCATGATCTTCACCAATAAATCTTTAGATGTCGATATCATAGCGACCCTTGACATTGACTTATGATGCTCCAAGTAAAATGTATATCCATCTAATTGTCCATTTTTATATCTCCATGTATCAAATAGGTTGAAATCATCCATCATGTTAAAGAAGCTCTTAGGTAATTTTCCATTGTTTTGCAGGTGTAATTTCTGTAAAGTTCTATCCAATCTTGGGTTAATGATGCCATTAAAATCCCCCAAAACAATGATATTTGAATTTCCTGTTTCCTGTAAATATTTCTGTATCCTGTGTGTATTGTGGGGAAGAATTTGCCTTTAGCTCCATTTGGTGCATATAGTCCCACTATTAATATTTTGTCTTGTTTCATGTTAACTTCTATCCCCAAATAGTGACCATTAGTATCCTGAAATATTTTATGTGCATCATATCTTGAATTGACATGCATCAAAACTCCTCCTTTCTTTTTATCAATTGTAGCTGCAAAGCAGCTACCAAGTTTCTGATTTCGAGCATATTTCAACTCTTGAGTCCTAATTCAAGCTTCTTGCAGACATCTTATACCCAATTTTTGTTTTTCCAAATGATGGAATATTTGTCTTCTTTTATATTCGGAGTTAAATCCTTTAACGTTCCAAGAATAAACCTTCAACCCCATTTTGACGAGATTATATTAATATTTATCAACAATTATCTGATTAATCCTTTAAAATTTCTCCTTCTAATTCTCCTTCCTCTTCTTCCAATATTTCTTGTTCTATTTCTCCATTTCCTTCTTCTGTATGTAGCCACTCTCTTTCCTCGTCGGGGATTCCTGTTCCTGGCCCTTCTCTCCATCCACAGTCATTTTTTGCATATCTTTCTTTAATCTTTCCATCATCTCTTTTGCTTTAAATACTGAATTAATCCTGTATCTCTGTTGTTTGTACGTGAAAGAGATGCCTTCGATCTTCTCCCATCTGTAACTAATCTGATACTTGGCCAGGAGACTTGCCAATGGTTTGTACTCTTGTCCCTTCTTTAGTATTTGATAAGGTATGTCTTTAAAAATTTTGACATCTTTACCATCAATCTTTAACATTCCTTCATAACTGCGTTGTAATATTTTGTCCCTTGCAGCAGTCCGAGTCAATGTTATTATTATGTCTCTTGGTAGCTTCCTCTCTTTTGCTACTCTAGAGGATGCTCTGAACATTCTATCAATATTTGCTTCCATCTTGTCTTCATCAATATCTATGTATTCTACCAAAGCCGGTATAAATTTTTCATATAAATTTTCTGCACTGGTCTCAGGAATGCCTCTGAGCTTAAGACATCTTTCTCGATATCATAATTCTTGTAGCGTTATCTGAGATTCATCCTCTTGTTGCTTCCCTTTCAATTCAGTCATCTCTGTTTCCACATGCTTAACTTGGTCTTTTATTTCTTTAGTATCTGTTTTCAGTTTTGTAACATCCTTGGTTATATTTTCCAGTTTCTTCCCCAATTTGTCTATTTCCTGTTTCATATTTGTTCTCATTTCTTTTCTTGTTTCCTTTAGGTCCTTTCTGATCTCATCTCTGATATTTTTTAACACTTCCATCATTTGGAGCATAAGGTCTTGAGATTTCTGGGGTATATCAATTGATGTTCTCCTTACTGTCTGGGCAGTTGTTGGTGCTGCTGCAGCTGCCGCTCCTTTTCTTGTTCTTTGGTCCATATTTTGTCTTGTCAACTGATGGCAGGATTTCCTTAGATAACCTTAAATACTTTTCCTCTTCCCCACTTCTCCAGTATTTTAGGCCTATTGACTTGGTACCTTATATTATTTCAACAATGTTTAACCAATATATAATACTTATAGAATTCTATGCACTTAGTACTAATTAAAAACAATGCAATGTAAAACAATCTATTTGACTTACAGCAAGATTAATATCTAATTGCAGCTCTTAAAAAACTCTTCTATTATAAAAATTCTTATCTTACTTATCTATAATTCTCCAATATATATATAATAATGTATAGAATAAAATATGTAAATATATTAAGCAATAAGTGTCAGGAAATTGATTAAGTCTGATTGCTTATACCAACAATATATCACCAATATATAATACCTATAAAATTCTATATACTAAGTAATATAAGCTAATAAAAAAAAGTTCAGTTCATTCTAAATATAATCAAATCACTTAAAGCTTCAATTCCCTTTATATATAATCAAATCAGTTATCCCAAAAACTTAATTAATTAGTACTTAATTACAATCTCATAAGTGGAAATGATGCAATGTATGACAATCTATTTTAACTTAAACCATGATTTCAATATCTAATTGCAGCTCTTAAAAAACTCATCTATTATGGAAATTCTTATCTTAATTATTTATAATTCTCCAATATATATATAAAAATGTATAATATAGGATATATATGTGTATTAAACAGTAACTGTAATGAAGTTAATTAAATTTGATTGCTTTAACCGGTTTAGTATGGCCAGTGCTTGTTAGCTATTAAACCAAAGGCGCTCCTTCTCCCCCTTTCCAATTCATAACAGCCGACTCCTTGAAGTTCTCACACCTACTTCAAAAGCAGCAGCCAAAACCTTGTCTGTGGAATTTTCCTCTGTCGCTCCGTCGCCACTAAAATATACAAATTTCAAGCCACTCCGATACGTGGGAGCAACAGTCTTTCTTCCTGGATCTTCTTACCCTTATGACACAGCCACCTCCAGAAAAGTCTCTTATTGTAACTATTATTTGAAAGTTTAAAACCACAGTTCTCAGAAAAGAGTTTTTATCACCACAAATTAATCCTGTCCACCGATTCCTAATCCCTTTAAATGTCTCTTGCCCTGATTGAATCAAGATGGCGGATCGTGAGGCAGCTTAGTGACAACGTAGGTCACTAAACTATCACCCAGCGAGGAATAGCCGGTTCAGTGAAAAAGTCTAGGAACCAGCCCATAACACCCCCCCCATAAAGGGGGTTCAAAGGGGGCTCGAAGGGGACCTGAGAAAGATATCGATCTTAAAGAGTTAACAAAATTTGACTCGGAGAAGACGAGCTGGGTCGAAGAGCAGCCACGTTCACGCTGAGGTAGCCGATTGACAGAAAAACTGACGAGAAGCAAGAATTGTTTTTATTTTTTTAACTGTAAAGGTAATATTCAGACCCAAGAAAAGACGATCTAGACTTTGATTTTGATTGTGGAATGTGGATACTTTACAGTGTGCTATTCCAACAATGCAAAAAGGAGCAATAGGGATGGAAAACGGAGTAAAACACTGAAGTACTGCTTTTTAAGGGTTAAAATAAAAGACTCAGAATACATGCCTATTAAGTCTTAGAACAAAGAGTGAAGACTAAAGAATAAAAAATAAAGATTGGAAATATATAGAAATAGAAGCAAATAGAAGTAAATACAAGGAAATGAAAAGAAAAGAACGGTAGGAACGGAAGACATAAGCAGAGAAAAGTAGGGACAAAAGAACATGACATGGCGGAATGTAACAGCGGTTTAGATTAAAGAGACAGGGGAAGGGCAGCAGAGACGAGCAGAGGCTGAATAGAAGAAGAAAGAAGAAGAAAGCTTCAACAATAAAAGACAGACTAAACACACAAAGCTAAATATACAAAGTAAAATGGGACTAAAAAATAGCAATAGAAGAAATAGAAGGAGGATTGAGATTCTTGGTGGCTAAGTTTCCAACAATTTACCAGCTTCTGAGACAATACGATGAGGAATAAAAGACTCAAAAGATAAAATTTAAAATTTAAAATTGTATAACACGAACTTAAAATTGGCATTGTGACTTAACTACTTCTACATGGGAGAAATTTAAGCTAAGTTAAGTAATGTTTCATTGAGAAACTCTCCCCTTTCCGGAAGAACAATAGCGCACTAGAAGACTGGAATAAAACTTAACAAACTCAACTGGATTGTCTTTTCAAACATAAACATATATACAAATATAGTCTTATAGAGCAAAAGTAAATAATTGTATGATAACTGTATCTAGAAAAGTTCACATAATTCATTGAAAACATTTCTATAGTTTTATGCATTTATATGAAATATTTTATGCAAATTGTTTATGTGAATTTCTATGTTCTATGTTTCTATGTTATATTAATTTATAAGAAGGAGCTTCTGCTGAACAATTAATTGTAGGCTGTAGTAGTGATTGAAATTGATTAAATAGATTAACCATTAACTGTATTTAGAAAATTGACATAATTCATTGAAAATACTTCTGTGGTATTATGAATTTTTAAGAAGGAGCTTCTATTGAATAATTAATTATATGCTGAAGGTATTATTTGAATAGATTGATTAGAATACAGATTAATATATAGAACAAGGATATATAATATCAGTTTAGCAAAGGTATAAATTCACTTGTTACATTTATATACTTATCTATACTTACTTATATTTATTATAATATACTATATTTATATTATATTTATATCTAGTTTAACGTCAGAATTCTTTGTTATTTAAGGACAATTGTAACCTTTCATTTACTACTGACTGGTATAAAAACTGATTGACATTAATAGATATATTTTTCAATTGAATTTAATGAATTAACTATAGGTGCCTAGTCAGTTGAAGTTTGTAATATTTAATATTTAATGTAATGTTTAGGATATTTAAGATATTTACGATATATAAGACAGATATTATCTTACATTTACATGATGGACCCTCGAACCAGAAAAGGAGCAGCTAAGGTAGCAGCAGCTGCAAGCACTGCCACAACATCAACAAGAAAAACATCAATAGATTTATCATCACAATTTAATGAATTACTAATACAGATCATGGAAGAGTTTAGAAATTTTAAAGAAGAGATAAGACAAGATCTAAAAGAAACTAGGTCTGAAATGCGCTTAGATATGAAGCAGAAATTGAATAAAATTGGAAAGAAGTTGGATAACATAACTAAAGATGTAAATACTTTAAAGGGAGAAACTAAAGCTTTGAAAGAACAAACAAGACAAGTTGAAGACACGGTTGAGACACTCAGAAAGAAACAAGAAGAAGAGAAATTCCAGATAGATGTACAAGAAATTAGATACCAGGAGAGATGCCTTAATCTGAGAGGACTACAGGATTCTACTTCTGAAAATTTGTATAGGAAATTGATACCTGTTTTGGCAGAATATATTGAATCACCAGAGGAAAAGATAGAAGGGGTAATAGATCAGATATTTAGAACATCATCTAGAACAGCAAGAGAGAGGAAACTACCAAGGGATATTGTTATTTGCTTTACGAGAATAATGATTAAGAAGCAAATATTGCAAATGAGTTATTAGAAAAAACTAATGGTGGATGATGCAGAATTAAAAATATTTAAAGATATCCCATATCAGATTCTAAGAAAACGTCAGGAATATAAATCTTTGGCAAAAATTTTACTGAAAAATAAAATTAGTTACAGATGGGGGAAAAAAAAGAAGGTAACCTGAAAACAATAACCTTTAATAGTTACTCACTGCCCTTACAAAATTCATCCCATCCATTACCTTACCCTTGAAAGATAACTAACCCAAAGTCGTTATTGTAATCTAAAAGGTTAAATTAAGATACTTTTAGTCCCTTATTTCTAAGCCCTGAGTATTAATATATGTATGAGTGAATCACATTTTAATGCCACCTCATAAGCAAAGTTATCTGAGCAGTTTACAGCAAACCACTGGGGAGGGGGAAGAATACAATAACTGAACCTGAAAACTAGTAAAATACAAAATAGTAGATTGCATAAAATATCATAAAGAAATGAAACTCATAATACCCCAAAACACATAAGTGATGAGTTTCCATTCAGCAACTGATCCAATGGATCTGCTTAAATTGGCACCAGCAACTGGAATTGCCTTCCTGAACATTTGCAGACTGCTCCTTCCCCTGTTATTTTTAAACTTCAATTAAAATCCTTCTCACTTCTCACTTTCAAAAGCTTTTGGAATTTCCCTTAATGTTGTTTTATAATTTTGTATAGTTTGATTACATGTACTTGTCCATTTGTTTTATATTATATTTTCCTTTGGTATTTTATCTGGATAATTTGTTTTACAATTGAATGTTTGTGTTTTATTAAAAAAAAAAAAGTGTCTCTTGCCCTTAAGACTTGATTATCCAATATTGACTGTCCCTCTGTTAACAAAATAATAAAATATATAAGTCCGAGAGAAAATCTTTACAGTCCAAACTTGGTAGCAAAACTAATCAGCCCATATTTCAGAAAAATCCATTAAAAGGTCAGCAAAAAGTTCCATCTATCTTCCAGAGGTCGAAAGAGCTGCCATGATGCACTTTAAAAAAAAAACATACGAAGTCTCAATTACATATTTCTTGAAAAATGGTCTCCTTATAAAGACAAAATCCCAGAGTTCCTTTACCTCTTAATCATTCAAATCCAGAAATTTTATTTTTCAAAGAAAAGAGAAAAAGAAAAAAGAAAAAGATCCTTGTATAAAAGTCTCTCCGCCAAAACACAGCAACTCACGCCGCTTCTAAGATGGAGTCAGTTCATTTCAAATCATAAACAATTCATTCCAGTTCAGTTCATTTCAATTCTATCCTTATATCAATATTTGAATCAAAAATCTTAAATGTCTTAATGGTCTATTTAAAAAGTTTAAAAACTCGGTTACAGTTGTTAAAATAAGCACAGTCTGTTTAAGGTCTCTCACTGCTCCATCCGCCTGCTTATTGTCCAAGTAAAAACTTATCAGCAATTTCCATGAATACTCACACACATCTGGGTCATCCTAAACCTTCAGCTTCTGTTCCCCGCTGCAGGTCTAAAAATTGTTACAGTCTCAATTAAATGAAATCTAGTTTGGGTTGCTTTCTGCCCTCTTACTGAATCTTCTTACTTTAAAAGTCAGTGGCGGCGCTTGTGGCACTTACGCGGTGACCTGATGGCTCCATCGTGGTCCTACTATCCTCACGGCATCTTCTCTCTTTCCTCCCAGAAAGAGCTCGGCGACGGATTCTGGATCCCCTTTGGACCTCTTCCGCACCCTCTTTACCGGGGGGTGGGGTCTAGCTGGTTCTGGTGACAAAAGAAAAGGCTGGATTCCATCAGGTGGAGGCTTGGAATTTGGAGACTTATCCGAGCGACCGCTCACGGGCGACATGCAACTGGAATTGGGGGGTTTGCAGTTTTGGTGGCCCCTTCTTAAACTGCAAACCGCAGGATTTCAAAGGATGTTGAAAGTGGAATCTTAGCGCTATAACAGTCTAGTGCGGAAATGGCCTTTGTAAACTACTGACATTTCTATTGTTATTTATAAGGCTGTTTTAAAAAAAAAAGCAGCATGTCTTAAGTTGCTAAGTCACCTTGATAATGTGCAGTGATGGCAGGATATAATTTTATTAATAAACCAACACAGAGTTCGCCCTCCTGCACAGTGTGTGGGTGGGCAATGCATCACTATGAGGATAGAGCATAAAGATACATAGCAACAACCATTCTGCAATTCTCAATTAAGTACACTCTTCATTTTTCTCTACACAATATATCAATAAGAATTACAGATGGTGATTGTGTGAAATAATATTGAGAATGCTATTACAAATGTTTGCTTCAGCCTGCCTGTTTTTAATGGGAATGCTGGGATCTCAATCTCTCTCTGGTTTGGAAAGTTCACATAGAGATAAGTAATGAAATCTAACATGATTTAATATCCCCATTGTGAAATATGAGAAATAAAGTTAATCCACCTTCACTGAGTGACTTATGAAAGAATTCCAAAGTGAAAATGCAGTTTAGTGGCTACTATCAGGAGTCAACCTGGGATACACCTTAGATGTTGTCTTATATTAAAGTGTTAGTGAAGAGTCCTGTGTAATCATTTCTATTGCTGCTACCTGTTGAAAATGCCAGGATATTTTTCTATATAAGTTCAGCACTTTAATGACACAACTCAGTAATAAATTCTCAGCTGATTCTGTGGTGTCTGATCACACTCTAACCCTATTAGTGTTGGAAATAACAGTGCTGCAACTTTGCTTATACTCAAGATATATATGTTTGTATAAATAGGAGTAGATAGAGATCTAAACCTCCTCAGGTTACTACACTGTCGTTTGTCTGCTCATCCTATGCTAACCATCCTTTTATGTTGGACTAATAAATCTTGCTATTGCTAGTCTTTTCCACACTACTTCTCAGGCTTCTCTTGATCCTCCAACGAGGAGCAGACATACTGGCTTTCTTCTAAGAGCAGGCAATAGACATGGAATCCTGTCTCTTCAGCAAAATTAGTTAGCAGTAAATCTATTTTTCCTTTCTGCCTTACTGCATCTCTCTCTTAATAAAATAAGCTTTCTATTATTATTAAACAAGATGGCAGGCATCATGTGACTGTGTTCTAGGGGAATAGTCAAGCTCTATTAATCAGTCTATTATTCAAAAGGATCTTAGTCTTTTTGTCTTAGGTCAAATGTGAAGCAGTTCTAGCCTGGTAGATTATGCCAGAGTTTATGGTCTAATAGCACAGTCTTTAAGAACTTGGATTCATCTCCATGTCACAATCTGTTAAAGTGAAACTTCTCAGAGAATGTGCAGACAAACACATACACACACATGTATTTCATACAACATCTTAAAGGTGTGCATTATATTTAATAAAATGTAGGAAACTATATTCATAATTTTCCAATATGAAGTTAATGTGTGAGGTTTTCATATCCATCCTACCATCTACTCAACAAACAGATGCCCTTGCGTCACTATGCCCCTATAGTACATCATCCCGTCGGGATCCCAGCACTGCTACTGCCGGGGCCTGAACACTTCCCACCGCATCTGGTTGGCTGCCATGGATGGGTAGCGTCAGGCATACTGTTCTTCCTTCCACAGTTCAGAGTCAATGGTGAGTCCCTTCCCCCACCTCTTCCCTGCCCCACAATCCACGGTTGGTCGGTTCTTGTGCTGTACTGCGGAAGGAAGTGCTATCAAGCACTTTTGCCCTTACTGCATATCTGCAGCTGATGGGATCGTGGTGGGAAAGGGGGTCATTATCAGATTTTTTCTGGTAATTGAAAAGGGTGCATTTCCAACAGATGGGGATGCGACAGCAGCAGGTGAGCAATGACATGTGATTGAATGCGTCCTGGACGCATGTGTTGCTCTGCAAGGATGACAACGTTGTGCGGAAAGAACCAGAGTGAAATATAGCTGGATGCTTTTTTGCCCCTGCTCTCCATCAGTCAGTAAATGACCATGTTGGGTGCATGCAGCAACTTAAAAGGTAGGTTTGGAACAGATGAAGGGGAAACATATTGTACTTCTGTCTATGCAAAACTTTATGATACACCTTCCGATCTGGGATCTCAGCCATAATGTTGCAAGCTAATCCTGTTGTAGTGCAAAATCTTTTGCCATGGCTTGACTTTGCATGGAGAATCAAAAACCATTCTCTTTACAAAACAAACTGACTCCTGGTAGAGATGAAAATTGATAAAACTGGGTTGTGATACATCTGCTGGCTATTTGGATTCTTCGTGGCTTCTCGGCCATCACAGGATAACTGCTTGCACTTCAGACATGATCAATATACCATCACTGTCCATTGGTGATGCTCAGGAGGTGACCTCATACAAACCATAGCTCTTAGTAACAGATTCTCATAGTAACAGATAGTAACAGATCCTTATGAGGTCATAAGAAATTTATGTGAAGTGATTGCAAATACAAAAAGCACTTGAGTACAAGCTTTAAGCATTAATCAGATGTACACAACAGAACAAGCATGTGATTTAAACTTTTTAATGTCTTTTAAAAAGAATTTAACCATTAATCTTAATGAGACCCAACTGACTGAGGATATAATTCCTTCTAATTAAAGTCCTCCTACTTACAGATGTTGACACATCACAGTAGTTACTCCATTGCCTTCCACCAATTATCACAGAACACTTTAAAGAAAATTGAACACCACGGACATCTAGGGACTCTCAACTATTCAAATAGCACAACTATTCAAAGGAGCACCAAAATGGAAGAAATGAACAGGAAATGATAGGGGCAAAGATATATTAATCAACAGGGATTGCTGGGAGTCATAGTAATAAGGAAGAAGGAGATTAATCAGTTTAAGGGTCAGTTGTAGACAAAAGGAGACATTCAAAAGACGAGAAGAAAAGACATGAAAAAGTGACAAGATGTTGGGTGAAGACAAAAACTAATGAAGACACTGAGGGAAAACAATTATTTTAAAACTTCAACTGCTTACATACGGATATTTGAGGTCAGATTCCTCCACTGATTAATTTGCCACCTGAATTTTGATAGCAACTGTTTTAAGAAGGAAATAAGACTCATTCCTTTCAAAGAAACTGTATATTATATGTTATTGTTGTTGGATGGGCATGCTGTGACATTTGCCCCAGTTAAAATACTTTTGATGAGCATGTGGAGATACACCTGGGGAATGACTTGGCAAGTCATGATGTAATCCCTAGGGGACAGTAAGGCTGAGTCATGGTAACATGAAATCATGGCAAGGAGTTGCATCAGCCATTGTCCCTAGCTGATGAGCTATCAGCAGGTGTATATAAAAGAGGGGAGCTCAGACAGGTTCTCTCTCTGACACCAAAACTCTGTCCGAGCAAACCTCTGCCTGATGTGATGCTGAACCTATGACTGAGAATCTGCACATCTTGCTTGTACAGATGTGTATATATTGGAACTTGAAGAATAAAAACCTTCTGGTATTTTTGGTTGACAATACTGTGTGCTAGTGTTACTAACTAGTGGGTAGACTGGGGTCAGAACTGATGCTGTATGTTTACACTCTGCTGCTGCTCACGCTTGTTCCTGTTTTGATACTCTGCTGTATGTTTATGCTTGCTTCTGGGACACGTTTTGTTTCAGAGTGCAGCAGTTCCAGGGAGGATTTTGTGCTAGGCGCTAAAATCCATCTCCCGACAATTGTGTGCCTTCAAGTCATTTCTGATTTATGGCAACACTAAGGTGAACACAT
The DNA here is from genome assembly GCA_948474755.1 of Ctenosaura bakeri. Taxonomy (NCBI): domain Eukaryota; kingdom Metazoa; phylum Chordata; class Lepidosauria; order Squamata; family Iguanidae; genus Ctenosaura; species Ctenosaura bakeri. The sequence goes on along the minus strand of CAOLHI010000744.1, from coordinate 212,872 downwards.
AGTGGGGGTGGGGGGTTGGAGAGGGGAGAGAAGACTTGTTCAAAAGGGGTTTGCTTTGCCATCCTTTGAGGCTAAGGCCATTTCCTCACTACATTGTTGTGGTGCTATTATTCCATTTTTAACATCCTGTGGGATTCAAAGAGCTCTCTGACTGAGAATTCTAAATACTCCTCCCTAAACTGCAAACCCCAAGATTCCATAGGATGCTGAAAGTGGAATAATAGCACTATAATAGTGTAGTGTGGACTGGCCTAAGAGAATGTGATTTGCCCAAGGCCACACACTGGGTCTCCATGGCTGAGCAGGGATTTGAGCACTGCTCCTCAGTTCAACACTCAACCTGCTAGACCAAACTGACTCTCTCCAAGAGACTTACCTGCACATAAATATATTTGGAACTATGGTCTTCATTTTAAGGTTGGCTTGTAGACTGGGCTGACATTAACCCAAATATTACTTTTTGACATGATTGATGACTCTGGTGAAGCCCTCCATTCTGTTAAAGCATCAGAACAAGAGCTAACAAGAGTTACAGTTTTTTATTGCTGTTATCATTGAAATATGTCTTAATTTCTATTCAGAAATCTTCATATCGGGAGAAAGGTTGTTTTCCAGGAGAAGTTTATACAAGTATAAATGGTTATTGTAATCAGTGGGGGCCATGTTTTCCTCTGAAGAATGCCAAATTAAAAATGGGAACAATAGCTCATCATGCACTTATATCATTTCCTGGGGCACTCTGACTCAAGAATTCAACCATATTATTTTTAGAAGGAAGGAAGGAAGGAAGGATAAACAAGACCCTTGAATCACTTATATTTAAATACTCATCTACCACCTGAAAATTTTAAGAATGCTCCAAACAGCTATCCTTTGAACAAACAACTCATAAACAGGGGTGGGGTTGGTTATTAACCTAGCTTGATGTTAAAACAGTTGTAGTTTTCTCCACATGGAAAATCAAATCAAGCAGTTGAAGATTTGACATAGCCAAAATTGTAATCTAAAAAGCCTGAAAAATTTGGCTGCACCCTATGAAAGTCTGATACATTCTTTCATTCTTCGGTTATTCTGTTAACAAAATAGCATTCACAGAATGTTTTGAATGAATGCAATGAAAACAAATAACCATGATAGAATACACCTGGTGTTAAACAATGGAGCCATTATGATTGTTGTAGAAGGAGCAAGTAGGTGTATGTGTGTGTCTAAACAAATTTTTTTCTCTGCAATACAGAAAGGGAGAAAGATTTATGGAGACAGATTTTAGAACTGGACATAATCTATTGAATTAGTCCAGAGACTATATTAAAATAATATAAACATAGTAAAATGCATTTAAACACCACATAAAATATATATAATGAAGATCTGATCTTAAGTCTGTCCAGAGAATAAACCTAAAATTGCAGTAAAATGCAAGTTAAAATGAGGTATATTCTATCAGTCTGACAATCTCTCCACAATAGTTAACTGATGTGGATTCCAGATATCTTTTTTTCCTGAATTTGTATTTATCCTACAAAATTATAGCAGTGTGGTCCCACTTTAACTGTCATGGCATAAAACTATAAGTCCCAGGATACTATTGCATAAACCCATGGCCTTTAAAATATTGTAATTTTGCAATGTGGATATACTTTCTAGGGGAAGTCAACAATCAACATTAGTATACTCTTTTCTTAAAATTCATGACAGACACTATGACTGGAATTTACAATCACAGTTACAAATGTGTAATCAAGAGTTAAGCATTCTTAGCATCACAGAATCATAGAATCATAGAACTGGGAGAGATGACAAGGGGCACCTAGTCCAGTCCCTTGCCATGCAGGAACACATGTCAAAGCACTCCCAATAGATGGCCATCCAGCCTCTGCTTAAAACCCTCCAAAGAAGGAGACTCCACTACACTCCGAGGCAGTATATTCCACTGCTGGACAGCTCTGACTGTCAGGAAGTTCTTCCTGAGGTGGAATTTCTTTTCCTGTAATTTGATTCCTGATTCATATTCACCATCCCTAGGTGTTCAATAGTGTAGGTAGAACACAGGATTGTAAACAATACCCCAATCTTGATTTTTCAGGCAGGTGACTGCAAGCAACAGGAATATGTTCTCCTAGTGACTGAAGTGCAGCAGACTGATGATCCCCCACCCCCCACCAGGCTGTCTCTGGTGCAAGGAGGAATTGCAGCAGGGACCCTGCCTCTGACTGTTGCACTGGAGATTGCTACTGGATGTGTGTGTGGAAGTATCATTCTACTGTGCCCTGATCAACATGAGAACAGACCCCCATTGCTCACAGGACTGATGCCTGTGATGGGGGGATGGGCCAGAAGATGCTACTCAGTGAAGTATACATAACTTAGCTGCTGATCGAGAATGCTTATCAGCCAAAATGAAGATCATTTCCTCCCTACACTGTTAAAGTGCTATTATTCCACTTTCAACATCTTGTGGGATTTTGGGGGTTGTAGTTTACAGAGGCCAAAGAGCTCTCTGGCTGAGAATGCCCCTCCCTAACTTACAAAACCCAGGATTCCATAGGTTGTTGAAAGTAGAATGACAGCACTGTAACAGTGTAGTGCAGAAATGGTCTAAAACTATAACATTAATATGAAAAAGGAAAAGAAATGAGACTAAAATGCAAGCATACCTAATTCCTTTCTACATAGGATTCTCATTAGTTAAACTTCTCCCGTGGCTTCCTCTTTCAAAATGGGAACTTTTGACTCCATGTTTTCAAAGAGGAGTTAGGTAAATACTTTCTGGTATTTTTTTTTCTGTTACTCTCATCAATTTTTCAATTGTAGAAATTATTCCAGAGATTATTTCTATTGACAGAGCAAGAGTTGCACCAAAATCAATCACTTTGATTTTGATTTTGATTTGATTTTGCCCACTTTTTGCTTACTACATAAATATGTCTGAAAGAGTGATCAGCTGTTGACCTTCCTGTTCTAAAGATTTGCCTAAGCTTCAGTCATTGTATCATACTTTTCTGGTCATAATTCTAATTTTTTGAAGGAGATGCTTAGTGGCAGACAGCCAGCATGCTGTAGTGGTTTGAGCATTGAACTATGACCTGGAGACCAGGGTTTGATTCCCTGCTGAGCCATGGAAATCCACTGGGTGACCTTGGGCACATCACACACTCTGAGCCCAGAAAATGCTGTGATAGGTTCACCTTAGGGTCACCATAAGACAGAAACAGCTTGAAGGCATACAACAAATAAACAACAGTGCTTAGCATCAATGTGGGGGCAAAACAGCAAGGAAACTAATGAGTCCGTAATTCCTAGCAACTTGCCGAAGATGCTTTCTCAGAATTAGGTCTATAACACTAAACCACTTTATAGTGGTCATTGTTAGCAGTGAGGAACACAAACCTCCTTTACTCTTAAATGTTCTGGTGTCAAAAAACTCTTCCCCAGAGACCTTATTATTCTTCAAAGACTATATACAAGATTTAACATCTTGAGAGAATACAGGAGACCCATCAAGAGACAACATTAATGTCTGATATCACAAAAACATAGCAATAAAGTGATGGAGATAAAAGAAAATTTTACTTCCTTCTGTTTAGCTGAACCTGAGAGTCAGGAATAAGCTGAACAAATCTCATCAGCAGCCAATTCCAAGTCATCCCAATATTTAACATGAAAATGATATCATTCTAGTCTTACCCAGTTTTTAACTTATAGCCATATATACCACAGACTGGATCAGTGCAAGCTCTTCAAATCAGTTTTCTTCACTTCTTCCTCAATAATGTGTAGTCTTTATTGAACCATAACTGAGTATCATTGGGTTTTCCTTTATCTGAGCTCAATCCAGTCGCTAGAATGCTCATGTTTGAAATAATGAGGCGTAACTCAGATTGTTAGTCCAACCTTCAATGAGCCCAATGAATCAATCAGATCTTGGCAAGTCAACATCATGGATTTATTCAAGCTGGCCTCAAGCCTGAATTAACATCAGAATCAGGATTTTGGATGTGGGGGGGGGAGGTCATATGAGTTAAACATGCAATAGTGCTTAGCACTGAAGAGTGAAGAATGCCTCAGAGAGGGCAATGGTAATAGAGTTAGACAGTTTGACTGACCCAAAATCTCCCGTTTTGTCTTGCTCTTCTGGGCTCTCCGTGATGTAAACTGATATGCTTAGGCATGTATTTCCACCTCTTGTCTTCCTATCAGTTCTCTCTCATCTCTTCCCTGGAATGAAGCTAGATTAGATCGGCACATTGAGTAACTTTCCCATCTTAGAATGGATTTGCTGTAATAAAGCTTTTAGTTTGTTTCTCCAAGGCATTGGTATCTTTGCTCTTTAATTAGGATCTCTTACTATTCTATGTCCTCTCCATCAATGTGCTGGACCCTCATATTAGTATCTTTCCTGCTCAACTTGAGCTTCTGAATCTCCTTCTTTCTGCAGCTTCTGCCTCTTCCAATATCTCTGTTTCTAGACTGCATGCGTTTTGGGGATGTACATGAACCAATATTCCAAAATTGACTTTTTTCTTTAAATACAAGTCAAAATGCAAGGTGAATATTTCTTTAATGGGATCTGATCATTTTGAGGTATTATACTGAGATCTTTTAAGTCTGTGAGACCTCGAGAAAGCTGACCTATCATTTCCCTCAACTGAAAGATGAGGAGAGATTGCAGACAGAAGAGTCCATCAGAACTTCAGAAAGATGACCTATTATTTCAGGCATCCTCTATTATTTTTGTTGTTGTTGCTCTTGTTGTTGTTTTACTTATGCATATCCTGCCTTTTCCCCAGTTTGGGAACTTATTAAATATTAAAACCAATACATGTTTAGAAATGTACAAAAACAGTAGTAAAATATATGGAAATTATTTTAAACAGCAATTAAGCAATCTACAGAATTAAAATCATTTAAATCATTTTTATTTTGAAAAAGCAGTATGACCATTAACAAGCTATTGCAGTCAGTTCCTGAAAGAATGTTGGAATAGGAAGTGTTTAATTTGTCGGCAGAAGGAGCTGAAGGCAGAAGCACTTAAGGAGCACTTAATTCATGGCAGCCTGGGCCTATGCTCGTGCTCATCCCAACAACAAAAACACTACCTAGAATAAAGATACTTATATCCTATACAACAAAGTAGTTGTGTCTGAATGTAATGTTTTCAGAGTCCTGAATTTACAGAATACTGCTTCCTATTTGGAAATTAAAGGCAACCCATGTTCCTAACAGTGCACTATCTATAAGGTCTGTTTACTTCCCTGCTTGCACAATGACAGTGGAGCACAGGGTGTAAATCAGTGTAGCTTTAAGTTAATTCAGAGAAACTCAAACCTCCCAGAAGAATCTTTGTGGCTTTATGTAACTAGAGTCTAGTGTCTGAGGAACTTTTCAATACTGCTGGATTTCCCCCTAAGATTACTAAAGCACTAAGATTCCATCTAATTTAATTTACCTTTTGTGAACATTATTGACTTTCTTTTTTTAATGAGAAAGTTTTGATGGATAATAATTGCATGAATCACATGTTCTGTCACAGATTTTATTCTGTAGGCAATAAAGATATGCAAGAGAAGTTTTTCAGATATTTCTAAAAGGCACTCAAGAGAAGTTCCATGAATTCAAATGACTACTTAGATTGAGTGAACTGATGCTCTCATTCCAGTGTTGATCTGTTACAAATGTAAAAAAAAAAAAAAAGTCCCTTTCATAATTGCTTAATAGAAAGGCACATCTTTCTACACCAGGGGCCGATTTACACCACACAATTACAGCAGTATATTGCACTTTAACCGGAATGGTAACATCCAATGGAATCCCCAGAGTTTATAGTTGGAGGAGGCACTGGGATTCTTTGGCTGAGAATTCTAAGTACCCCTCCCAAAACTGCCAATCCCAGGATTCCATAGGAAGTCACCATGGCTGTTCAAGTGGAATCATAGTGCTATATTTATGTAGCATGGATTCCTGATCTTTTTATATGATGCCCATTATCATGGTATCATTATGAGTTTGGAAGAGACCTTTCAGTTCATCAAGGCCTGTTCTTAATGCTAGAGGTTCTGTTTGACAGTGCTTCCAATGAAAAAGCAATGAAAAAGCAAAAATTGATTTTATAGTCTGAAACTTTCTTCTAATGTTCAACTGTACTTGTTCTCCTGTCATGGAGGTCCAGTAGATCTAGCCCTAAACTCCACAGAAACAGCAGGGAAAATACTGCCTTCCTTGATATGAAAGCCCTTCAGATATTTGAAGGGTATTGTCATGTCCACCATGAGTCTTATCTTAGGATAAACATATCTACTTGTTTCAACATTTCCCTATAAAGATTGTTTTCCATATCCCTTACTGGCTTCTATTGTCCTCATCTGGACACATTCCAATTGTCTACATCCTTCTTAAAGTGCAGCACATAGAATTTAATGCATTACTCTGGAAGAGATGTGGAGAATATATATATACACACACACACACACACACACACACACACACACTTTAGTTCCATTAATGCAGATTAAAGTCACATTACCTTTTGAGTCTTTTGTCATGCCTAGTTTATCAAGAGAATAGAGTAACTTAGCAAATATGCAGTTCATACTGTGTATTCAGAAATCCTCTTCAAGATAATTGTTGTTCTATACCTTTAAGTAATTTCTAACTTATGGCAACCCTAAGGCAAACCTACCTTTTCTTGGCAAGATTTGTTCAGAGAGGGGTTACCTTTGCCTTCCTTGAAGGCTGAGTGAATGTGATAAGCCAAAGGACAGACAGTGAGTTTTCATGCCTGAGCAGGGATACAAACTCTGGTCTTCCAGTGTCGTAGTCCAACACTCAAACCACTATACTATACTGGCTCCATCTTCAAGCAAAGTGTGCCAAAATGGGTATTAGATAGTGCTGTTGACCACATTGCTGGCATCACACAGTGTGACGAACCTGAGGTGAGGCTTAGCAACGGAGCCACCTTAGCCACCCCGAGGGTTCGAAGTGATTGGTTGGTGCAAATGAAACCCTAGGCTAGCCAGAGGTAGGGGCTAGATGTGGGGAGTGAATGACTGAAATTTAACTGAAAAACAGAGGATTGAGGCTCCAGTTGAAGAGAGAGTGTGTTAGAGTAGAGCAGAACAGAGAGGGCTGAGAGTTGAGGTTCTAGTCAGAGAAAGAGCTTGGAGATGAGAGAGAGTGAAAGATCCATCTGAGAGAATGTGCCTTTTACCTTGACAGTGTGTTAATAAAGATTTGTTTATATTTTTATAAAAATCTGTCTCAAGAGTGTGTCTATATGCTCTGTACTGGGTTACACACGCTATCATTTGTACCACCGGTATCACAATCAGTGGAGAGATAAATAATTGCTTATCCTTATATCTGATAGAGGGTGCAAATTTAGGGAAAGCAGTAAAGGGAGATAATCTAGGAGAGGAAACCAGTGGGGGACAAAAGTGGAAGGGTGCTGCATTCTCTGAGAAGGTGCAGATATAGTAGACCTTGTGAATGTCATAGCCCTGGCTTGTCCAGATCCCAACAGAAAGAGGTCTCAGGCTGGGCAGGCCCTGGTGTCTTGACACACAGATATGTCTGGAGATGATTTAAAGCACCAAGACAAAATCATCTCCGAAGCTGATGCTTTCTGGACACATTGCCTCAGAGGCAATCTTATATAGCAGAGTTTCAAAAACAGCAAAAAGTGTGTGTAGCAGAGTACAACTACAACAAAAGATACATTATTGCTCTGACCATTCTACCCACAGGTTAGTTACTCACAGACACAGAGTTTGTCATCTAAAATACCTGGAGGCTTTAATCTTTTCAGTTGCTATATGTACAACTATATACAGGATACGCAGCTCAATAGCAGATACACAGGCAGAGATACATGCAGAGATACTGGCAGACATAGATTCAAGCAAGCAGAGGGGGAAGGAGCAAGCATTCACTCTTCTCTTTTATGCACTTCTCCTTACAGGTCATCAGTCAGGGCTATTAGCATGATGCAACACCTTGCCATGATTGCAGTATCGTGACTCAGCCCTTACTGCATGTCCTCTAGGAAATGCATCATCACTTGCTTAGTGGTTCCCCAAGTGTTTCACATGTTCATCAAAGGTATTTTCCAACGAAGCAGATGACATTGCATTTTTTTATTCAACAAGCTCCTCCCATCTCACCCCTAGTATCTGTGTGGACATTTATGCTTGACATCTGAGGCAGGGAAGTTACTGTGTATCAACCTCTGTTCTGAAATCCTATGTGAAGTTTAGACATCTTGAGAACAAGTTTCTTATTCTATTCTAAGTTTCTCTAGTTCTTCTTTGTGGTCTCTGTGCCTCACACAATGGGAATCTTGGCACATGCGCAGTAGCATTTCAGAAAGTTCCAGAGCTGAGCAGCTTGGTGGGAACCCCTTCCCCATATGGTAGTGAGCATGCTCAGTCCCACCAAGCTAATGGTCTCTCCTCAGTTTCCGCTGCCTGTCCATCGGCCACTCAACCATCTTCTTTGAGCCCTTTACCTATGCCTCCCCTGACACAGCCTGCTTCATCTACCATGGAGGAAGATGAGGCTCCTGTCCTTTTGCCAGTGCAAGATTCTACCCAGCTCCCAGTACTCTCTGTCCCAGTTGCTGTTGACTTAACGTCCGACTTGGACCATCGGCCTTCCCCACCAGCTTCTCTGCCTCTTACGTCAGGCCAGCCCGGAGATGGATGTTCTCAGACTCCACTTCCTCCGGCTCTCTCTTCTGGCCATCCCAAGAAGGACCATCCATGTGTTTCAGATGCTCCTGAGGCTACTTCCCGAGACCGGCCTCAAGTTAATGTGGCCCGCTCTCCAGGACACAGTGAATGGGTTAGATCCCTGTGTCATCGTGACTATGGCTACCAGATGGCTCACAAGCCTTCTCTGGCGAGAGTTGATTCACCTTTTTCGTCGGCCTCTTATATAGCTCAATACAGCCATGAACACATTTGGAGGGAGCAGCCCAGCTCTTACCACTCATACTCGCCTGCCTATCATGACCGGTATCATCCCAACGTCTGACATTGGTCTCAATATCAGCCTCAACATTCGCACTCCCTGTCGTGATCCCCTCTGGGGCCTCACTACTGACGTTTCCCCTGGTACCGACACTCAAGATACTGTTCTCGGTCCTGATTGGTCTACTACCGGTGTTCACCATCTCGATCTCGCCGCTGGTCCCATGACTGATCACCTCAACATCGAGCTGTTTCACCACCTCCTTGGGTGACAGCATTGGTGTCCTGGCCTCCGCCAGATATTCACCCTGCGTTGACTCTGCCAACAACATTGTCGGTCCCGTTATTGACACAGTCCATCGTTGCACCAATCCTGGCCATTCTACCCATTTCGTCAGCACCGACCCCCATACTAGTACAGATTCCGACTTCAGTAACGATGCCCACTGTTCTACCAGTCTCCACCTATGCTCCACCTGCTGTCCTTCCTGCACCGGGAGTCACTCAACCTTATTGTTCTCAATCTCCTCAATCATCATCTCCTTCTTCCGATACTTATGATTCCAATAGTGATTCCTCGGACTCCATGCCTCAATCGCATACCTCCCCACCTCTAGCCTTTGGGGATCTGACTCCTGATTCAGCTTCTGAAGACGTTAAGCAGTTTTCTGACATCTTGCTCAGAATGGCTAACCCCTTTGGCCTTGACATTTCCAGTTCCGCTCCTACAGTACAGGACCCAGTATTCCACTATGTCAACACTCAGCCTCCATCGATGGCTCCAATTCCATTTCTCCCCATCCTGCAGGAGGTATTGAAACATCCTTGTGCCCAACCGGCTTCGCTCCAGCCGATCCCTCACCGCCTGGAGCACCTTTACCATACTCAGAAAAAGGATGTCAATTTTTGTTCAACCATCTGACTCCTAATTCAATCGTTGTTGAGTCTTCCCAAACAAAAGGGGCAAAAGGGCCCACACAACTCCCCCTGATCGAGAGGGTCGTTATTTAGATGTTCTCGGTCATCGGTTCTACTCCACCTCTTCATTGATTGCCAGGATCGCTAACACTCAAACTTGCCTGGAGGCCTATCAAAGTAACATTTGGGATAGGTTTTTCCCCTTGCTTTCCCACCTGCTGGATGACCACAGAACTACTGCTGTTCAATTTTATAACAAGTCTGTGACTCTCTTTAATCAACAAATCTTGTCTTCCCGACATGCTGTGGAGGGTGCAACATGGATGATGGTGGGTACGATTGCCCTTCACCAGTTTGCGTGGCTTCGGTCCACTGGCTTGACCAAGGATAGCAGAAAAAGGATTGAGGACCTGCCCTTTGACAGCCAGGGACTCTTTCATGCTACTACAGATAATGCTATGGACCATCTTATGAAAGCTCAACTGACAGCAAAAAAGATGGGCCTTCACTCAACAATTCAATCTAGAAGACCATCTTCATCCCATTCTTCTTGGAGACGCCCCTCCTACTCCTATAGGTCGCGCTCTCTTCATCGCACATCTCACCAATCCTCTCTACCGGCTTCATCCCGCCGGTCCTTCAGGCAATGCCAGCCATCATCCAAGAAGTCTTCTTCAGCCACCAAGTCACGTGTTTGACTGCCTTTGCAAGTTGCCACCTCTGCCTCTCCTTCATCTGCCCAACCACCTGTCCAAAACCCCAGGATTGGCTCGCTACTTCAACATTTGGCACAACATCACTTCAGACTCCTGGGTGTTAACCATCGTCTGTCTTGGCTATGCCATCGAGTTTTGAAATACTCCTCCTCTCGGCGTCTTCTACTCCACCCCTGCCAGTCCTGCCCTTCTTGAGGAGATCAAGACCCTCCTCCTCAAAGGGGCCATAAAGCAGCTACCATCTTCAGCCAAATCCACTGGCTTCTTCTCCTGGTACTTCACGGTACCCAAATTGGACGGCACTCTCTGACCCATCCTAGACCTCTGAGGGGTCAACTCCTTCATCTTCCCTAGGAAGTTAAAGATGGTCACCCTGTCCTCCATTCTTTTCATCGGGGCCACTCTGGAATCCACTTGCGCCAGAGCCTTCCTGCTGATGAAGTGCGCTTGGACTCTGCGCCAAGCCGCTGCTGCCGTCCTGTGCAGTCCGTCCATTTCTGCCTGCAGGATCCAACAGTTCCTTGGCTACATGGCGGCCATGAAGGTAGTCACCTACTCATCTCGCCTTCAGGCCTGCCCCCTACAACATTGGTTTCTCTGGCACTTCGACCCTCTCCTCGACGATCAACATCAGGTTCTGTGGGTCCCTCGTCCAGTCCAGGACTCCCTCAGCTGGTGGCTGTCCCCACGCCATCTCTTGTCGGGAATGCCATTTGCCGAGCCCTGTCCAACACTTACCATTACAACCAATGCATTCCTTTCGGTTGGGGAGCCCACTGTGGCGATCTCACAGTCCAGGGCCACTGGACTAGCCTGGAGACATATCTCCATATCAATGCGCTGGAGCTCTTGGCAATCCTCAAAGCTCTTCGGGCCTTTCAGAACCTCACTGTCAGACAGACTGTTCAGATTCTTTCAGACAACATGACAGCTGTATGCTATGTGAACCGATAAGGAGGCACTCACTCCTCCACCTTGCTTCATCTGGCTCTACGCATATGGGATTGGTGCATCACACTGCAAATACATCCTGTTGCAGTTCACTTAATAGGATGTGACAGCGGAAACACTGAGCAGGGACACAGCATGCCACCACGAGTGGTCTATCTCCAACACCACTTTCCGGCAGATAGTGCCCCACTGGGGCACTCCAATCATCGATCTCTTTGCGACTGACTGGAACAGGAAATGTCCCCATTATTGCTCGAGAGCCAGCCTGGGCCCCAGCTGTCTCAGGGATGTGTTCCAATTTCCATGGAACAAGGGGTTTCTTTACATCTTCCCACTGTTTCCTCTGTTGGGCCGAATGGAGGCCAAGATTGCAGCGGACAGGGAAGATGCCATCCTCATCACCCCTTATTGACTGAGGCAATTATTGGCTCCTCACCATCACCCGGGGCCGCAAGATTCGACTTCAGTGCATGCCAGACCTCCTCTCTCACTCAGACGGTTGTGTGCTTCACCCAGACCTCCCTCTCCTCCGCCTGCACGTGTGGAGGATAATGTTCTAGATTCTCCCACTATCCAAGCTGTCCTCACAATCGCATGGAAGGAATCTACTCATAGGTCCTACAACTAAAAGTGGCAGAAGTTCATGATCTTTGCAAACACCCAAAATGAGGTATCTTCTCCAACTTCCCTGTCAACGGTGCTTCACTTCCTCTTGATTCTGCCAGAGCAAGGCTTAGCCTTTTCCTCTCTTAAAGTTTATCTGTCTGCAATCATAGCTTATCAGCCATGTGGTTCTCCTTCCTCAGCTCTTTTCAGGAATGCTACGGTCAAGCAGTTCCTCAAAAGCCTACAGCATCTCTATCCTCTTGTCTCTGCCTCCATGGTCACTATCACTTGACTTTTCCCAGCTTATGCACCATCCTTTTGAACCAATGGCTACATCTGATGACCATCTCCTTACCATGAAGGTGGCGTTCTTGGTTGCTGCCAGGTGGGCAGGAGAACTGACTGCGCTACATTCCAATGAACAGTTCCTGGTGTTTCATCGGAAGAAGGTAATCCTGCATCCAGACTTGTCTTTTCTTCCTAAAGTCATCTCTGATTTCCATCTGAACCAGGATTTGATTCTACCTACCTTCTATCCTGATCCTGCTTCACTTCTCGAGCACTCCCTTCACTCACTTGATGTACGTCGTGACCTAGCCTTTTACCTGCAATGGACTTTGACCTTCCACCAGACTCCCCACCTTTATGTCTGCTACAGTGGGCATCGGAGAGATCACAAGGTATCCACTCAACATTTTTCTAAATGAGTTGTCCAGACAATTCACCCTGCCTACGAACTTGCTGGGCAACCACTGCCGGCTCTGCTTCATGCCCATTCCACTAGGGCAATGGCCTCTTCAGCAACCCTTCTCAGAGGAGTTGACCTACAGGAGCTTTGTCATGTGGCTACGTGGTCATGGCCTTCGACCTTTGTCTTCCACTACCATCTTGACTACAGGGCCTGACGTGATGCTCATTTTGGTTGTGCGGTGTTGTCTTCTATCATCTAGGACCTGACCCACTGTCCAATAGTAAGCTACTCAGTCTTCCATTGTGTGAGGTACAGAGATCACGAAGAAGAAGAACAGTTCGCTTACCTGTAACTGTGGTTCTTCAAGTGGTCATCTGTGCCCTCACACACACACACACACACACACAGAGTCTCCCTTCTTTCAGGTCCTTGCTTCGGCAGACTTCCAAACTGAAGAGAGACCATGAGCTTGGTGGGACTGAGCATGCTCAGTACTGTATGGAGGAGGTGTTCCCACCAAGCTACTCAGCTCTAGAACTTTCCAAAATGCTACTCTGCATGCACAAAGGTTCCCATTTTGTGAGGGCACAGATGACCACTCGAAGAACCACAGTTACAGATAAGCAACCTGTTCTTTGTAATTTGAAATTAATTCTGTCAATTTACTTTCTTAAATCCTACACTAGTATTTTTAATAATGATCCAGATGATAAGCCAGTTGACAACACAGACTTCTTACCCCAAATTTCTTAAGGATATCTTTAAGGCAAAATTACTTTAGAATGATTAGTGATCTCACTAGGTCAAAGCAATGTTAGCCTTTTAAAATGTGATTTCATGTCTTTCAAACTCACATTTTCAAAATGGCTGCCTTGTTCATTGATGAGCCCTCCACAGTTATGAGAAGTCAAAGACTTTCAGCTCTCATTCAGTAAGCTTAAAATAGCACAGGAAAGCATGGAGTAATAATTCTGGTGTAATTTTAACCAAAACATAGGGTATGACTCATCCTTCCGTATTCACCACTTTCCATTGGCCTCTTTTCACTATTCCTCCCCAGCTGGCTTCTGCATAAAATATCTTTATCATCAAGTACTTCTGCTTAACTCACATTGTTAGACAGTTATCTAGAAAGGCTTGTAAAAAATATGTTTGAATGTCCTGCAATGAAACCATTAGCAAGCTATATTAATGTTCTGGTTTGTGGATTGCAGACAAAGTAATTATTTTTTTAGCACCATTGTATGAGAATTAAATTCTCTTTCCAGTACATTAAACTGCTACGAAGACATTAATGATAATTTATTCTTGAGAGGATTTGTGTGAGTCTCTACACCAACACTACAAACACTGCAGGAAACCACAATAAAATTGTCCATGTATTTTCTCTCCAAGCCAAATCTGATCCACCATTCAGGCTACAATCTTATATGAATTCACCTAGAAATTAGTACTGTTGAATTCATTGGGTGGGATCCAATGAATTCCTTCTACTAATGGAACTACAATCATTCCTCCTCCTGCAACTCCTTATGCAACCTCCAAACCTGCTTAAGAAGCCCAGGTATGCTCTTCAGGAGGTATTTTGGGAGGCATGGAGGGCATTAGGGTGGCAGGGGAAAAAGCTCCATTGGGTATGGAGGTATCCACTAACTTAGTCTTGGATTTATGTCAATGATACTGACTGATAGGATTCAGTAGACCTTTCCACCCTACACTGTTATAGTGCTATTATTCCACTTTCAACATCCTGTGGAATTCTGGGATTTGTAGTTTACTGAGGCCAAAGAGCTCTCTGGCTGAGAATTCTAAATGTCTTTCTCTAAACTGCAAACCCCAGAATTCCATAGGATGTTGAAAGTGGTATAATAGCACTAGAACAATGTAGTACAGAAAGGTTCGGTATCAGTGATAACTAAGTATACTCCATAAAGAGGTGAACAAATAAAGCTAGATAATATTAGAGTAGACTTCCTAAGTTTTTTTAAAAAAAATTCAAATTAAAATTTTAATTTTGAAAAATTCAGCAATATTTGTACATGGAAGAGTGGGACAGGACATTCAGCAACATTAATTTGGTTAGAAATTATTTTCTCTGTCATTTGGAAAGTCTGTTCTGACACCATAAATTCATGAAGTTTATGTCATTTTAACAACCATCCTGTTATAGTTCATTTCGTTTTGCAGCATAAGTCAAGTTTAGAATCAAAGTAAGTGGAAGCTGAAGTGCCTCCACCAGAGCCCAAATCCAATTATCAGTCACAAATACCCATTGAAGACTTGGGATTTAAATGCATGTTAGCTTAGAATTCAGGGCATAATTCAATGGCGTCATAGTTGGAGTGTTGCAGACTACAACCCCGGAGACCAGGGTTCAATTCCACTCTCATGGAAACCCACGGGGTGATCTTGGGTGCATCACACACTCCCAGTCCCAGAAAATCCTGTAATAGGTTCACCTTAGGATTGCCATAATTTGGAAATGACTTGAAGGCACTCAGAAACACAGCTCCATCTGTGAGTAGCTAGCATTGAACGTAAGCCTATGTGATTACATACCCTACCACTGGCAGATAGGGTGAAATCGAGACGTATTTGTCATTCTGTTGTGGTTGGTCTAGCCTGCATTTCCATGTTCCTATGTTCATGTTCACCCAGGCAGAATCAAACAATCAGACATAGCATGTTTTCTCCAAGCTGCTTGTGCAAAAATACCTACATGAGCAAAAGTGATTATGAGAGATTTCACTAGAAAGAGTGCTTTTGAACAGATATCTCAAGATTGGCATTTGATTCTTCAATGCCCTTCTGGAATTCTGTTTTATTTTATTATTCTTTTCTATTCTGTTCTATTCTATTTTTAATATTAATGCCCTGAAGTAGCAATATAGGGCAACACAGCAAGACTGAATTTAAAAAAATCTAACTGACTTCTGATTTTTGATTTTTTAAAAAATGTTAAACAGAAGGAAAGGGCTGCAGCCTGTCTGAAAGGTGAATCCCAGGAGAATTGCAAGAGAGGTAATTCATCCTTTCCTTGACCAGAAAAAGGGAGTCTTGCTGGGTTAAGAGCTAAAAAACATGGGAAGGGAATTACCTCTCCTGCAACTCCCTCTGCTTAATATTTTTTAAAAAATTCAAAAATCAAAAGTCAGCTAGATTTTTTTTTCATTATCCTTTGATGTTTTGGGCAGTCTGTGTAGTCCTTAAGGGGCTCTAGGAGCAGAAAATTGACTCCAGATCTACTGCCTTTGGCCACCTCTGTTCTAAAGGGTGTCATGACACCTGTAGAGTCAAAGCACCTTTGTATTTGAGATATTTTGTCTTGTCCACAGAACATAGGAATGAAAAGGTAAAGGATAATTATGAATGTGTGTATTGCACTGGAGTCAAAACTTATTCATCGACAATCAATAAAAGCTGTGGAAAAGAGTGCCTAAGTGCATGTATTTGGAATACTAAAATATCAGCTTAAGGCTACACAGTGTTATTTTGGCTATTCAGTCCTTTCAATACTCCCTTGATACAATAATTACTACAGTGGCCTAAATCCAACTAGTACCAGCCAAAATAGCCCCACTGAATGAATGGAAACTTAGCAAGGTCCATTGATTTCATGAATCAATTCTAATTGGACATGAAGTTTTGGATCTAGGCCAATGTGTTTAACAGTAAAAGTATTTTAGACAAAGATGGGTTTAAAAAAGGTATGTGTACATCAATTCAGTTCCACATTAACAGGCTTCTTTTCGTCCACTTCATGCCTAGATCTTTACAGGATTAAGTGCGTTCTACTTTTTTGCATATTTTGTATGGATAGATGGTACACTGTCTCTCCCTCCAGCCCTAGTTGACGAATATGTAGTGCATTTGAAATTTGTGCACCCTTATCAAATGTGTGCATTTTCCAGGTACATTCATAGTCATCCATCACTATGTAGATTAAGGACTGCAAATTGGCCTAGCCAACAAAACAGCCTGGGAAGTGCAAATTGGGTGACATCCACAAAGCAAAGTTTGACACAGCAAATATATCATGCATCCCTTGTAAGAAATGACAAGACGAGATGGTCCTCTTTCTTTTCGTTTTGTGAATTGTAGTTTTAAATTACTAGATCTCACTTAGATGTAGCTTAAAAAGTAACAGCCAGGGTACAATAGCTGATATCTGTTAAGAGATAAGGTATCAATCATATCCTGCTTTGGTAGCAACTGTCTCAATCTGTAGTTGCTTATAGTGATTAAAGACATTGTCTGCCAGTAATGTATAACCATGGTGTCAGCAAACCGATGGTTAGCTACTAAATGATGAATAGTCAGAACCCAGAAAAAAATAGTGTTTTTGACTTTTTTGGTGGAGGGAAGGTACGGGCTCTGGGATTTGTAGTCTAAAAAATGGTAACTTTTACAGTCTCTGTAAATAATGTGTAATATGCTAAAATATTCAGAAAGAGAATTTAACAAGTATTAGACTCTTACATTTCAAAATATCATCTGAAGTACAATAATAGATTATAACTTGAAAGTCAAGTGTTGGATCAAAACGTCTCTTGAAAGCCTCCATAACCATATTCATGTTTCCTCTGTATTATTTTCAGCTTGCTTTCTTGTAAGAGAGAACACACAGAGAGAAATGAGTGTGTGTATACATATATTCCTATAACCATATCATTACCAGGTTTGGCATAGGGTGTTATTAAATTTGAAACTACACTATGCACAGAATTCAAACCATTCTAATGAAGCTTCAAAGAGGTTTCTTTCTAATTAAAAGTCTCAAATAATCCATGAGAAATATTGGGACCAAAGAAACCCATAAAAAGCTTAAATATTTGCATTAGGTAGAAACAGATGAGCAAGATTTATACCTCCTTCCATTCGAAACTGTGTTTTTCCCCACCACTGGAGACCTTAGCAACAGTTAATGTCATGTTTTTTAAAGAGGTAGAAGATTAATTTCCAAGTGGATCATTCAACCAAAGAGATGTCAGACTTCTATGATATTCAGAAGCTTTTGTTTGATTGTGGAAGGCAATTACGTGATTGAGAATCTATTTACTGAAATGTAGAGATAATACAGTTCAGTGATTTCACTTATTCATTTATTTAAATCATCTTTGCTGTTCTTCAGTATAAATATCCTGAAGATATCCATAGCTACCATCTATATGTCATATATATCAGTTAGCTAGCATCACAACATTAAACTAGATTAGTTGGAAAGAAGGGCCAGGTCATAGCCTAAGTATATATAAGATGCACATATACTGGAGCATGGAGTGAAACTTTAAATATGAACTGGAGCTTAGATGACCTAATTATGCTCATGCAACTATTTAAAGATAAACTGAATAGGGTCCATTGTCTAAGTTACATAGTCAACCTTCCACATTTGCAGGTTTGACTTTCACAGATTTGATTATATGCAAGTTTCTCCAACCCCTGCACCTCAGGCACTTCTTTCTAGGGGAATCTTCCCTCTTGGTGCTCCAACCAGGCTGTGCAGTCCTTTAAAAACACACCCCTGGTCCTCCTCCACCACCACTACTAACCACTGCTCGGCCAGCTAAGGATTGCTCACAGCTCAATTTTTCAACACCACCTGGAAAAAGATGGTTAACAGAGGAAATATAGAAGTACCATGCTGACCCACCCTTTTCCCCTCTCCTTGCCCTGACCTGATTTGGACCCTGAGTGGGATAGATGATGACTCAGAGGTCAATGAGCAATTGATTGTACCAGAAACAGCCAATAAGAGACCAAACTATCTTGCTAACACCTCCACCAGCTGAAAGACAAATTGAGACAGAGTTGTTGCAGCCAGTGCCAGAGGGAGAAGGGGCCAGCAATGATTTAGAGAAATGAGATCCACCTTTGCCCCTCTGTGGAGAAGCCAAAAAAGAGCAGCTCATGGGAAAGCCATTTTGATGAGACTGGGAAAACAGAACAATGATGAGAAACACCTGTTTTCCTTAGCTATATAAGTCTGTCAGTGTGGCTTACTGTTTGCTTGTAGCAAATTGCTACTGAAGCTCCCACAACCCTTGACCTTTTGGATTTACCTTTGGCATTCTGGACTGACCTTGACTTCAGCATGGCTCAGCATTTCCATTTGATAGTTAGCATTGTACACTCCCCACACTTTCTTTCCCTTGCTGGCTGATAAGCACAGGTTGGGAGTTGAACTCTGACACTGGCCCTTTCCACATGTGGGGGGGACGGGTGAAAATGCCCGAAAACAGAGCTTACCAGTAGCCGGGCGAGTCCGTCACCACACGGAGCAACGTGAGCTCACTGCTCCACATTCCTCCGGTGTCCCAAATGGTGGCTTCCGGTTGGTGGAGGCTCTCCACCAACTGGAGAAGCTTGCCAGCTGGAAGTCCGCCTCCGGCAGATCTGCAGGCACGCACTTGTGCACGCCTGCAAATCTGCTTCTGAGCCGGGCAACAGAGCGGCATGGGGTTGCACGCTCCCTGGTTTTTAAAAACCTCTGAAAAGAGGTTTTTAAAAACCACGCTGCGCGACCAGCTCCAGTCGCTCCTGTGTGGATTGAGGTGTGGAACTACAAAAAGTAGTCCACGCCAGTCCACGCTATGGTGCAGAAGACTTCTGTTGGAGGTCGCTCTGCACCATTTTAAAATGCTAATGTGGAAATGGCCACTGAGTACCCATTCTCCCCACTGTGCCTCAGTGTTCCTCTCACAGACACACATACATTTTGATATTTTCAATTTTTCCACTTTTGGTCCTGTTCCCCTAATCCTAGTGAATATGGAGGTCAATTGTCATATGGACAGAGTCAGGAGAAATCACTTTAGCAGCAACATCTAGTGAAACATTTTACAACTCTGTGTCTCTCAGAGCCCACATGGCCCAAAAGAGGAGTGCCCTCTGCTTGCATCGATATCCCTCCAAATCATCTTATCTGACAACAATGAAAACAACATCTTGACAAAAATGTTGGCCTGTGACTCTAATCCTTTTTTTTCCTTCTCCTGTGTGACTTTTAACACCTTTGCCTGATGAAGAAGCCAGTGGAGCTTCAAAAGCTTACATGATGTATTCTGTGCATTTTTGGTTGGCCCAATAAAGGTATCACTATTTTGTAGATTGTTAAATCAAGTTACTTTAAAGGAGTGATCCAACGTGATGAATCCTGGCCCTTAAAGAGGCTCAGGACTTCAGAGAGCTCCTTTAAAGTTTGGAGCTGCCAATTGCAAATGCAGTCAAGGGGTGTTAGTCCTAATCAGCATAGCTAATAATGAGCACTTATGGGAATTGCCCACTAGAAACACCTGGAAGGCCACAGTTGGCTCCCTCATACAATGTAAAGCAAATGCAGCATTATGAGCTGCATTTGCATCACAGGAAAATACCTGAGAAGTCAAAACAGAGCAATAATTTTAAGAAAGTGCAACTCAATGGTGCTACCAATTGATAACAAGATACCACCTTCATCAGTTACATTTTTGGGGGATAGGGTTGTAGTGGACAAATATGGGGAATAGCATTTCTGAGCATAATCGTCTTTAAAGCAACATGAACACCAGCTGTGTTCAGACGTTATGCACGTAAGGAGCATGGGGCTACACATGTCAATGCACCAAACCCCACTGTCCCAAATACTCCAAATGTATTGGGTCAAGTGATAACATCTGAAGGAGAGTTCATGGTCACTTGAAGACAAATAGAATACTCTATGTGATCAGACAATCTCTTTTATCAGAGTTCCTGATTGTCTTGGGGGTTCTACTCATGTTCCCATAACCATTCATCTGAATTCATGTTGAAATGAATTCCCCCTTTAGGCTTCCCTGCTCCATTCAGGCAAAGGATGGGT
The DNA here is from genome assembly GCA_948474755.1 of Ctenosaura bakeri. Taxonomy (NCBI): domain Eukaryota; kingdom Metazoa; phylum Chordata; class Lepidosauria; order Squamata; family Iguanidae; genus Ctenosaura; species Ctenosaura bakeri. The sequence goes on along the minus strand of CAOLHI010000744.1, from coordinate 192,181 downwards.
CTAGCATGTGCAAGGTCATTGTGGTTAGGGGCAACATATGTAACCCTCTTCCCTTTAAATGAATTTTTATATCCTGTTTGAGCAAAAAAACCTCTGAACCAATGCTCCTTTGAGTGCAAAAAGAGAGTATTGGCCACAACAGAGCTAAGTTTGTCTGGAGGGAGGAGCTCCTTCCCTGTGACTACTAAAATCTTTGTGAATTTTTATATGTATTCAGCTGCCAGGTGGCTCCCATTAGCAGCATCCAGCAAGGAAAATGAGTATCTGTTTCATTTCTACTCCTCCCTACACTATTACTCAAGACCAAAGGTTTTGGGGCCAGCAAGTTACTTTTGAAGGTGTATTTCCAATTCTGCCCTGGGGTGGGATGGGGGAGATTCCTGTCTAATGGACAGACTGAACTAGTGGAATAGTGCTCTGTTAATGATCAGAATTGTATAGGAATGGGAGATAAGGAATTCCATGCTGCTGTTAGGGGTACTATATTCAGCCCACACTGTCAGTGTCACTTTTCACATCTTTGCTGCCATCACACAAAATCTTCTTCTGCAGGGGCCTTCCTCCACCTTCTTCCATCAGTTAGCATTTGTGCCTTACCTCTTATGCTGCTGGTGACAAGAAAGTAAATGTGTATTTCCTGCCTAACCACCCACAGATTACAAAATGAAGAAGGCAATAGTGGTGGCGGAGGAAGAAAAGGCAGTTCAATTTGTAATTCTAAAGAAATCATACTTCTACTTCTGGTGGTGGTGGTGGTGGTGGTGGTGGTGGTTTTCCTTTGCTGTAATGCTGGTTTTCTCTGCAATGTAATACAATAACCTATACCATAATTTAAATGATCTCTCTGTCTGTCTGCCTGTTGCACTCTATAAATCCACCAAACTTGGTGTTTCATGGAAACAAACAAAGGCAGTCTGTTGTTTTTCTGTTTTGACTCAATTCTTCAGGTATTTCCTCAGTAAACATTTTGAATGTTTGCAGTTTTTGCTCTACCATGAACATTTGCAAACCAGTTTTGACCAAATACAATCATTTTACAAAAGTTCAGAATCAATCAGCCAATCTTGGCTTTTTCTAAGAAAATTGCTGAGTTTGGCCCATTTTGAAAGGAAATTGAAAAAAACAAATTTTACAGAATATAGAAACTCCCCCCCCAAAAAAAACCCCACAAATTTTATAGACTGAGGATACTTCTACACAAACATTTGTTTCATTCAAATCATAAACAAAATCACTAGCATCAACCTGTTCAATGTCTGGTAAAAAAAATTTTATATAACATATATAAATATTTATTCCCTATCCATTAACTCCTTTATTCTCTTCCTTCCTTCATGGTTGACATCGCAAGGAATCCATCCATGCTATACCAAAATGAGTTTCCTTTTCTCCCCACCTTCCTGAAAGGCAATTTTACCTCTATGGAGTGTTTTAAATTGTGTCTGCTGTGTATTTATGTAATTATGTATGTACCTATTACCAAAGCAATTTAAGAAAGCTAATCACATCAAAAACACTATTTTAATAATTTCTTTTAATTGCCACTGAAGGAGGCATCTGTTTCATATGTTCAGGAATTTCTTCCCTGCTGTGATATGAAATAAAAGGAATACCAAGTTTAAGAATGTTTTAGTGTGTGCTTTATTTATTTCTATAGTTAATGAATTTGTTGCATTTTTCATTAGAAAAATGCATTTTTTAGGGGAGAGAAAATATGTTGCACTCCAACCACAAAACTCTTCAGAGCAGCTTTTAAAAACAAAATTAAAACAACAAAATGCTCGTCCTCCTCCTCCTCCTTCTCACAGTCACCAGGGTACAACGCAGCAACTATTCCAAAATCAGCAGGCAATTCCAAGGCTTTTAAAAAGGTTTATTTATTAAGTTATACATATGTATCAACATGTTCTATGACTGTTTTGCCTCTGAGATTTAACGTTAACTAAAAAGGATTTGTTCCCATTGATTCCTAAATGCTCCCTTCTCAAGGAAGGAATGGGTGAGTAATGGATACTGCTGATACCTCCAATAAGTGTGTTCACAGATTCCCTAAAGTGATCTGCTCAAACTGAAAATGAATGTAAATGTCTCCCCTGTGCATTTTGGAAGGAAAGGTGGCTTAGCAAAAGATAATGCCTAAAATGTATACCCAATCACTTGGATTTCATAGAAGGAAGGAATCATAGAATCATAGAGCTGGAAGAGACCACAAGGGCCATCAAGTCCAACTTCCTACCACAGCAGGAATATGCAATCAAAACATTCCTGACAGATGGCCATCCAGCCTCTGATTAAAAACCTCCAAAAAAGGAGGTGTCTGCTTGTTGCATTAACTGCTGGGTACATTGATACACTCTGAGGCAGTGTACCCCATTGTCAAACTGCTCTTACCCTCAGGAGGTTCTTCCTAATGTTTAGGTGGAATCTATTTTCTTGAGGTTTGAAGCCATTGCTCTGTGTCCTAGTCTGTGGAGCAGCAGAAACCAAGCTTGCACCATCTTCAATATGACATCCTTTCAAATATTTAAACAAAGCTATTGTCACCTCTTAAACTTCTTTCCTACATGTGAAGGCTAAGCCACTTCTCACAGGGCATGATTTTCAGGCCTTTTACCATTTTTGGTCACCTTTCTCTGGACACATGTCTTTCCACCTTATATTGTGTCTGCTTGTTGCATTGACTTCTGGGTACATTGATCCACTTGCACTTTGCCAAAAGAAAGAGAAGATGCATTTTCACATACATGTACATATAAAAATGTAGACATATCTGTTATCATTTAAATTGAAACCAAAAACATTGCATCAGCAAGGGGAAGACAGCGCTCAAGTGGTTGCTTGCTGTTCAAATGCAAACCATTCATAGGCAATTTCTCAGGCCTGGCTCTTTTTTTTTTGTTGGTTCTTGATCTTGAAACTAAACTTAGAATAGAGAGCAGTCCAAATGGTGGATACATGGGACCCATTCACACTTAACAGCTATATTCTGCTTTAAATGCCATGACAACATCCTATGGAATCCTGGGATTGACACATTAGTGAGGAACAGTTAGAATTCTCTGCTAGACGGGTCTAGTGGCTCACCAGTCTACAAACCCCAGGATTCCATAGGACGTTGCTTGGCAGTTAAAGTAGATTATAGCACTATATTTATATGAGCAGGCCTCCACGAACAGAAGACTGTCCCCTGAGAACCTTTTAAACAGAGAACTGTTAAACATGATGATGGTCATACTCTATCTGCATCAGGAGGTTCAGGGAAAATTGCTGTGAAAGAAGCACATATGCTCTAACTCAGTACTTTCTAGTTCTCTTCAGGCACTTACCTGGATTCATGTAAGGTTATCTGAATCTTGGACATACAGGCTTGCACACAAGCACACCTCAGATATCCCCATGTACCTGGAAATATACTGAACCTTCATGTTTGACACATTTCAACATAGGCTTTTGTGGACTCCTGCCCACATCATCAGATGCCGAATCAGATAAGAAGCTTGTCTTTCCAATCATGCAAGCTGTCATTGTGTTCAGCCAAGTAGGTCTACAAAGCCCTTTGAAGATTTCTGTGATGCTTCTGGGTAGATGGGGACAATTGAAGGCAGGGCTTACATACATGTCCACATCTCACCTTCTAGGCCAACACAAGGACACCTAGTAGATCCACACAGAGGTGGTAAATCTGCTCTGGATTTTACTACCACACCTCTGCAGCTGTTCCAAATTTCAAAGGATCATCTGAAGTCCAGGCTGGCTTTTGGTCTAGTGAAGATATAAAACTTTTCTTATTTCATTCTTGCACATGAGAACAAATATAGTCAAAAGTTTTCTTCTTGCTGGGTAAAATTACCAGAGCTTTTACACATATTTTATGAATATTTTGTGCATCTTTTTTTACACAATTCCATGAAGATTCTCTTTTTTAGAAAAGTAACTTTTTGTGTAAACTATGCCATTTTTATACAAAGTCAATGAATTTTAGGAAAAATTCAATAGTGTTTTGTCCTTGCTGCTGGTAATTTTAAAAAGTGCTAGTCTTTTTTCGTCTCATTCAGATGTGGAAAATCTTGCAGTGGTTGATAATTTTTTCATCAGAGTGTCTCAACTTGTCCATACACTCTTTCTCATCAAGAACAAGAAAATCTACATTTTTTTCAGTGTCTAGTTTCTACTCCTGTCAAACAATGAGTTTTATCATTTTACTTGTGCATTAATTTCTAAATAAACCAATGTTGTTGAATAGACAATTATTTCTTGCATTCACACCCATACATTTGACATAGCTGGTGTGTTTTGGGCTGTTTTTGAAAAATTTCAGTTGAATATCACTTGTGATAATGTCTTTGAAACTTCTTGTGGGCACCATTTTAATTAAAGATGTTAAAACACAGAGTTATTGTATGTACAGCACTGTAGATAGTGGACCTGATGAGCAGTGTGAAACTCAATATTTGTGAAAAAGCACACTATAAGATGGAAGAATTCAGAATCATGGCCACTGTCAGCTGTTTCTATAGGGCCTTTCAGCTTGGCAGATGTTTTCCCTGTGGCAGAAAGAAAAGCAGAATTAATTTTATGGCTCAGTTATCAATAACATCTGGGATTTATTTTAATGAAAGCAAAATAGGTTTGTACAGGTTTAAAAAAATATGTCAGGCAGGGAATTGATCTAGCAATCAGTCAAACCAAACCATTTAAATTTAATTAATTTGTTTACATTGTGTCCCCTAGTAAAAGCTGTTGTGATTAGTATTCCAGGAAGTCTTTCATTTCGAAACCACCATGACTATGAACTTGCTAAGTGTGTCACTCCCAGCCTCAGTCCTCTGTCTACAATGTCAGAACTGCAAATGTTGGAAATGTTACTTTTTTCATTTACATTTCCCAGTGCTCTTACTGCATGGGGGGATCTGGGAGTCCTAGCCCCAAAATGAACTTGTCCAAGCTCTGCAGGAGAAAAGTATTGGCACATGTGCAGTATTCCCCAAATGGGTGACCTTCCAATATTTGGGCTTGATCCTCCATCAACCCTACCTACCATAGCCAATGATCAGAATTGTTATGAGTTTTAGTCCAAAACACCTAGAGGGCATTGGTTTTAGGGAGGGCTTCATAGGAAAGTCATTGAAGGGTGTTAAAGTCATTGTTGCCAGATGTCCAGATGGAGAGATGCTGGATTGAAAAGGCATTGTGTACTGGGACTGAAAAGGTGAGGAATATTGGAAGCTGCCATCCAGCAACAGATTGAGAGCCATATATTGCCTATTCATGAGCAAAATGCTGAATATGGTGACAGGGCAGTCATATTTTAAAATAATACTGCTTCTTAATGAATTAAATGCCAAGTGAAATCTCCTTCATTGGCATTAATTCTTCAATGCAATCTGACAACTGTGAGGTATTATACAGAGATCTGGCAGAGGGTTGGACTTGATGGCCTTTGTGGTCTCTTCCAGTTCTATGATTCTATGATCCTGAGATTCCAAGTCCATCAGGCCTTGAGTAAAGGGACCTGTCACTTCTCTAACTAAAGAAAGGGGACAGAGGGCAGATGGAAGAGTCCATCAGTCCTTGAGAAAGGTGGTCTATTACTTCAGGCCTCTGCAAAAGCATCATCATCATCATCAACATCATGGCTTACAAAAATTTTTAAATTTTTTTTTAAAAAATCATTAAAAAGCATTTACAAAAACCTAAATAAAACATATAATAAGTTACTGTTACAATAAAATTAAACAAACAATGCAATTAAAACCCTTTGTAACAAATTCACTAAAAGACAAGAGACAAAAATCAGACACCAATGATACATATATTTTTTTAATCTGCTTATAGAAAGACAACAACGAGGAAGCCATTGGCATGAGGGAATAACCACTAGGAAGTATTCTTCTGTGTTCCCACCAAACAAGGCTAGGAAGGTGGTGAGACTGAGAGAAAAGATTCCCCTGAAGATCTTAGAAACTGGACAAGATTCACATAAGGAGATATGGTTCTTCTGAAGCCATGTGCTCACTCCAAACCCACTAGGTGAGGAGAGAGAAAGAGGGAGAGAGAGAGTGAACCAGTGAATATCTCAGGTTAGTGGGACCATGATCACTGCATCAAACACTCCCACCAGCACCATTTGCAGCAACTTCTGGAATGAGCTACCATTTTGTGTGCCAACCATCCCTTGACTAGTTTCTATGCATCTACTTTTGTTATTGGAGATGTGAGAGAAAGAATTATGATTCTCCACAGGATGTAGCAAACTAATCTATTATTTTACAGACAGAGGAAAGAAATTTCCACAATCTTTAAGCATCTTGAATGAGTCAACAGCCTCATGGCACCCTTGTTATGGGATGTCTTCCCCATGGAGGTATGACAGATGTCAAAACTGATTATTTTTTCTGTGCCAGCTCAGAATCCTGTGCCAAGGATTTTTAATTGGTTATGGGATATGGTTTTGCACCTGCTTTGTTTTGATGACATATTCTAGAGTTTTTATTATTTAAAATTATTTCTTGAGAAGACCTTCTTAGTTGCTGCTCCTAGGCTGTGGAACTCCCTTCCAAGTGAGGCTAGGTTGGCCCACAAGCAAGTAAAGACTTTTGCATTCAGGCAAGCTTTTGGAAACTAACTGGCTGCTGAGGAAGGGTCTTTTAACAATGCATGCTGCACTTTTTTGCTAATGAACTTTTAAACTGAATCAGTCTTGTTGAAATATTAGACTCTGATTATGTTTTAGTATTATAGGTTTTTGTGGGTTTATGTGTGCTTATTTCCTAAATCTTCTTGTGAGACCACCTTGAATCTCATTTTGAGAGGAAAGTGGGATATAAATTGGGTGGGTAAATAAATAAATAAATAAATAAATAAATAAATAAATATTGTTTTAACTACATTTGACTGTCCTGATATCTGCAAGGAAGATGGGTGGTTTCTTTTCTTTAACAAATAAATAAAATCAATGAAATAAAAATGCCATTTTCGGCCACAACATTCCTATCAGCTTCTTCTGTTGTATTTGTCATGCGGTTCTTCTATATCTTACCTTAGTTGCTTCTCTTATAAAAAGGAAGTTGGCTATTTGAGTGTTACCCAGGTTACAATTCAGGTAGGATTTTCACCATGAGGATTATGTAAAACATAACTCTGAACCAAGCTGAGATCAGCCTACTTGAAAGAATTCTGAGATCATCGTTCCACAGTCTGTTGACAACCTGAGAATCAATTTGACTTGGATTTTTAGATGAAGCGATAAACTTGCCTGTGACAATAGATTTACATTAAAAAACAAAAACCAGAAACAAAATATTAAGGAACTGTTCTGTTCCTATTGTAATAGGACAATTTTAATCATTCACTTAATCATGGATTAGTTTAAATATGTCACAGAATCATCTGGGGTTTAGTGTCAGTAGGTAACCAACTGCTGCAATTTGTAGGAATTTAATACACTGACATCAACTGTAGGCTTTTCTAATTGCACAAATAATGTAAGTAGAAAATCCCTGGATTACATTTCTTTCTGCAAGAAAGCAATCTGGTGTGATAATTCAATGCTCTCCACTAAATCTGAATCAAATTATGTGCTATGTCAGTTAGGCAAAATGCATACATCAGTTAGGAATGCATAAAACAGTTTGCTGTCTATCTTCATATCCAATATATGTTCTACCACATAAGCATCTGCTTCTCCATTATCACTGTTTTTAAATAAACCCATACAATTAAGGTTAGCTATCAATTAGAAATAAAAATAAAGAATATACTTGTTAAGGTATTAATTCTTCTGCCATCATTGGGTATTAGGTAATATTTTGAGTTGTCTGCTGAAAATAGGCCTGAAAAAACACTGAAAAACACACTAATAGGACAGTTATCTGGCAATGCTACTGTGCCTCAGCCAGTGCTGGTGTAACATATTTGTGACGCCATCCTCAGCAAACAAGAAAGTCAGTACCACAATGAATGCAAGTGGCAAACATAAAAGAAGGTGATGACATTAGAGTCACAGGCCTACGTTCTGTCTCAGATGTTAGTCTGTTGTCAATTAAGAAGATATTAAGGGATTTCAGTGCAGACAATGTAGGCACACCCCTTCTGGGCCGTGTGAGGACCAGGGACAAAGGGCAATAAAAATGTATTTTGCTGCATGGCCAACACAGCTGCCCTGAATATGTTTCCTAAAAATGCAAAACGGGTCCCTGAACAGACACTCTGGTGACATCCCTGGACATTCTTCTGCTTCTTATCATTCATTAGCCAAAAATGTCTCCTGACCAAACCCTGTATTCCAGTATAACTCAATAGTATCTTCTAGAGCAGGGGTGGGCAAAGTGTAGCCCAAGGGTCACATGAGGCCTTTGTGCAGCCCTCGATGCTCCCCCCGGCATTCCTCCAGGCCTCCCCAATTTTTAGAAAAAGTATCAGGCTACTTTTCAGGTCATTTTTCATCTGAAGACCAACAAAAATGCCCCCCAAACTTCCTACAAATGTGGCAATTTGTTTCCCCTGACCTTCTAAAGACACCCAACACCAAATCCCTGAAACCGGCATATTTCAGCTTCTGATAATGTGCCAGTACAGCCCACCAGGTAGTGAAGGATGGTCCTTCTCTTCACAATTGCCCATCTCTGCTCTAAAGAAGTAGTGGTAACTTTCTGTCTCTCAGAGGAAGTAGCATACATCCTTTGTGAGAGAAGATAACAGTGGTGCTCCCTACTCACCACAAAAGGAGTATGCCAGAAGGGTTCAGAGTTCTGCCTCTCAAAAAAACAGCTCCATCAAACATGAAAGCACCAGGCTAGCTTAGGGCCCACAGGGGAAACTGCATGGTACACAACTTCTTCCTCCAATTCCTTGATGCTGCATCCCAGCATTGGCTACTTGAGGTGCCCATCTCACTCTGTTTTTTGATAGGATCAGCCCTGGTGCTTCCTATATATTAACAGAGACAGAAGCACAAGTATGGCCTTTTCCGCACGACAATCTTATAGTGTGATTATTCCACTTTCAGCCTCCTAGGGAATCCTGGGGTTTGCAGCTTCAAGTGGGGCCAGGCCACCCATCTCAAAGCTGCAAACCCCAGGATTCCCTAGGAGGTTAAAAGTTGAATAATCGTGCTATAAGAGTGTCTCGCGGAAAAGGCCTATGTTGTATGCAATGCCATAGCAAGGGGCTGTGTTGTGGTATTGTTCCCATGACAAGGCTTGAGCCTTTCTTCTGGGAGCTTGTGGAATTCTGTATGTAATCTCATGGCTGGCCAGTAAGTACTATGGTCTCTTTTGTCCTATTTTGTTTTGTGCAGACATAATATGTATATTTGTGTGTGTGTGTGTGTGTGTGTGAGTTTGAGTCTGTGCAGAGAGTTGATGTAATTCAGTTGTCTGGCTGCTTTTGCATGCTAACTCTGATTGATGCCTTTTTCATACAATTCATGTGCACCAGTGTAATATAGTGATCAGAGTGTTGGACTCAGATTCCAGGAAGCAAGAGTTTGAGTCCCTGTTCAACCATGGAAATCCATTGGGTGGCTTTGTGCAAGTAATAGTCTCTCTGCCTAAGAGGAAGACAATGGAAAACTTTCTCTGAACAAATGTTGCCAAGAAAACCCAGTGATAGGGCCACCATAAGCTGCAGATGACTTTTAAGATATGTAACAGCAACAAAGTATAGATATTACAGAAAATTTGGAAAGTTGCTTTTATTGGACTAAGATGCCCTGAGTCCCCAATGATCCTGGGCTATACTGGCTTAGAAATTTTGAGAGATGCAGCTTTATCCAAAAGGTCACTTTCCCAACCTCTGCTCAACCAGCCTCTGAATTGGAGGGCAGGATAACTTGCCCTATCAGTGTGTCCATTCTTCACAAATTCTCCTCCCCACCCCTGCAAAAACAAAAACAAACCTGATGGACTTCCAGCAAAAGCTAATCTCACCTGAATACTCTGGGCTGACTGTACACATGGGAGGATTAACTCCTAATGCCAATGATTTCTCCTTTCAACCCAGATCTAGAAAATGTAAAAAAGAAAGTTGCTTTGCACTTACTTTTCCAAAGCCCAGCTTAATCCAATTAATATGGAGGAAGCAAGAAATTCTTTTTTAAACCAGTACAGTCAAATATCCAGATATAAAAAGATAATTAATTGGCAAAGAGGAAGAGGCATGGAAAGAAGAACAAAGAAGGGGAAAGAAAAAATCACAGATACAGAATTCCACATAGAAATTAGTAAAGCTGATCTAACTTTTTTGTGTATTACTTGAGCAGAGCAGCTACAATAGCTCATATATATGGCATCAGAATATATATGCAATTCCTTAGCGAGAGAATGGCCTAAAGGAAAATGGTTTGGGATTCCTGCATCATGTGAATGAACTATGTGCAGTTGTCAAGCCACCAGCTGGAGTGCTACTGCAGTCAGGGAGGGAGGGAGGGAAGTGACTGCAGTGTACAGGAAGCAGCCTGTCTTGACTCTGAAGGGAAGGAAAATGTGGTTGCTCTCCATTCAGTGGAGTGACCTTGTTTCTCTTCTCCTCTGCTACAGTTGCAAACTGAGACAGGCTGCTTCTTGTTCATCTCATTCCCCTTGACAGTTTCCTTAGGAAGGAGATTTTCAACAGTGTGTAAGGAGCTAATGTATAGCTCCTTGTGCACCATCCAAAAGAAGGCATACTTGTATATAACCCTGAGTTACTCACATGTATGTCACTAACAGGACCAGCTAGCATGTTTTGCTCCTAATTAAAGGTTCTTAATAGCATGACCTGAGCAAGACAAAAATAAAAGAAAGAAAAATTGGAAATACTTCCCCATATTTATGGGGAACTTGAAAAAAAAGCCTGCCTGTTGTTTTGTACAGAAGTGTGATAACCTTCATTTCTGAAGCCAAGAAATCAGAAAATTAAATCAGAAAATTCTTAACAATTTCAAATGCACATCTCAAAAAAGTCACCCAATCCCAACCACTTGGGGTTAATTTGAAAAAGAGTGTACATTCTGGGTTTATTTTGCAGGGCTAGAGTTTGCCCTGTCATTAGACAAAGTAAGGTAGTTAGGCAATAGAGCACCACAACAGCAAATTTTCCATGGGCCTTGCCCAAGAAAGCCTCAGCAACTCTTGAGAGCTGCTGGTAGTGCAGCTGCTCAGAGCTACCATACAACTTCTGGTTCTGAAAGATCCTCAGAGCAAGAGATCCTCGGAGTGAGGCATTGCAGATAGGGTGACCTGAACCACAGGTGATTTTCTGTATCACTCCACTTCACCTATAGTGCCTGCCTCTGAGGACCCTTGACAGCCAGAAGTAATCAAACAGAAGTCTCACATCAACAATTTTTAAGAAAAGTGGAACAGCCATTCCAGTTGGCTTTTGTACCTAGAATGTCAGGTGGCACTAACCTTGACCATCTTCCTCTCAGACAACAAAAATGCCTTGGACTGGTCCTGGAAACAAGATGGAAAATGTAGGGTCTTTCTGCATTACATTGTTATAGTGCTATTACTCCACTTTCAACCTCCTATGGAATCCTGGGGTTTGCACTGAGGGAGGGGCCTTTAGAATTCTGAGCCAGAGAGCTCTTTGGCCTCAGGAAACTACAAACCCCAGAATTCCACAGGATGTTGAGAGTGGAATAATAGCACTATCACAGTGTAGGGCGGAAAGGCTAGCAGAATGGAAGCTGTAAGACCAGGCTCATAAAAGACTGTCTGGGAATTCAGCAGGAATTAAGTGAAGGATCAAAAGAAGTGGGTTCAGATCTATCCTTAGAGAATCCAGTGCCTGAGCCCATCTTTGAGAAGATGGGTAGCCTTAATAGCTGTAATCATTCATTCTGGAGTAGGTAAAAAGCAGCTGGTGAAATCCAGGTTTCTTATTCCAGAAAGCAACACCTTAACTACACAGCCACTGGAACAGGAGAGAGAATGTTTTTACCAGCTGGTTGCCAAATGCACTAATCTGTATGATTAAAGGAGGAGGGAGCGATCTTCTCCCAACTAAATATAATGTATGCCACCTAGCATGTAGGTTAAGTCAGGCCATCCCAAACTTTCCCTCTTAATTTGGTGAAAATCTTTTCAACCATTTTCATACAATTCAGTAACAAACGCACAGACAGAAGCTTAATTTTAGTTATATGTAGCAGCCTTGCAATATTTGTAACACAAATGCCAAAATAGCTATCATCTTGTTCCACTGTAAGCAGCAAACTGCTTTTCATTTCATTTAAACACCAACATGTTCAAACAAGACATTTTGGCAGCATGCAAGAGAGACAATTCAAAGGGGGGCTGTGTTCTGCCAGACAGCAGACTGTAAACAAGGCACTCAAAGTGTCATAACAAAATCTTCATTTTGAGTACCACTTTGTAGCCATGTGATTGCTATGCTGATTTTCCTACAGAAACTATCGTGTATACTCCTAATCCAAAACTCACTCAAAAAGTTGATGCCAGGACTCACAACTGCACAGAATCTAGCCACAAGTCACGAGATGTTCTATATGTAAGTTGCATGGACTGATTTCCACTTTTTACCACCATGACACTGGTCATGTATGTCACTCCAAGTTTCACTCTGCAGCTGAAAAGTACTTGGGCATATTGTTACCCCACTGGCATACCCTACCCCGGGGACTATAAATTTGATATCAAATATGCCTGTCTTGCCAGAGAGGTTGCCTGAATGGGTACATAGACAAAGAGGTCGGGCCAGAAAAATCCCTAATCACCTTCCCCTAGGAGACCTCAGGCTAAACACATCCGCACAGACAAAGGGTCCTCAGCCAAGGAATAGCCAACTTGAGTGGATTGTTGGGTTTTCCCCAGGTTGAGCAACTCCGACGTTAGTAAACCCTACACTGCAAGGTCCATCTGTATAAACCAATCTTGCAAATTACCAAGTTGCTATTGTGTGCCATTTCTCCCTCTATTTTGGCCATTGTTCTTCCTGGAAGAGGGTCTGCCCTCAAGGTACATTCTCTCCTATAAGTAGTCCCAGTTTTTGAGGGTCTCTTTGGAAAACCACCACATTAACAGATCGACACTCTGTTAGTTGAGTGATCCCTTCAGCCGTTTCTCTTTGCTGAGCTCCATTCTTCTCGCCATTTCCCAGACTGAAGACTTCAGGATAGGTGCAGTATCACTGTCTTTACACCCTTTCCACTGAATCCCCTATCAATTTTCACCTCTTTCCTTTCTCAATAGGCCTTGTGTGCATGAGTGAGTGAATGCATTGGTGCGTGAGAACACATTTATTAATAAAATCCAGTTATTGGTACGATTGTCTGGCTTTTTCCTTGGTCTGACCCCATTTTGCCCCTCGTTTTGCCATTGCCAGTGCTCCACTAATTTCCCCAACCTTTGCATCTTGGAGTGAATCACGGTGTTCCCCAAGGGACCTCCAGAAGTCAGGGCAACAATATAATGGACATTAAGATTATTTTATTGCACCCTTATGTCCCCTCAATGTTATTTTGTATTACCATATGCTGTGAACTACTTTTCTGAGTATTTAACCCCTCAAACATGTAAAGGAACCCAATTTGGTCCTAACAGATAGACTTTCTGTTCCATCACCTAAGATACATCCATATCTTAAAATACAGTGAATTGTCTAATAATCACATGCTTCCAAATAATGACCTACAGCTGAAACAGAGTAGACGTTGCCTGTTCCATCACCTAAGGATACCTCCATACCAGAAATTATAGAGACCTCACCCAGAACCAAAACACATTTTTTCATCATAGCAGCCTATAGCTTTAGACAGATTAGGTGCACATACAGTTCTCAGGTGGAGGTGCTTTGCAACCTTAAATGGAGAAGCCAAACTGCCTCTATTTTATTGCCTTTGTTCCCACTCAGCTTACAACCATGGCAGGGGGGAGAGGAGCCTTACTTTTCATCTACACACACTTCCTGCACCATCCAAATCAGAAAGCAGGACCATAAAACTGTCATCATGTCTCCCTGGTATCCTATTTTACCACCTCTTTCTCATGAAGAAGCCTGGGAAACCTTGAAATCTAGCATATGTTTTGTGCTTTTTGATTGGCCTGATAAAGGCATTACCACATGATGGATTTTGGATCTTGTTGTCTTTTTCCTCTCAGTGTTGTTATCTCTCCTTTCTAAAGTGCCACAAATGAGACATTCTCTCTGGTGCATGCTTGCAATATAAAGGTGAAGACACAAAAAGTAAAATGGATCAGGAAAGAAAAGAGAAAAAGAATTAAAGCAGTTATTTATGTTGCATAGCATTTCTCCAAATAACATGAAGATAGTAGAATTAGTCTGTTTCAACCTAATGGAACAAAAGAGAGAGCCTGGTGGCCCCTTCTAGCCTGTTTTATTTTAGTGTGAGTTTTCATGAATTGCAGTCCACTTCTTCAGATACCCACAATTCTGCAGATGTTATCTGTAAGTTAAAATCCCCAAAAGCTCATGCTAAAACAAAACTGTTGTCTCAAATGTGTCATAAGATTCTTCTTTTTTTCTTTTTTGTTATGCTTAAAGTTACATTGCTATTCTTAAAATAGCCAGCTTGCAAGAAATCAGTTCAGTAAGTAGGAGGGAGTAGATTATAGTTCATTTCTCAGCTAAGCTCTAGAGAACCTGTGATCCCAGTTCTCCTTCTGTTCAGGACTAGCCCAAGATGTTCTTCTGTCCAAGGCAAAAGATAAAATATTCATTCCATGTTTAGACATCAACCAGAGTGACAGTTCAATCTTATTTCAAACTGTAACAATGGACCGCTACCCTCTATTACACTTAGGGACAACAAGTTAGCAGAGGATGTGTCTGTAGGATAGACTGCACAGCACCTGTACCTCTATACTGCCAACATATTACTGCTGATCCTAGAACATATGAAGTATGTTGTCTACTAATGAATACAACCCTTCCTCTGCTGCAGCCAGATGGAGAAACATTTCAATAATATAATAGTGGGCTACAGAAGTAGGCAGTGGCTCCGTAGCTTTGGGCAGTGCATCTACACTGGGGCTCTATGGAATCTTCTCTGGTTTTCTGGGAGCTGTTCAAGGTACAGAACCTTTTGTGGGAATAGAGTTCAGCACCTTGGATAACTCCTGTAAATCTTGTGTAGCAACAGCATGGATTCACAATTGCAAAACAACAGAGCTACTAGCAGTCTTCAATGCAATTAAAACTGACTTACTTGCAAAGAAAATCACTTACAAGGCATTTGCCCAACTACAGACACAAATCTGTTAGAAATTTTTGCATGATATTATGACACATCATAAAGGTGTCAGGATCACTGAGTGCCCTGGAAGTATGAATTTGTTCTATCATATGCATGTTGCAAGATTCTTTTAATAACCCTTTTGAGTAATACTAGTGTCTAGCAAAGAAACTAAAGGGATGCCTCTCTTATTAGAACACTGTTGTTGTTTCACATTTGCAAAATTTGTGAAGTGTTTATGTTAAGTTTCCTTATAACCATACTCCATACCATCTGGTTTACCAGCACAACCTAATTTCTCATGTGTTGTGCAAATGATTTTCTTTTATGTTGCTTGCTTTAATTTTTGAATTTACAAATATCCATCTTAAGTAGTAATTATATGGACCTTTTTTTAAAAAAAGTTCCACCTTCAATATCCTTCAGAAAATTAAAAAAAGAAACATTCTTTCAGAGTATGTTCTGCAAATTTATATGTAACGTCACTGCTTAACTTTCACTGACTTTAGTGAGATTTTGAGCAGCCTGCATACCAGATTGCAGCCCTAAGAATGTCTATATTTATTTATTTATAGTAAAGTCCACCCACATGGCCACCTATTTTTGAGATACATCAATCATATATCCCAGACACAAAGTGCCTCAAAATTTAGTAACCAAGCTGGCCCACTGAAAATAGGAAAGTAAACAGAGCCAGCCCTTCTATTCAGCAGAGTCAGACCTCAAGAATGTGGGAGCAAAAGATTGTAGGGGAGGACTGTGTCCCACATGGCTGGCCCCCCATCCTCTGACATATCTCTTTCTTATTACCAATGTCTTAGAGAGATTTAACTGCTAGCCCTGTTGGTTTATTTTACATGCAACAGGAGTGCATATCATTTTGTTCTTTGCAAAGTATCTTGTGGATAATAAGCAAACATAACTTGAAAAAGTTATTTTTCTAGCCTACTACTCCACATGACTGTTCCAGCTGGGGATTCTGAAAACTATAATCCAAAAAAAGCATAACATTTCCAGGCTCTGGATCAGTGGCGGATCTTGGAGTGCATGGAGGGGGCAGGCAGAGGGGGGCAGAGGGGCAGGGGCATGGCTATGGTGCACAGGGGTGTGGCCATAATGTGTGGGGTGGGGCTATGGCACATGGAAGTGTGGCTATGACATGCAGTGGCATGGCTACAACGACGGGGCAGGGCTACGGCACAGGGGGGCAGGGCTACGGTGCGTGGGGGAGGGCAAGCAAGGAGCCGTGGCTCCTCCAAAAACTTGCTGCCAGAGGCACACCGCCCCCATTGCTCCCCCTATCCCTATGTGACTGCTCTGGATGAATGAAATTAAATTAGATACCAATCTCTAGCTACCTAAAACTGAGTTCCATAAAAGATTACCATACTTCTAATACCTGTTTTCCAGCTCACCTTTAGAATATACATAGATAAGGAAGCAGATTGGCCTTAAGATCCATGCAAATGTAATACTGATTATACGGTACATGTCACTGTACAGGTTTTTCACAAGTGGCTCAAGACTTTTTGCTACCTAAGACAAATGACAAGATGAAATCCTCTCCTTTGACCCAGTTATGTGCACACAGAGAAGTTAAATGGGCTGGAGGTTGAATATTACTTCAAGACTGATATAGAAGGACAGCTTCCTCTATGCTATCCGTGGGCATCAGGCTAGCTTAAGGAGACACAGAGTAGGTTTCCCACCATCCACTGCCTCAGAGTCAAACTTGAACAAACAATTGGAGTGTAACTAGCAGCAGTGGTCCTTCAAGGGGCAAAAGTTGTCTGTTTATCCTAGCACATGGCTTTGTTTCAATTCCACATCTTGCATTGTAGCAATTATTTTGCAATTGTCCATCAAAAGCCTAAAACTGATTTGCAAATCTAGTTTCTGAGGCATACATCTGTAATTAAGTCCCTGGAGGAGAAATGCACTAATCACGTGATTAGTTTGACCCCCTACATGACCATGTCACTCTGTCTAATGCTAGAACTAACTTTGTTTAAATCATTGGATAGCATTTGTTGTTGTTATATGCTTCAAGTTATTTCCAACTTATTGGAACCTACCACAGGGTTTTCTGGGACTGAGAGTGTAAGGTTGCCCAGTGGGTTTCACCCATGACTAAGTGAGAAATCGAATCCTGGTCTTGAGGTTCATAGTCCAATGCTCAAACCACTACATCAGGCTAGCTTATCTAGGTAGCACTAAACCTTGGTGTATCAGGATTAAATTTGGATTTCTTTACTATATTTTTTCTTTAGGAGACATAATTCTGTTTAGCTAGTGTACAGGGATGACTAAAGTCATCCTACTGACAAGGAATATGTTGCCTCTTTCTCTTCTATGTATAGAGGTTAACTGAAAGGGCAGCTGAGTCTGTCTCCAATATTGATGATGGGGCAGCATTCTCTGCCATACTCATAGGCAGCAAGCTAGCTTGGAGTGGAGGGCAGGACAGCATACTAGTTACACAGCTCTCTTCCACTTCCCAGTATCTGGCACCTGAGCCAAGTGTCTCACTCTGCTAATGGTAGGGCCAGCTCTGCTGTGAATTATCTTCTAAATTCTTCAGTAATTCTAAATAGTTCTAACTTCTGAAAAGTTCTTATCTAACTAGTGTATCCACTTCCTATATAACACCACCCCACAACTCTTCTCTCCAGAGTAGCATGTTTATACAACATATCAATATCTACTGTTCATCTCCTATGATTCTGCAGATATCAAGCTAAAAATAAAGCATGCAAATTGAGCAAACAAATGCAAAAAGGAACAATTTTGAATGACTTTTGAATTATTTTCAAGGTCACATTTAACTTAAATGTCCTTTTTTACATTACACTGCCCATTCATTGCTGCAAGATTTAGGGGACATGCATGATATAGACATTCATGACTGAGGCAGATGCAAAAAGTTCTTCTCAATGTACATCCCTAAACAGTTAAATCAGAAGAGGTCCTTGGTCTCCATATCATGACAACATATACTACCAGTGTGGACAGTCCTAATTAAACTCCCTACACTGATGAGGAACCAAGCTATATTTAAACTTCCTGAGGTAGTTACTTGGACTTCAGACTGGCTAATTGGGTTCAGAATGGCTCCAGATTGATCATATGTATGCTTTGGCTTGTTGGTGTTCATTAGCAGTGCCTGTTCTCAGTGAACAGGAATGAGAAAATTAAGTGAGAGAAAAGACAGACCTGGCTGGATACAGCTTGACAGTTACCAGATCCTTGCTTCTGAATTTCTTTCTTAAGAAGCCATTTTCATTGTACAAGTATGTTACAAAAACCAAGCCAGTGCCAAGGGCAAAGAAAGGTTGAGATGGTAATAAAAGCATCTTTTGTGATAAAAAGATGTATTTTCAACTGGAAAGAAAGCGGAAGAAAAAAAAAGAAACAAACCAAAATCCTTCTTTAATATTGGCATGCGTTAGTTACATTCCCAGATACCTTCATTTTTGTTCTTTATTATTTCCTCTGTTTTCAAATACAGCATGTATCTACGCCACTATTATGGCAGTTTGATACCATTTTAACTGCCCTAGCTCCATCCTATGAAATTCTGGAACTTTCAGTTTGGTGAGACATTTAGAAAACTTTAATATTGTACTTCGGTGGAGTGTAATATTGTACTTCGGTGGAGTAACGATTCTCATGGGTTTGATCTTCCAGATCTTTTAGACTTCATCTCCCAGAAGAGTTCAACAGAATGTCTGACCTTGTGGACCTTGTGAGTTTTTTCAGAGCTGAAGTTGTGGGGTTTTTTTTTTTAAGCACTTTGGAGGACTCCTTACACAAGAGCTCTCTAGCAGGCAACTATAATTGACACTCTACATTACAAATCCAACTGCTGGAATCCACTATGGCAGTTTCAATTGCATAACCCAGAGGCCTTTTCCACACTGGGCGAGGGAATCGCCCCATGCCAGTACTCACCGGACCTGTGTGCTTCATGCAAGGGTCCAGCCTGGTCCAGAGCAGTCCATGGCGGCCGCTCCGCACTGCTCCAGGGATGAAAATGGTGGATCCTGGTTGGTCGAGGCTCTCCACCAACCAGTGTAGCTCGCCAGCATAAAGTCCACCCCCAGCAGATCTGCAGGCTCGCACTGGTGCAAGCTTGAAAATCTGCACCAGAGCATGGCCACAGAGTGGCGCACTCCATGCTTTTGAAAGACCTGTTTTAAGTGGTCTTTCAAAAGCACGCTGAACGACCACTTCGGGTCATTCTGGAGTGGGCTGAGGTCCAGAACTACACAAAGTAGTCCAGACCCAGTCCACTCCCAGGTGTAGATGTCCTCTCTGGAGGACGCTCTGCACCATTTTAAAAACTCAGTGCAGAAAAGGCCAGAGTTGCACACTTGTGACTGTTACATATTCACAATCCCTAGTTTAGGAGCTACATGGGGGCTGTGAAAGACTCCCAATCCCCACTTACTGGGAAGCATCCACTGCAATCAACAGAGGTCTGTTCCCCTGTTGCTGGGAAAGCAGCTGGCTGATAGTCTCACTTCCCTATCCCCTGGGAGCAGTCTCTTGCTTAAGGGTGAATTGTAACAAGAGTCCTTCTGCTTGTCATGCCAGCAATCACTCACATGAAGGGTGAAATGGCAGCCAGCTGCTTCCCATGCAACAAGAGAAGAGACTCCCATCAATTGCAATGGCTGCTTCCTGGTATTGGGGATTGGGGTGGGTCAGGCCAGGACTTATTGTGTAGCATCCTATGATGCTTATGCATCCATAAATGGCATACAAGATTCCAGTCAGGGATTCTATACCGTGACCATTAAAGTGATACTAAATTGGTATAAATGTGTAGTGTACAAACATTCATACTGTGCCTTCTACAGTTGAAAGGGTCGGAATGGCTTACTGTTTCTTGGAGTGGTATGAAGTGCTGATATAACAAACCTATAAAATCATCTTATTTTCATCTATCAGTGCAGAACTTATATTTATATCCACCTTTTCTCCAAGGATCTCAAAGCAGCATACAAGTTTCTTTGTGCTCCCCCTCTCATCTTCACAACATTGCTATGAGGTACATTATGCTGAGAGTTGTCATCTGGCTAGAGCTCATCTACTGGGTTCCATGGCCAATTGGGATTTGTATCTAGTCCCTTCTGATTTTAGTCTACTCAAATATTCCAGGATTCTGCTTTTTCATCCTCTAGTTGATTGCTTGTGTTTCTCTGGAGGAGAAGACAATTGCAATCCATGATAGAAGAAATCTAGTGAATGCCAACTGGGCAGTTATATCTGCTATATAACTCAGAGCTTATATCATGCTTTATAAGGAATTTTTGAATTTTGCTTAAATGAATTAGTCTGCAACATGTTAGAGAACAGAAGATTGGGACATTGGTAAATCTCAGGCCTATCTGAGGAAGATATTCAAAGATTTCTAATTTCTTAACAATGTCAAAAATGAAACAGTGCACCCAGCAGCAGAGCTTGGAGTGAGGGGTGGGAGGGTGGCAGGAGGCAGGGCTATGGTGCAGGGGGCATGGCCACCGTGTGTGGTGGGCATGGCCATGGTGCATGGGGGTGTGGCTGTGGCACACGGAGGCATGGCTACAAGCCAAGACACCCCAAAAACATGGCTGCCAGGGGCAAACCACCCCCATCAATCACCCCCCTCTCCCTAGGCAACTGAGTGTACCCTTTCTGTCCCTCCTAAAAACTTATCCTGCCAAAATGGAGAGAGCCAGGGAAGGGAATAACCAAGAGTGCATTTTTGCATTGGAGCACAATGAGCTCCACTCAGTTCTAGGTGAATCAGAAGACACATATGGGCTCAGAATTTTTAATTCCAAATGTATTTCTTTTGCACCAGTCTCTTGCTGACAGATTGCTCTTTCTCAAAGCTGTTTTTAAAAAATAGATCCTGCATATCTAAAGCCTGCTCTGCCCTGATGTAAGTAGATTTTCGTGACTCGTTGAAAATAGCAAGCAATTTTCTGTTAGTCTCCTTTGTTCATAGGGCCAGAAGTTCTCACACAAAGTGCTAGAGTGGTGGAATGGACTTACAACAAAAACAACAACAACAACAACAACAATGTTTTATTGGGTACGAAAAGCCAATAAACTTGCCAAGCTCTTAAAGCATAGCTTAAAGTCTTTGATCTGGTTTACAGAGAGAAATCATTGCAGTCCATTTACTTAGAACTTACAAAGCAGTTAGTAGTACCACACAGAATGGGGAAAAGAGGTTCCAATTATCCTATGCAAGACTTATCATTCTAACTGACAGCTTGAGAAAAGATAAGCATCTAAGGTGTCAGTCTTGATCCCTCTAAGAAAAGTTCACAAAAATTCCTTCCCATAGCTGCCTCTCATAGAAGTGAGAAAAGTTAGAATGGGTTTATGAATGTTTCCAACATTGCAACATTTTCAATATCAATGAAGATGATCTCCAATTCTTTTTCTCAAGCCAAAGTGATTCCTTTCCCAAAATGTCCATTAAGACAAGGCAGGTATTACTAAGCAATGCATCTACTTAATGGCAAGCATTAATAACACTGACATTTGCAGAGTTTGGTTGCTGGAGGAAAATAAACAGTACAAGCTGTTGTTTAAAAAAAAATAGGGCTGACATTCACTTTCCTCTGAAGCTTTCCACACTATGCTGCTGAAATAAAATAAGATTGAGAAGTTGTCAGATGTAAGCTGACAAATGTTGGAAGAACATATCTGTGGAGTAATCGTTACTAAACGTTGCCACCACCACGTTCTCATTAGAGGACAAAATCTATGGAGCTGTTTTAAATATGTGGGATCTGAAAGGGCCTGAGACCAAACAGTAAATCCTCCCTGCCAGATCACAACCTGTTCTTAAAACTCCACAGCTTCAGAATCAGTTGTTCATACGGTGATTGTAATGCTAGTTAGCTACTATAGATATAAACAACCAGTTTGCTCCAGAGGATGAAAATCTTCTGTTTTCTTAGATAACTCCCAGAATCCCCCAGTCAGTATGGCTACTGTGGTTGGGTTTGATTTGGTGAGATGCAGCATAAAAAAAGTAACTCTTCCCAGTTATACTTTGAAACAATATTCAACTTGTTGTGAAGGTCTCTGAGTTCTAACCATTTTCTTTTCTTTTTTCTTTAGACGGAGAGTTGCATTCATTCGTTGCAAAAATGCAACAACAGCACAAGCTCTCATAGACCACAGCACACTTGTTCTGTCTCCATGCTTCATGTTGTATTCTGGATAGTGCTATATTTCTTCAGAGGACAGAATGTTAAGAGTCTTAGTAGCATTTTTAATGAGAATATGTTTTCCAATATAATCACAGACCAAGCTAGCAGCTTGTGTTGTTGTTATTGTGTACTTTCAAGTCATTTCCACTAATGGCAACCCTGGGTGAACATATGACAGGGTTCTCTTGGCAAGATTCATTCAGAGAGGATTTACTATTGCCTTCCTCTGAAGCTGTGGCTGACTTACTCAAAGTTACCCAACAGTTTTCCAAGGCCAAGTGGAGATTCAAATCCTGGCCTCCCAGACAACAGACTCAACTACTACACAATGCTGGCTTGTGTAAGCCGGCTCACATAAGCTAGAAGCAGAGGGGAAAACATTGTAGGATGCATACATTTATAACAAAAACACCACAAATAACCAAAAACTAATATATCCCAAAGACCCAAAGACCCATTTAATAATCTCCACCATTTAAGTTATATCCAATCAGTGCCTCCCACTTCTAGTCCATACCTGCACTTCCTCTATTTATCTCATAAATCCTAGTACATTTCATAGGCAGAATCAACAAACTCAAAGCACTATATGCAACAGACTGCTTCTTTGACTTGAATATATCCTGTTCATTGGAGGCTTCATCCTGAATAGTAAGATCATCCATGAGAAGTTCTTGGTCTCACAGGAGAAAAACCTGCCTGTAATTATATGACTTTCCATACATTTAGCAGATTCCATCATGCAATACTATGAGAAGAGGCAAAGTGTGTTCAAGAAAAAAGAAGGGCTGTGCTTTTATCCATGCCCCTAATGTTGTGCATCTTATTCTAGTTCTACCATCTGTGTGTATGCATGCTTTGATGTCTAAGATGGGAAAGCCTTCACTAGTAGACATCTACCTCTACATCCTGACACTGTTTCAGATACTGAATCTACGGCCATTTCCAAACTACATAGCTGTAGTGCTATTATTCCACTTTCAACATCCTATGGAATTCTGGGGTTTGTAGTTTCCTGAGGTCAAAGATGCCCCTCCCTAAACTGTAGTGCGAAATGGCCTATGCATGACCACTGCTCCAGAATCTGGGAATACTTTCTGGAGGTAGAACTCAGATGTCAACAAGACTATGTGGATACTGGGGCTTGGAGATCTTGTACAACATCAGGGATGTGGCAAAATGAAGAGTTTGGAAAGTTTACTTTTTGAACTCTTCAGTGGCCATGCTAGCTGAGGATTCTGGAACTTGTAGCCCAAAATATGACTTTTCTGAACTCTGGCTGAAGATGTGACCTTTCTGTTCCTTTAAGCACATCTTGGTCCATCACAGGAATAGTATGTAAAGAGGGCTCATGATGACATTAAGATACATAATTACCTGGAGGTGATGTGAATTAAGTCTCATTTCTCTGGATGTTTTTCTTCATTTTGGAATATTTCATGAGATACAGTCACATTCAGCAGACTATGTGTTCAAATCCAGCATCTTTCTTGATATATTTGCAGAAATTATTCAATCCAATATTATTAACATTAACTGAATAAATTACTTCATCTTCCTCTATTGGAGAACAACTCCAAAGGGGCAGGCTCACATGATCCACATTGCCTCCATTCCTATGCTGTTTTGCTCCTGAAGGAAAGAAAGAATAGCTGCACTCACCTAATACAGTCAAGAGAGGCAGCTACTGATGATCTCCAATCACAGGCAGCATAACTTGCACTGCAGTTTTAACCTAACTAAACTATAATTCCCAAAGAGCATTGAATTAAGGGCATAAATGGGCATGCAGCACTATCAGGGTAGATCCAACAGCATTAATGTTATGAGCTAAGGCAGGATTTTGGGAAAACAAAGAAGCTTTTTCAGAATATACACTAAGAAAAATTGTAAAGGAATCGTTTCTTCTAAATTGGTTCACATTTCCTCATACTCGTGCCAACTGCACCACTCACACCTAGAGAGACAACTATCAGCAGAATCATACTAATCTAGAGGTCTGCAGATAAGCTTTTTAAAATTCCTGAAGGAAAAAAGATTCTAGGACGTTACCCTTTCCCCATCAAAACAATCCCATAATAACTGAGTGACTCACTTAACTATTTTGAGGACTGGGCCAGCCCTGCCATTAGAGAAATTGTAGTTACCATATCAAATAATCAATGTTGGGGTTATGAAAATAGGAAACACTCCCTTGCAACCATTTCTTACAACCTGTCCATTATGGACAGGACTGAGCTGCACAGGAAACTTGTATGTCATGCAAAAATCGTGGTTATTTTAGTACATTCAAAATATAGCAAATATAAAATAAATAATTTGCTATGTGTAAAAGGAGTGAAAGCAAAGTAAAACAAAATCTGCACAAATCCATAGACTATCCTGGCCTTCTCCAACCTGTGCCTTTCAAATGCGTTTGGATACAACTCCCACAACCTTTCAGGCAGCATATCCCCCATCTGGAAGGCTTAAACAAATACTTGTGTCTTCTCCTTTTGTTTTTATTATTGTTGTGAGCCCTCAAGCCATTTTTTTACTTACGGTGACCCTAAGGCAAACCTATCATGGGTTTTTCTGGGGCTAAGAGTACGTAAGGTACTAAAGGTCACCTAGCTCCTTTTTTTTTAGGAGCACATCACACACTCTCAGCCCCAGAAAAAGTCTGCAGTAGGGTCCCTTTAGGGTCGCTATAAGTTAGAAATGAGTTGAAGGCACACAAGAGTAACAACCGTATCTACTGTCTAACAAAAAGAGGAGACAAGCAACACAGCAGTATGGCTTATATGTTACTTCTACTTACTACTCTGAAACTATTCCTTTAAAGTCACTCCTACACCTTTGAAACACACAGACACACAGACACACACACTGACCACTTTGCTAAGGCCTCATATACAGGTTCCATATGATACTTAAACTTTTCACACTTTACTCACCTACAAAATCAGATGCTTTCATCAGCACATAAGATATATGCACACACATGCACATATACACATACACACATATACCAAATGTCCAGAATAAATTGTGATAAAAAGTAACCAGTACATTGCATTTTATGGAATAATTGTTTCATGCAATAGTTTGCTCAGTGAAAGTCTGTTCTCTGCAGGAACCCCAGCAATTTTTGAAATCTGATCTTTCTGGAAACATCATAAAGAGTGGCCAAGTGTTATGTGAAAAATATCTTTGTTCAAGTTACAATCCTATACACATTTATTTGGCAGTATGTCCCATTGTAAACAATGAGATTTCCCTTTTTGTACACATATATACGACTACAGCACGAATTATCTTTGGAACAAAATTTTATTTTACATTCTGTAGGCCAGACCAGCTATTTACTGTGCATATATACCGTACTGAATATGAATGTTATTACATATTCAGTATACATAATAGAGAAGGAAAGAATATTTACAATTATTCATTCCTAGGTCAAAAAACAGTCAGGAACCATCAGGAAGAATACTAGTTCAGTGTGCACAATTTTCTCCTAATATTCAATGTCTTGAAGTCTTGTACAGGAATTATTCTATGAGAAAAACACGTACTTTTTAAACACAAAATCCTTGTTTGCTACAGAGAAAATGGGTTTCCCGAACAGAAAACATTATTTCCTCCACAGGAAACCTGTTTCATACACATTCAATGAAATGGTAAGTAGAATGTTAATAGAGCCAGCATGGCATAGTGATTTGAGCATTGGATTACAATTCTGGAGACCAGGGTTTGAATTCCTGGTTGGCCATGGAAACCCACTGTGTGACCTTGGGCAAGTCACATTGTCTCAGCCTCAGAGGAAGGTGAAGGCAACCCCCCTCTGCAAAAATCTTGCCAAGAAAACCTAATAAAATGTGGGCTGGACAGTGCTGCTGTTAGGTGGATTTGTAATTAGTTTACCGACTGAACCCAAAGGGTGCTCACCAGTGGCTGCTTTTCATCCTGGAGAGAAGTGACTAGTGGGGTGCCACAGGGTTCCATCCTGGCCCAGTGCTATTCAACATCTTCATCAATGACTTGGATGAAGGAGTAGAGGGCATGATGATAAAATCTGCAAATGACACCAAATTAGGAGGAGTTGCTAATAGGACAGGAACAAAATTCAAAATGACCTTGAGAGATTGGAAAGCTATGCCAAAGCTAACAAAACAAATTTCAACAGAGAGAAATGTAAGGTCTTACACCTAGGCAGAAAAAAATGGAATGCACAAATATAGAATGGGGGACATGTGGCTGGATAACAGTAAGTATGAAAGGAATCTAGGAGTCTTGGTAGATCACAAGCTGAACATGAGTCAGCAGTGTGCTGCAGCAGCCAAGACAGCCAATGCCATTCTTGGTTGCATCAATAGGAGTATGATGTCTAGATCAAGGGAGGTAATGATACTACTCTATTCTGCATTGGTTAGATCTCATTTGGAATACTGTGTCTAGTTCTGGGCACCTCTATTCAAGAAGGATATTGACAAGCTGGAGCATGTCCAGAGGAGGGCGACCAAAATGGTGAAGGATCTGGAAGCCATGCCCTATGAGGAGCAGCTTAGGGAGCTGGGGATGTTTAGTCTGCAGAAGAGAAGGTTAAGAGGGGACATGATAGCCATGTTTAAATATTTGAAGGGATGTCATGTTGAAGAGGGAGCGGACTTGTTCTCTGCTGCTCCAGAGACTAGGACAAGGAGCAATGGATTCAAATGGCAGGAAAAGAGATTCCACTTAAACCTCAGGAAGAACTTCCTGATGGTCAGAGCTGTCCAGCAGTGGAATATGCTGCCTTGGATGTGATGGAGTCTCCTTCTTTGGAGGTTTTTAAGCAGAATCTGGATGGCCATCTGTTGGGAATACTTTGATGTGTGTTCCTGCATAGCAGGGAATTGGACTGGATGGCCTCTGTGGTCTCTTCCAACTCTATGATTCTATGATTCTATAACCCCATGATAGGTTCTCAGCAAATGGTGATTCTTCCCCAATCTAAGTCCGAGTTATTTTGACATGAGGGAGAATATCTCAGAATCCTTCCATAAGCAGTGTACCAGCGCTGGCCATATACCTTCAGGTATGCTTTCCACTCAAGGGCCTACTTGTCTGCTGTTTGATACAGTCATGCTAAGTGTTTCTGCTTGGATCAGCAACCTTTCCACAGAACTTTATAGACCAGTGTGCTATCAATCAATGCACAGTGAAAAATTAGGAAAAAATAGAAACTCTGTATTCAAATATGATCTTCACCTCATGCTATGTTACTCTTTGGAGCTACTTTCCCATTGTATAATCACTCTGAAAGGCAATCAAGTTTCCTGGCAATTATTTTTAAATGTATCTTTGTATCATTTGATGAGTTCTTTTGTTCTGATAAAAGCCTAGTTTATGGAGTAAGTCTCCCTTGATTGTCATCATTTAATTAATGGAAGAGAACCCTTTCATAAATTACAACAAAAGCTCTTTTGCATCTATTTATCTTTGCATTTATTCCTGTGACTTTGTCTTTACTGAGGGCAGCTTTGGGGGATGAAGTCTTTACTGCAACATTATACCATCAATTCCAGTGATATTTCCAGGATTAGAACTTTCCCTTTTCCTGTTTATATAACCATGGGACTGGTTCCCTATTGATGCCAGGGATTTAGGAAGCTGAAAAGCTTGCTCTGAATTGAGGATTATTTTCTACATACTGAAGCAAATTTATCCTTGTGGCAAATCGGATTCTTTCAGTAATGTTACCATAGTTATAGTATTGTCTCAAACCATTTATATCAGTGTACTCTTGTGGCTTAGGGTAGATCCACAATATTTGAACTACAGTGGGATTTTCCATCCAACATATTTCATGAAATCCCAGAGATTTCCTTCCACTTTAACCAATACTTCCTGTAACACAGATTTTTTTCTTGGACTGCAGTTCCAGTGCACCCTAGTGAACAAAGGTAAGGAAGATGGAAGTTGTTGTTAAGTATATAAATCTTTGACTAAATCATCCTCACATGTAAGAACAAAAAATTGCTGCAGTGTTTCTCCCAATGCAGGGGAAAACAAATATTTCTGTGCAGTTTTCTCCCTGTATTAGGATATCCTGAAATATTCTGAAGGATTTTTCTACACATGAGGATATGTGTATTTTCTGTTCACAAAACATATTTTTGAGGGGGGGGGAATTCTCATGTCTTTCTGTGCAGAAATAATCCACCAGAACACTTTGGGAAATTTGAATATGGAAGAAAACTATGTGAAAGTCTCACTGCTTTTTTATTCTTCCTGATGAGTTTTCCTGACTGTCAGGAAATACATTTTTTCAGCTGTGAAATAAAAGCTAGAGTATATTCTTTCCATCCCAAGTTCAGTCTAGAAACATCTACATAGTCAAATGTTACCCATAATGGATCTAATGCATGGGGAACATTACTCATGTGTATTTTACATAGAACATGGTGTGTAAATTTGATAAGAAAAACCAAGTATAGCATGGCAGTATGGCAGGACCACAACTAAATAACTCCTAGAAATTGTAAGAAGACATAACTTTTTCAGAACTTAGGAAAAGATGGGCTGTTTCATTTCGCTTTGTTTTGGACATTGTATTATATGCCTGTCAACTAATGATGACCCCATTAATTTCGTTGGCATAAAACCCTGATAATTTCCTAGCCTGCAGAAGTCTGGGAGCTATAGTTAAAAGGAAAGTAACATTTCAAAGTTCTGATTTTGACCTCTGTCTACAATTTTGAATTCAATAAGACATTAATTTAGCTCTTCTTAATCTACCACCAATCTGTGGTTGAGAAAACTGGGGTATAGCAATAGGAGTGGGCTGGAAAAATTAGAACATTGCCTTTAGTAAGAATTCTGCCCCTCAATGAACTTTTCCTTCTGCCTCCCCATTTCTAGCCTTGCAGAGAGTGAAACAGTAAAAATTGTTCACACCTAGAACTTTTCTATTTGTTGTATTTGTATTTGCTTGGTAACTTCTCTTTCTCCTTTTCTCTGGGTACCTAAATCTGGATGCTCAACTGAAGTTTTAAGTTACTGCAAAGCTGGAAATCTGGTAACAGGAAGAAAATTTCATTGGGGTATAGGAGTTATTGTTTAGATGAAATACCATCATACTCCACATTAGGCTACATGGCTGTAAAAAACTCTAAGGCTCCAATAGTATGCCCACTTACCTGGGGTAACTTAACTCAGTAGGGCTTATTTCTGGGTAGACTTTTGTAGCACAGACTGCAGTCTTCAGGCTATGGGTTTTTCTTCTAAAAATAAATAATAAGACTTAGGTCCCTGAAATCCATCAACTGGAGTCAAGCATTGACACATAGCTTGAGTATGACAGGCATGCCTTCAGAATTAAAGAAGTGCAAAGACTACCTCTGAGCATATGCTCAGCCCAAGAATTTGCTTTCATTATCAGAAGTGAGTTTTCAGCTATTCCATGCAAAAATCCATTTGTGAAGTACTTCCAGATGGGGCTGTAATTGCCCTAGGTTGTTGACAGAATTGTACTGTTACAAATTAAATTCTTTTACCTAGTATATTGATGTGAAAACAAATAAGCATAGCTGCCACTGAGTTAAAGAAATATATGTGAGGCTGATTAATGCAAGCGATTAATCTCTTAACATATTCATAGATCTTTATGTAGGCTCCTTTGTAAATTTGTAGATGAGGCACATACCTGTTGTAATAAGCATGCCAAAAGAAGCATTTCCTTTCTATTATTTCATGTATCAATCTTTGGATTATTTGAAATACAATACCTCTTAAAAAGGGGTCTTCTTCCCCACCCCTCCTCGGCTATAAGGATTGTATTTTGCAAGATAGGAACGTGTGTGTGTGTGTGTGTGTGAGTATGTGTGTAAAGGTCTTTAAACATTACACACACACACAAAGAGTTGTCCCTCCACTTTCACAAGGGTTCAGGGCACAGAACCCTCGTGAAAGTAGAAAAACTGCGAATTATCACTGCTCTCCCTCCCATTCCCTTCCAGGGCTCCCCCCTCCCCATTCCCATGCAAAGGGGAAGGGGAGGTACGGGAAAGCTCACATTCGAACTCTTCTTATTGCCCTTCCTTTGGCAGGCATAGAGGGGTGTTTTTGTTTTTTTATTCAGGCAGGCTTTTTAGAACTGAAGACTTTTAAGAAAAAGGCTTGTAAGACTTGTAAGGCTTTCTCTTTTTTAAGAAAAATGTACGGTTTCAGCTTTTTATCCTTTTCAGGTTTTAAATTACTTTAATATTGTTTGTACTGTAATTCTGTTTTACTATTGATCTTTTTGTATGTTTCTCCCTATATTGTAATATTTTAAATTGTAAGCCACCTTAAGTCCCAAACCTTGAGAAGAGTCAGGGTATAAATAAAGTTAATAATGATGGCCAAGATCCTACATCACAGATGTAGTAGTTGTTGTGTGCCTTCAAGTTGTTTCCGACTTACAGAGGCGCTAAAGCAAACCTATTTATATTGTCTCCTGACCTGACTATTCAAACCTACCTTAACAGCATAGCTTTCACCAGGTTCTGCAACTAATTGCTAGAAATAATGAGCTGGTCTCTACGGCAGAATGGCTCCAATTAACTGATAAGCTCATGATCATGATAATGTGGCTGTTTTCTGGAACTTCTTATATGCAAACCTACCTGAAAAGATAATGAATTCATTCTTCCAGCTACAATTGGTGGGTTCTTCTTGCTGGGGAAGCCAAAATTATCAGAAATAACTCACAAGTTTTACAGTGGCCCAGAATTTAAAAGAAAACTATTATAAAATGTTTCGTAGATGGTACATGACACCTGAAAAATTGATGAAAATTTATAAAACAGGAACAGGGCAATGTTGGAAATGTCAAAAGGAGGTTGGTACGATGTTTCATATGTGGTGGTCATGTAATACATCAAAGAAATATTGGGGGGAAATACATAATAAGATCTGTACAATATTGAAGATGCAATTTGATGAGACACCTGAAATGTATTTGTTAAATATGACACATATGTTGGATGGTACTGTGTTAAAGAAATATTGGCGGATAATATTGTATATGGTCACGACAGCTCGTATAGAATTTGCAAGATTATGGAAAAACCAGCAAATACCTACAGTTGACCAATGGTGGATAACTTTTATTGAAAACAGGAATGCAGATATAGTATTTCAGAGATTAAAGGGCAAATATGACGAAGAGATAAAAAAAGAATGGAGAATAGTGTTGGATAATTGCTGGGTACTTTCAGATAACAATGCTTGATATAAATATATAACTTTTATCAAGAGGATGTGATCAGATGAATAATATGACATATAAGTTAGTACAGACTTATTGTAGGAGCTATGATGAAATATTAGCATATATTAGTGTGGTACATTCAATTTTAATTTTAACCTGTTGATTGAATTGAAGAACATGAAATCTAGGGAGGAGAGGAAGATTATCAGAAATATTTCAATGAATTGTATAATTATATATATGTGTGTTTTATATGATGGAATTTCAATAAAAAAAATTTGAAAAAATAACTCACAAGTTTGTGTTCCCTAGAGAGAAAAGGGATCTTCTGCTACACAGACATACCTCAGTTAACAAAATCTGTAACACTGAAGTTCTTTTTCACAAATTCTCTTTATGGGTGCCCAGTGCCTCCTTTGCTTCTTGTCCTCTGTCTATCTGGAAGGTTTTTTTAGCAGCATCAGTTCTGGGAGAATGGTGAAGCAAAGTGGAGAAAACAGACTTTTTGTGTCAAGTGTGTCTGTAGCAAACCATGCAATAAGTAAAGCCTGAGGAGTGTGATTCTACTATAGCTGATCCTACTGTAGCCATTATGCCTGCCTACAATAGGCTAGATAAACAGCAGCTGCTTTCAAAATCTCTTACTGAATATTTGTCAACAGCAAAACAGTGGGGAAAAGGGGGAAAGACAGGTAACTTTACCTCACCAGCTCCCCTCAGCATGTTAAAAAGGCATATAGATTTGGAAATGTGGATACCATAATGGAAATCATAAGGAAAGTGGAGACTGGTGAAAGAAAAAGTCACTCTGGATGCATTTTGAAAGAAGTCTCCAAGTAGTGTTTAACAGGTTCAATATTAAAAACAATTCATGCAATTCAGTCTTCTTAACCTGGTTGTTTCATCTCACATGTGTGTATTTTGAATAAAGAGTCTGCTGAAACATGTTGAACTGCCCTTCTTTTTTGTGATATAGGAGTCTGTCCATATTCTTCGTATGCTATTTCCATCTCTGATACCAGATTTTCTGTTAAGGAAGTAATGCTCAGGAATACATCTACTTTATTAACTCAGGTACGTCTGTACATTAAACCAGTCTTCTTAACTTAAGCTAGATGTGGAGGGACTGGCTGTTAATTGCTTTTTGCCAGTGTGCCAGGGACTAGTACCATATTTGTGTCCATTGGCTACAACTGTTTCTTTCTGTCCTTAACATTCTCCAGGGACTGGCAACTCATGGCTCGTGGACCATTACTGGCCCATGGACCATAACTTTGAATGGAATGGTTTTAAACCATCTGTCATTCTATTATGCTATACAAACCCAAGCACTTGATTATAGGGCCACTAAACATGCATGGTATGTTATCAGATGCAAGCAACCAACAAAGATCCTAAGTAATATTTCTGGACTGAATCTGTCAGCTACTTTTGAATAATTCTCAAACACATTGGCTCCTGTTGTTTTTGTTTCGATTCTCTAGAAAGCACATTTGTAAACCTATTTCTGACCAAACTTGATACTTATGCTTAGGGCAACATCCCAAACATTGAAGTGAAAGTTTGGGTCCAATCAGCTTTTCTCATATATGGTCTGTTTTCCATAGAACCTGGTGTGAAACAAATTTTTAGGATCTGCAAATGCTACCAGGAAAATTTTTGTTTCATTCCAAAGTCAAGCAGAATCATGAATCAGCAGGCAATGCTTCCTAAATTTCGTAGTAAAATATATGTATAGAGTGTTGAACCAGTAAACATTGTATTCACACCATAATTTTGAAGTCACTAGGAATCAATGAATACCACCATTTCCCCTTTTGCTTGATAAATCCACAGGATGTATCCAATTCAATAAATATTATTTATCCATAAACAACCTTAATGCACTGGTCTACAGGGGTGGGCAGCATAGACAATGGTGATCGACAGTGAGAAATGTCATCTAAAACTGAAGAACCACAAATGTCCTATGTTAGAGCGGAGCAGTACAAGTACAAAATATGTCCACCTGCAATCTGTCCCAGTCCCTTCTAACCGTGCCACTGCAGAACAGCAGACTCGGAGACACATATTTTTGATCTGGCTATCTTTATTTTCCCATAAACTTTTATCTGAATTTAGCCTTTTGCTCCAAAGCAAGCAATAAAATTCTGGAACTTGCCACAAAGAAAAGTTGAATTCCACAATCTGATGAAATTATGCCTGTCATGTAAATTCTACATATTTTTGCTCTTTTTTTTTGCATAATTTATTCTGCTACTGTGGATCTCAGAAATGCATGAACTATGCAAGCTAGTAAACTCACCTTCTGGCCATTATTGGAAATCCTGCATATATAGATGTGAATATGAACATATCTGCTCATAAAGTTTTGTGAACCTTCACATTTGTAATACTTTAATGATGCTTTCCACAACCAAAGGAACTGGCACCTTTCTCTTTAAAAATGCTGAGAGTCAAGAACATGAATTCTGAAATCTGGACCAAATTCTAAACTTTCACACAATTTCAGAATGGACAAGCCCCTGTTTAATGTCAAGAGACTTTCATTGGATTCCTCTTGAGTGCTGCTGTCTTCTTCATCTGTTACGTTTGACCACTCTGGTCACCTAATGGCTTGACACACTTGCTTTGAGTTTTCTTGACCTGTGCATCCTGACCTTTCTATAGACCACAAGTCCATTTCAAATAGTAAACTGTTCATCTGTACCAGACTCTTCACATATGAGGCCCCCCGGATGTAATGAATTAAAATTCCTATCACCCCAACCAGAAGAGGATGATGGCCACTAATGTCCAATTCATCTGGAGAGCAGGAGGTTGGAGAAAGTTGGGAGTCTTTCCTCACTACATTGTTATAGTGTTATTATTCCACTTTCAACATGCTATGGAATCCTGGGATTTGCAGTTTAGGGAGCGGCATTTAGAATTCTCAGTAAATTACAAACCCCAGAATTCCATAGGATGTTGAAAGTGGAATAATAGCAGTATAACAGTGTAGTGAAGAAAACGCCCTGTGTTAGGAGTAGGATTGGTAGTGAGTGAGAAAGAAAGTATGAACTATACGGCTTTGTGGAGACCTTGAGAACATTATTTTTTTACTATACCTCCCAGAATTCCCCTGATAGCAGAACCATTAGTCAACTGGCCTTAAGAGTTCTGCAACTGTATTCCAGACAGTTACATTTCCAAACTCTGCTCCCCTTCTCCTTCTGTCTCTTTCAGGCTGTAACATTTTGCATGTTTGATATTAGTTCACGAGCTATTAAAAATGTAAACATAGTGAGATTTCCCATCATGACTGTGAGCTTTCTGAAGTGTCAACGTTTTTGCATTCTTCTTCCCAGCAGGATGAGTCTGTATTTCTGTTTCTGATGGGCTTGCTAGGGAAACTGCCTGGAAGATTAAGAAGCATCATTGTTTCAGTTAATTCCCATGTGAACATAGGGAAGGCCCGATTGGTACAGCAGGCAGTGCTGAGCAGGAAATAACAACACACACACACACCAACCTGAAAGACAAACAGCCCACAAAACAGATGGCAACTAAATTGCAGCAACAGCACTGAGTTTCCCTGCTTAGCAGGGAAGGAAACCCTCCCTGGTTTCTGTTTTGACCCTCTTGGAAGACTTTTGCCTGAACAAAATGGGAGGGTTGCCACTTGCCAGATGCCTTTTAAGTTTATAGCACTGCATTTTCCTCCAGAAGATTCATAGCCTCTGAAAACTATTGGCCAGACTCTGGCCATTTCCGCACTACACTACGATAGTGCTATTATTCCACTTTTAACGTCCTGTGGAATTCTGGGGTTTGTAATTTACTGAGGCCAAAGAGCTTTCTGGCTGAGAATTCTAAATGCCCCTCCTTAACTGCAAACCCCAGGATTCCATACGATGTTGAAAGTGGAATAATAGCACTATAACAGTGTAGCGCAGAAATGGCCTACATTTCCAGTCACCAATTGTTCAACAAAAACCCATCACAACAATGACAGAACAGTGCTGCAATATCTGTATTATCACAGATTCAAAAAATTTCCTTTGCAGTGTTACCTCACTTACCTCACCTACATGCTATGTCCTGAGGATCATAATTATTTTATATCAAACATAGTGAGCCATAGAGATCTACTGGAAGGACACGTAGGCAGTAGAGCTATGGAAATAGATCAAAGGATAGCCCTGTTTTCTATCATGCATCCTAGGTGAATCTTGCAAATGGTTCACACAGGCCATTTGAATGGATTTTCAGCAGTGATGGCGCTAACAGGAGATGGGAGGTCTCTGGTATCAAATTAACATTTAAAACAGCCAGGAATGTTACACTTTGGAGGCACGCATCCTCGGATAAGAAACTCATCTTGCAGGAAACTACAAGGATGCCTGGCTATATTTTCTTTGAACTACAAAGCTGAGATCCATCTTCATAAAAAGGCAGCCATTTGGTCCCCAGTACATTTTTTTTCAGCTCTGTTCACCACTATAACTTGGACCTCTTTTTCTCTTCCATTTTGGAGGAGGAGGAGGAGTTCTCCCAGACTTGCAACAATGCTTCTGCCAGTGGAAAAGCTCCCCTCAGCCTCCGGGGGAGAGGCTAAAATGAGCTTTTCACTTGTCTTTTCCCAGCCAAAGACTTCAGGATTGGTACAGTATTACCCCAAAACCCTCATGTCTCTCTCCCTCTTACTTTTCACCTTTCTAAATTTCTATAGTCTTGTATGCTTGTGGGAGTGAGTTGTGACTGAGTGATTGTATGGATTTTAACATCTGTTTCAATAAAATACTTAAATTTGAACAGTTAGCCTGATTCTCTGTGATCCAACTCCATAAAAACTGGGCTAAAAGAGCCTTAATTACCCTGCCCTCTTTGCATTGCTAAAGCAGTGTTCATAGACAATTTTTCCCACAAGTGATAATGTTGACAGGCATTGGGAATCCCCCTAAGGGACCCCCAGCAAGCAGGGTAACAGCAGGTTAGATTTCTCAGAATTCCACAGTCAGCATGGGCTGGGAGAATCTATTAGTCTAAAAATATAACTTTTCTAAGCTCTGACCCTTACAGAAATGCCATCAAAACTGCCATCTTATATACTCTTAGAAAGAAGTCAGTCCTACTGAGTCCAGCAGGACTGTTGTCTGAGGAGTCTATCACACTACACTGTTACAGCACTATTATTGCACTATAACCGCCATGCCAATATCCTGTGGAATTCTGGGGTTTATAGTTTACTGAGGCCCAAGAGCTCTGAGAATTCTAAATGCCCCTCCCCATACTGCAAACTCCAGGATTCCATATGATGTTGCCATGGCAGTTAAAGTGGAATAAGAGCATTGTAACAGCATTGTAAAGTTAAGTGGGATAGGGCCCTGACTAAAAACACACAGGCTTGGGCTGCACATGGAAGAATAATTTAAGTCTCAGCCTCGCCAAAACCCTCAAAGAAGAAAGCATCTAACTTTATGCAGAGTGTCTGTCCACGAACCAAGTTTCCATGTCCAACTCCTAAGCAAAGACTACGAAACAGCTGATTTTCATCCTTTTCCTTGCCTTTTTGAGAAGTGAAGTCTTAGGAAATTCTAATTTAGAGTCAGGCTGATTGCAAGGTACAGCACATGATAGGGCATTGTTGCAAAACTGTATCCTCTCCCAATACCTTCTCAGCATCCGATATGTAACTGTTCTATTCCCCCCCCCGCCTCTCCTGACACACACACACAGACTGAAAACTAGAGCATGGAAATTCACCATGGTCCTGCTGGATGAATGGCTCTGGGAGATGTAATTTAAAAAGTCACATTCTCAGGCTCTGTTGAAATCAATCTCTTTTAAAGGAAAGGAGTATCTGGAACAGATCTCTTAGCATCAACCTCAAAGAAAGAGAGATGCTCATACTGTGCAATATTTTTTATGTGTGTACACTTCCAAGATGTGAGAAGTTTCAAGATGTTCCAGATATTACAGAAGGTTCAGTTTCTTTAGAAGAGAGTGCTGGAAATTTAAGGCATTTGTGTGACCTTTTTTTCCTGTAACTTGTTTTATCACATATATATAGCTTCAGCATAAGATAAGGCTTCTCAGCATTAAACATACTCTTGTTGCCCTCAGATTTCTGTCTCCTTTGCAGGCTCACATAACATAGACCAGCTTCCTTCTACATTCACAGAGCTCACTTCTCCCATTACCCAATTGTAGTTTAACTTTATTGATTAGTCAATGGACCATATCAAAGCAATCAGCATCAGACATAGTAAAATACAATACAATGAGTTAGGTATAAGTACAGTAAAATTAGATAAATTCGACAAAAACAGGATATGACAAGATACAATGAAACACAATAAAGTAAAATAAAGGTAAAAGAGTAAGATAGAAGATGATAATACTGAAACGTATCAGTTATCATCTTATAATAAAAATAAAAGATGATAAAATACAAAACTGGTATGTGTTTAGATGAATTCATCAGCTTCACATGCAACCCCAATAAAACGTGTTCTCAGTTAAACAGCCCCAACTATGAACTTAGCAGTTCTAATGACTACATATGAATTTGTACCCCGAAGGAAGTAAGATAACTGTTTGTTATGGTCCCAATATATAGTTCTGTCAAGTAGTGTCTTTAGGTACTGGGGCCTTACTGGGCCATATAACTAACAGTTAAATAGGACATGTACAATGTCTTCTACTTCAGATGCTCCCCAAACACATATTCTTCCAGTGTATGGCACTTGGTGGAATCATCCATATTTAACCATAGAATCTAACTGCTCTGGTTAGAGCTATCCTATGGTATTGAGTGAAACCCATTTTTAGATATTTTTTTTCTATTTGAAAAGATGTTTTATTTTTGGACAGCTATTTCAACAACCTGATGTTTGCAAATGACTCAATGTCAGTTTGAGCATTCACATCCAAGACTCTTTGTTTGAATATTGCTATGGCCTGGTGTCCAGCTGAAGATAGATATTGTGTGGGAAAGTCAAGATGTGAGATGATTTGGAGAAGCTGATTGATCCAGATCGGTTGAAGTGTACCCATCTGTTCATCCAGGAACATTTTTGATAATCTATCAGGTTCCATGAAGAGAATCCTCCACCAATAGCTGAAGGGTTTCATTACCTAATGGTTGAAAGGGCGGGAAAAGGGAGGAGTCTAAGGCCCATCACCTAAGGCCATTTTGACCCCCTCCACCAGCACTGGTGCTGTGCTGCCAAATGTCACCAGAAGCATGTTTTCACACTAGGTTAGTAAGAAAATTTATTGTTACAACCATAGGCCAAAATACAGCAAATTAGAACATATAGGCTAATTAATATCCTGGATGGGACATGTAGCTACAATGTTGACTTTGTTCCCATTAAGATGTGCTGTTGTTTTGTGCCTTTAAGCTGACTCCTACTTATGGTGATGACCTCATCCTAAGGTTCTCTTGGCCAAATTTATTCAAAGGAAGTTTGCTGCTGCCTTCTTCTGAGGCTGAGGGAATGCCACTTGCTCAAATCACCCAGTGGAGTTCCATGGCAGGGATCTGAATTCTGTTCTTCCAGAGTTCTAATCCAACACACAAACCACGAGATACATCCCCTGAAAACTAGTGGCAATTTCTTTTTTGTCAGGTTTTCAGAGGCACTGTCTCAGGTTATCCTCACGTTTATCTCTATCTTCAGAAATCTGAGGGTCAAGAATCAGAAAGTTAGAAAAGATCCCTGAGATCATTCCCATCCCAGAGTAATGGAGACTTTATATTTGCATTTTACAACATCAAATGAAAAAAGAATTACTTTAAACAGCATGCATGGAACTAGCTCTCCTCTTTTTATGCATTACCCAAAATGCCCATTACAGACTAAAGCTCATTCTGCATGTATGTTTTCATGCAGAAGTCCTCATAAAGTAGGGAAGTACACTATATGTCCAAGTGCTTCATTATAGGATTTAATCTTAACAGACACCCCTCCCATTAGAAGACTGTATACCCTTTAAGAATACAGGAGGCTATCATTGTATAATGCATTCATTATATATACAATAAGGCTGATTTCATGCATTACTATTAATGATGCTTTCTGTAGCACTTTTCTACCTTCAAAGGAAATAATAATTACAATACCTATATATACAGTCAATGTACAGAGCCAACACACGTTTTATCTTACATAGTCTAATGTATGGCATCTAATTAAGGTCTTTCATAGTCATGCTTCCAGAGACAAACCTTGGTTCCCAAAGAGATGTTAAGCAGCAAAATGAATCCTAGAGCACTTTTTAAAAAATGTAGTTATATGCTATCAAGGTGGGTTTGACTTACGGTGATCCTATGAATGACAAACGTCCAAGATGCTCTTTCTTCACCAGCCCTGCTCAGACCTTGCAAACTCAGGGCTGTGGCTTCCTTGATTGTAATGCGGTTGTCTTCTTTTCTTGCCCCTCTCACTTCCAAAGCACAACAATCTTTTGTAATAAGTCATGTCATCTCATGATATGGCCAAAGTATGATATCCTCGGTTTGGTCATTTGGCTTCTAGGGTGAGTTCAGGCTTGATTTGTTCTGGGACTCATTTGTTGGTCTCTCAATCTGTAATGTGACCTTACTCTTTTCCCACTGCCTTCCATTTTACCAGGCAGTATCATCTCTTCTAACATGCCTCACAACATGTCCAAAGTACAATAACCTCAGTTTAGCCATTTCAGCCTCAAGAGATTGTTCAAGCTTGATTTGCTCATGGACCCATTTATTTGTATTTTGGTGGTCCATGACACATGTAGAATTCGTCCCCTACATTTCAAATGAGTTGATTCTCTTCTTGACAGCTTTCTTCACTGGCCAGCTTTCACAACCATACAAAGAAATTGGACATACCATGGCACAAATACAAATAACTTTCTATTCAATGATGT
Organism: Ctenosaura bakeri; assembly: GCA_948474755.1. Taxonomy (NCBI): domain Eukaryota; kingdom Metazoa; phylum Chordata; class Lepidosauria; order Squamata; family Iguanidae; genus Ctenosaura; species Ctenosaura bakeri. The sequence goes on along the minus strand of CAOLHI010000744.1, from coordinate 151,650 downwards.
ATCTTTGCCACTATTGTGATAGACATGTGTTTCATTGGTGATCACCTGCTTCATGGAAGCAGCCATAGATTTCTATTATTTTATTAGATGATGATGATGATGGTGGTGGTGGTGGTGATGGTGATGATGGTGATTGGAGTTCCAGTGGCAACAATGAGGTAACTGGCTGCCCTTCACAGAAGGACCAGCCACACAATGAGACTAGGAATCTGTGATCTGACCAATTTTGCAAGACAAATTGTCCCCTGGGTCATGGGGGCTCAGAAGAGCTTGGAAGGAACCCAAAGCCGGCTGCCAGTGTCCAGGATGGAAGAGAAGACACCTGGACACAGACGGCACTGAAGGGGTCACAGGGCTGCCATTATCTCATTGCAGTGCCTGAACTGGCTGAATCTCACCACACCTTTTAAAAAACTACCAGCAACCTGCATTTAAAATACGATACTTAACATTATCCTTTGCAGTGTTTGGTAAGACTGATCCTGACGTTTTCATCTTTGCTCCGGATCTAAATCTCTAAACAAGCTTCTTTAGTTACCTTAACCTTCTGGGATTTTAAAAATTAACATGGGCTTAAGAGGGTTTACTTTCACTGGAAGGGGGGACAGTGAGAGCCAACTCCTAAGCAGGTCTTGGAAGCACTGAGTTACAAGTAATGTCCTTGCCTGCAACTAGTTACTGTTGCAATAGGTAAGAAAATCCAATGAAATTCATGGGCTCACTATAAGTCAACAAGCAATTTGGAGCCTATACAAACACAAGGAGGATGTAGTCCTCCAGAAGACCAGTGAAAGTTACTTTATCGGTGTGCTGCGATGGCTTCCAGTTACTGCCAAAAGTTACTTTTGAAAGGCATTTTAGAAGCATTTTGAAGATTTTTCCCCAAATGTTATGCCATCATCTCATCAATCCTAATTTCTGGTCTCTCAAAAAGACATCGGAGTTGCCTTTCACCGTTGTAACGAGCAACTGGGATAAGTAACTTTTCCAGCTCTAGTCACAAGTAAGGTCTCGTTACAGTCAGTGCAGCTTGTTCCCCGTCAAGCGGGCACAGCATGGCCGTCTCGCCGACAGCCAGCCGCCGCCAATAGACTGTGGGAACGATGCTAACCGGGTGGAGAAACACATCCAATACTTGCGCCCGCACTAGACTGTTACAGCGCTATGATTGCCCTTGCAACATCCTATGGAATCCTGGGGTTTGCAGTCCGGCCCCTCCCGAAACTGCAAACCCTAGGATTCCATAGGATGTTGCAAGTGCAATCATAGCGCTGTAACAGTCTAGTGCGGAAATGGCCCCAGTCCAGGATCCCGAGGCCCCCTTGGGCGGTTGGATTTCTCCTCCCCGCTTCGTCTCAGCTCCTCCAACTTCTCCCGAGCCCGTCGTCGCCCCTCCCTCCTTCTCCCCCACCCCTCCTCCCTCCACGTGTGCAACCCCCCCCCGGAGACCCCCTCCGCCCGAGACAGCCAAGGCGCGCGCCCCCGCTTCCAACCGGAGTGCGCCGGTGGCCCTGCCTGCCTCTCCCCTGCCCGGCGAGGGAGGCACGAGGGCCTCGAGGAGGGAGCGGGAGGGGACGGCGGCGAGGTGAGAATAAAAACGCTCCGCCCGCCCAGCCCGCTCTTTCTGGCCACGGCCGCCGGGCGCTCCGCGGGAGTCGGCGGGAGTCCAGCTCGCTCGTCCACGCCCGAGGCGAGGGACGCGGCTCTTGGGCGCCGAAGCCAATCCGTCTCCGAGGGGTGGGCGGCGGCGGCGGCGGCGGCGGGAGCGAAGCGGCGGCCGATGCCCGGGGCCGGGAGGCGGGAGCGCGCTCCCCGCTCGCCGTGGCTGCGCGCGCCGCCGCGCTCCTCGCCGGTTCCCGTCGCGCTCCAAACTTCCAGCGTCGCCGGACCCAAGAGGGAGCATGCAGGGCGGCGGCGGCCGAGCGAGGAGGCGGTGGCGGTGGGAGGGGAAGCGCCCCTCGCCGGTTCCGACCCCGGAGACTTTTCCGGGCACCTGCCATGAGCCGTCGAGATCCCAGGTGAGCGGGGCGAGGGGGGGCTCTTTTTCCTCCTCCCCGGCTTTTTCGGGCGGCGCGATCTCCGTGCCCCCACCCTCCAACAACAACCACAGAGAAGGGTTTGTGGTGCGCGCCATCCCCTGGGAGGATCGAGACCCGGGTTTGAGTCGAAGCGTTCGGCCTCTCCCTCCGAAGTGGAGGAAAGGGGAGGAGGAGGAGGTTTCCCTCCTTGTCTAGGGCGAGCTTTTCCTGCGCGATGGGGGATCCCTTTCTTTACGGGAAGCAGGGTTTTGCCTGGCTCTGGATCCTCCCCGCTTGGTACCCAGCTCAAGAGCGGCAGGCGAAGCTCATACAAGGTAGGGAGACAATTGCGAGGGGACGGGGAGAGGGACGACTTGTGCGGGCAGCGTCAGAGAGGTGGCCCCAATCCAGGCGAAAACTCCATAGAGCCTTGTGGAGTTCCTGGGGCTCCTCCGATCTTGATACACACACAGCTCTACACCGCTGCCCAGCATAGAACCGCTCCTCTTCCGAGCAGGCAGGGGAGACCTGTAGTCCTCCAGGTGTGGATGAACTACAGCACCCATCACCCCTTAGCGTTGGCCAGGTGAGCCGGAGCTGATGGGAACAGTGGTCCAAGACTGCCTCTGGAGGGCCACGGGTTCTCCAAACTGGTTTTAGAACATTCGGGTGCCACAGTTCCATAAGAGTGCTTAGTTTTAAAAACTAGGCTGTAGAGGGTTTCTTGGGCAGATAGGATGGCAACCTGTCCTACTTTATGTTTGAAGGGCTCCTGGGTTTAAAAGTGTGGTCCAGTCTTAACTCTAAAGATAACTAACCATCTAAAGATAAAGAGAACCCTAAAGAGGGAGGGCAGAGAGCCATAAAGTTGCCCATCCAGAGCAGCTAACACCTTGCGTGGCAGGCTTGCCCCTTTATTTTGAAATGTCTTGTGCATATTTCTTGTACAACACCAAAACTGTATTGGATTGTACCTCTGTTGAAACAACATAGTGTATTTAAGAATTTGCACGTAAGCGTAGAATAGCTATTTCTAAATTAGCATCTGTGCACGTACATTTCTCTTTGCATCTGTACATATAAATCAGCACGCACACATTTTAAAAAACACTGTGTCCCCTTCTGTACTTTGTGTGTGTGTGTGTGTGTGTGTGCAGGGGAGGAATACATGTGCTCTTTTCCTTTTGCCTGCCCTAAATGGACACTCTACTGGCTAAATTTCTAAGAGGGGAGAGAACAAGAAGAGTGCAGATGTAAAAGTGAATCAGTGACATAGTAACAATAGGGAACAGACTGTGTATACACAGAAAATCAAAAAGTACAATAAAGCAAAGAATTGGATTTCTAATGCCACGCAGCAAAACTGTAGGAGGAGAAAGGTAGAGAGAAATACATTTACATCACAATCTGATACACAAATAATTACATGGAAGTAAATTCCATAAGATTCTGTAGGATCTGCTTCTGTATACCCATATGTAGGATTGTCTTGTTAGTTGATCTGATGCTAAGACATTTTTAAAAATGGAAATGAATTGTAGATGGAAGTGACTCTCAAGACTCAACTGTGTGAATTAGGTAGATAATTAGGAAGCAGCAAATTGCCAGCAGCCTACTGTTGGAAGAAGGTGGCATCTACTATTTCTTTTTAGAGAAAAAAGATGGTGAGATGCTGCTTGGAAACTCGGAGACTGAGTTTAGATAAAGCAGGTTGCACAAACGTTGTGACAGAGTGATAGTGCTGGTTTACAATAACATGGAATTAAGGAATAATGGAATAAATAAATCATTTTTTGGCAGATTTTGTTCATTAATTTCTGAGTGAACTCAAGCATCAGAATTGATTCTTGATTACTGATACTTGTTGATGTAATACCTATTTGTGTTGACATAGTGCATTATATTGATTAAAATCAATGTTCATAATTTATTCAAATAAATATTATGGCTGGAGTGTTGGAATCCTGAATGCTTATATTCCCTTAATCACTGAGGTCAAAGCTGTTAAGAAAAAAATACCACAATGAGCACAGCTCTTTCCAAATCTCTATATTAAATTGCTTTCTCAAATCCCGCCCCCCTTTTGTTCCTTTTTTGATAATGTGACCAATGACCCAGAGTAAACATGCTAATGTACTTATTTTGGTAACATTAGCCTGCAAGCTTTAATTGATTCTGCCTGGTAGGTAGATCCATTAATGCTGCAGTCCCAAATAAATATATTTTACACAGACATATATTTTGTAGATTTGAAGGACCTTGCTTTCAAGCAATTGAGTGCTTGAGTTGCATCCCAAAGTTTTAGTTGCAGATTAAGATTAGTCCCACCATTGATTAGGAGGGCTAAGACCAAAAAGCACAGTTGTTGGGTGCTATGTAAATCTACTCTCTTCCTCCTTGTGCCAAGATTAATCTGGAAGAATTATCAACAGAGCTTTATTCTGGCTTTTATCCAAAGCTAAGGAATATCTTGCATGTTAGGATGAAACTATGAAGCATTCTCTTCTAATGATAAGAACCGCAACCCATGGACACTGATAGTACAGTTGGCCCTCCATATTTGCAGGTTTGACTTTCACAGATGTGATTATTAGTGAATTTCTTTGACCCCTGCCCCTGCAACAGGCATTTCTTTTCCAGGGGAACCTTCCCTCTCAGCAGGTCTGATCAGGCTATGCAGCCCTTTAAAAATATGCCTCTGGTCTTCTTCCTCCTCCACCAGCCGCTGTCTGGCCAGCTAAGGGCAACCCAATTTCTCAGCACCACAAACCCTCTCCAGATGCCTCCCCACACCCAAGGAAGGAGGTGAGAGAGATGGGAAATATATAGCCACCATGCTAACCCACTCCCTTTCTGTCTCTTTTTCCTGACCTGATTTGGACTTTGGGTACCCATTCTCCCCACCTTGCTTTGGCCACCTTCCCCCAGACACAAACATGCATTTTGATATTTGTGATTTTTCTACTTTTGTGAGAGTCCTGTTCCTCTAATCACAGCAAATGTGGAGGGACAACTGTACTCAGTTGGCATCAGTGTCAATACATTACCTATGTCTGGATCTCCCATATTACCATGATAAGGGAGTATTTTTAAATGCTGATCCCAGAATGATGGAGGAAACACATTAAAATAGCTGTTTATGTATTAAGATGTATTTTATACTAAGAAGCAACTTAGGGAGCTGGACATGTTTACCTTGGAAGAAGAAAGGAAGAGACAACAACAGCTATTTTTAAATATCAGAAGGGATGTTATGTAGAAAATGGAGTGAGCTTGTTTTCTCCAACTCCAGAGACTGAGGCCATTTCTGCACTATACTGTTATAGTGCTATTATTCCACTTTCAACATCCTATGGAATCCTGGGATTTTCAGTTTAAAGAGAGGCATTCTCAGCCAGAGAGTTCTTTGGTCTCAGTAAACTACAAACCCCAGAATTCCACAGGATGTTGACAGTGAAATAATAGCACTATAACAGTGTAGGGTGGAAATGGCCTAAAACATAAACCAGTGGATTCGAATTATAAGAAAAGAAATTCCACCTTAATATTAGGAAGAACTTCTTGAGTGTAAGAACAGTTCGACAGTGGAATGGGCTGCCTTGGAAGATAAAGGAGGTTTTTAAACAGAGATGAGATGGGCTTCTTTCAGGGGTGCAACACTTATGTATTTCTGGGAGGATGTTGAACTTACCCTTGCAGTGGTAAGAGCCTATGATTTCACCTTGAAGAATTTCCTTCAGACAAGTTTGAGTAATATGCATGCATAGGTGATAATAGACCTTGGTGGAATAATAGCACTAGGTGTTAAGATCTGCATGCTAGAAGAGAAAAATATTTCAGATTCTCATTGCCTCAGCATCAATTTTCTCTGTGACTGGGCAAACAAGACACCTGGGATTCTTTCCCGTTCCAGGTGATCACCTCAAAATTCAGTCCTTACATCAAGTAGGTTTTAATAACTTGAAAATTATCAGGGTTTCCCCCTCTTTTTAACATTCTAAAACATGTGTATTATCACTTGTGAGTGTATATTATTACCATATACAAGATGTTGCAATCTGTAGCATTTCTGTTGAGGATTTCAGCTACTCCAATCCATTCCCACCTATTATTGCTAGATTTTCTGTTTTTTCTAGACAGTATTCTCTGTCCTTTGACCATACTGGACTCCTTCCTTGTTGTCTGCTCTCCCCAACACCTCTCTCTCTCTCTTTCATATTTCTCAAATCTTAGTCTTTATTGTTCATTTAATGACACATACCCTTTGCACTGTTTTGGCTACATAAGTGGGAGTGCTCAAAGTCTAGAGACTGGTACTGCTATGTTCTGTTTCTTAGTACAGTCATCCCTCCAAATTTATTTGCTGGGGTTAGGGATACAGGATGCCCCCAAAAGTGGGAAGATTGCAATCATCAAAATGTATGTGTCTGTGGGAAAGGGGCCAAGGCATAGTGGAGAGAACAGACACCCAGGGTTAAGACCAGATCAGGGAAAACAGAGGGAAAAGGGTGTGTTGGCATGGTCACCCTATACTTCCTCTCTCAGACCCATCTCTTTCCTTGAGGAGATCCTTAAGAGAGAGTTTGTGTTGCTGAAAAATTGGGCTATAGGCCATCCTTAGCTGGCTAGGCAGTTGCTGGTGGAAGAGGAGGAGGACCAGAGGTGGGTTTTTCAAGTGCTGCACTGCCTGATTAGAGCTGCTGAAAGGGAAGGTTCCCCCAAAAAAGAAATGCTTAAGCTGGGGGAGGGGTTGGAGAAACTCTCAAATAGCCGAGTCTGTGAAAGTCAAACCTGCAAATGTGGAGGGCAGACTGTATTTGCATTTCTGTGCTGCCTTTCCTTCAGAGAGCTCAAGATGATGAATATGGCTGTCCCTCATAATGACCTTGAAGAACAGGTCAGTGACTGGCCCACAATCACCCAGTGAGTTTTGTAGCTCCCTGAGGACTTCAGTCTAGATCTCCAAGTTCTAGCCCAACTCTCGAACTGCTGCATCACACTAGCTATCTGGTATCTAGATTGTAATCACAAGCAAACTTAATAAAATACTCATATTTGCCATAATCGACATACAGGCGTAGAATATTCAATAAGATTAACATCATGAAGCATGTTGAATTTCTGACTGTAATAGCTTCAGCTTCTATTTTGAGTTGAGTTGTATTTGTTATACTTCTCTTTCAGTGTTCTATGAGTGTTGTACTTATTGGCCATGATTCAGAGCTTTGTGCATTATCTATGTGTGTTCCTGACTGAAACATCCAGAATCATCCAGCCAGCATGAACAGTACTTGTGGGACTCTGAAAGAGCAGTCCAGAGGAGTAATTTCTGCAAACTCTGACCCAAATAGTAGTTTCCCTGTAAGTTCCAAGGGTAGAAATCAACAGCCCAATTTCTAATCATCACCTGAGAGAGGAAGGAGGATGCTATTCAGTCTCCCATCCAATTTCTTCAAGAGAATAGTTAGTTGTGTCTTTTGAATTCTCTATCCAATGTCAGCCCCAAAATCAGAACCAAGAGAGGTAAACTTCTGGTTCACCCAAAATTGCTTCTGTGTACACAGTGCGTTCTTATCGTTGGGACACATAGGATATACCTGTGGAACTGCAAGAATATTCCAAGGTCAGCAATTCCAGACTGCTGCAGACTACTGAGAGCAGTGGTTTTCATGGAGAGGGCTTTTTAAAAAATTATTTCGAAATGCTGTGGCTGGGACTGTATGAAAGAAGTTTTCAGGGAGCAAATCACCCCTGTTCTGCCTAGAATTTATCTGTTGAGTAGAATTTCTCATATTCTCTGAACTTTGTCTTGCAGCAGCATACGTTTCCTGCTGCAAATTTACCAGTACTTTCTTATACAGCAGAGCCCGCCAAATGTTGTTAGACAACCTTTCATCAGCTCCAACCAGCATGGCTAATAGTCCAACAACATCTGGAGAAATCCCTGCCCTTTGACATCCATTTCACACTTTGCAAACTAATTCATTTCTTCAAAATAAAGCATAAACATTGAACACATTCATTCAGAGTCAACACTTGTGGAGGTGTTTGCCTATGCAGTTTCAGATAATTTACTCTGAGCATTGATTTAGAGTTTTTGTAAGCATAGAATTTATAATACTTTGACATAAAACATGTTGCAAGCCAACTACAATGAGCATATTAAAACTGCTGCCCTGTACCAATTCGACAAGGAATAAGCCTCACAAAATTCAGTGCTACTTAACTTTAGAGGAGTTAATTGTTGTCAAATCAGCTTCAGTTTAGGATATTCTTATGAATGGGAGACTTCCAAAACACCCTGTCACTAACAGCCTTGGTCAGGTCCTACAGACTCAGTGTAGTGGCCCCCTTGATTGTAATCTGGTCTTCCTCTTTCCTACGTCCCACTTTCCAAGCATTATCATCTTTTGTAATGAGTAAAGTCATCTCATGATACAGCCAAAGCATGATAGCCTCAGTTTGGTCATTTTGGCTTCTAGGAAGAGTTCAGGCCTGATTTGCTCTAGGACCCATTTATTGGCCACTTTAGCAATCCATTTTACCCCAAGACCCCATTTCAAATAAGTTGATTTTCTTCTTGTCAGCTTTCTTCCATTTTCACAACCAAACTTAGAAATTGGAAATATAATGGCATGAATGATCCTCACTTTGATATTCCATGATATATATATGATATATATGGATGAGGATGTTACATAGTTCTTTCATAGGCCCTTTCCGCACTGAGGCTTCTAGCGCAAGCGGGGGAGGTCGGCAAGCGCAAGAAGGCTCGTCCGGGAGGCTGCCGCTTCCCCCCTCCTTCCTTCCGCAGGCGAAGGAACCAGCGGGGAAGCGGCACCAAAGGAGGCTTGCCGCGCAAGCCGCCCTCCCCCCGTGCGAAGCGGGAAACCTCGCGCCGGATTCCCACCCCGCGCGCGCGCGAAGCGGTCGGCGTCGCGCCGGATTCCTCCCCCCACGCGCGTCGGATTCCTCCCCCCGCGCACACGAAGCGGGCGGCGTCGCGTCCCCCCGCGCGCGCGAAGCAGGTGGCGCATCCGTCGCGCTACCTCCCCACCCCGCTCCTTCCTTCCACAGGGGCGGAGGGAAGGAAGCGCGACCCGGCCGGCTCCCGAAGGCTCCGCACGAAAGTGCGGGTGGGCTCCGGGAGCGTTGCGCGAGCGCCGCTTCAGCCCCGTGAGCCGGGCGGAAGTGGGAGTGCGTCGTGCGGAGCGACGCTCCCACTCCCGCGAGGTTCACGGGGCTATCGCGCGCGCAAAGGCCCGTGCGAAAAGGGCCATAGCTACCCTCACAATTCCCAACCTTCTTCTGATTTCTTGGTTACAGTCTCCATTTTGATCAATCATTCGACCAAAGAATAGAAACTTTTTTATTATTTTGCTATCTTCTTCATCTGCCTTAAAATCATGTAAATCGTCTGTAATTATTATTCTTGTTTTCTTAATATTCAACTGTAATCCTGCTTTTGCAGTTTCTTCCTTGACTTTCTTCTGTAGTAATTGCAGGTCTTTACCATTTCCTTCAATTAATATGATGTTATTTGCATATCTTAAATTGTTGATGTTCCTTCCCCCCCCCAATTTTCACTCTTGCTTTCTCAGAGTCCAATCCTGTTTTCTGTTTGATAAGATCTGCATATAAATTAAACAGGGTGGTAAAATGGAGCCTTGTTTGATCCTTGCTAGTTGAAAACTATTTTCTTCCTCCATTTTCTGTACATACAGTGACCTCTCATGTATCAGGGGAAGTTGATGTTGCAGCATAACCATTTCTTTTAGAGTAATTCATAGTTTTTCATGATCTACAAAATCAAAGGTTTTGGTATACTCTATAAAGCACAGGCAGATTATCTTCTGAAATTTTTGGGTGTGTTTCGTTATCCAATGTATTTTTGCAGTATTATCTCTGGTGCCTCTTCCTTTTCTGAACTCATTTTGGGACAACAGACATTTCTTGTTTTCATATATGGTAAAAATGTTGCAAAATTTTTAACACCATTTTACCAGCATGGAAGATTAATGAAAGATCTGATAGTTACTGTAATCCATGGTGTCCCCTTTCTTGGGGACTGGAATGTATACTGAATGTTTCCAATCTGTGGGTCATCGTTATATTTTCCACATTTGTTGGCAGATTTTAGTTAGAATTTGAACAGATTTTGTACCCTGAAACAGCTCTATTGGTATGTCATCTGTACCTGTTGCTTTATTTCTCTGGAGTACTTTGAGAGCAGGTTCGCTTCTCTTTATAAAACTGTGCATTCATCTGCAAAAGGTACTTCTTTGAATGAATCTGTCATACTTCCTTTTCTTTTATACAGTGCTTCAATGTATTGCTTCCATTGTATTTTTTTTTCCTTGATGATACAGTGTGTTCCCCTGCCAAACTCTTGGTTTGAATTTCCTTTAGATTTCTCAGATCTTATGAAATATGTCTTTTTTCTGCATTGATTTGTTGTGTTCTTCTGTTGCCTCGCATTGATTATTAATAATAGTTCCCTTTGACTCGGTGCACAAGTCTCTGAATAGTTGCATCAAGATTTTGATCCTATTTCTGTCAACTTTTACTTTTGTTTCTCACCTGTCCTTAACTGTTTGAAAATTTCTGTAATAGCATGCTGTAAACCTTTGAACAGGTTGTGCTAAGAAATCTGCTGATATATAATGTTTCTACTGAAGTCAGTAAAACATCAGATTCTTCATTTTGAATAGGTTGTGCTCAAATTGTAATATGTTTCGAAGTCTTTATTATCATTACTTCTGGCACCCATTATTGCTAGTTAAGATCTAGGTTGGGTGGCAACACATGACCTCCAGGTCACTTGGAACTTCCACTCTCATATTGAGGGTCCCAGATCACCTCCAAACCCCCCCCCGGTACAATATGTGTAACGATATTGGTCAAGATCATGCATGGGAGACATAGTTTTGATGATGTAGCTGTGATCCATCTCATGATCTCACCACCGCAAAAAGCACCTGAGCAGTTCCAGACCACCTGAACAGCCAGGCACAAACCAAAGAAGTTCTCTAGCGCTGTCAAGGAGAGTGCTGAAAGATTATGCATCCAACCCCCTCCTTCTGGCAACCACAATGGAACAAGTAGTGGGGTTCTGTCACAAATGTTTATTGCACGATGTCTCCCTGGCAGGGAGGGGGCTGAACACATCCTGCTTCAGTATCCTGATCACCAGTGTTGCAGAACTCCTTTGGTGGGTGTGGCTGCCTGGCTGTTAAGGTGAGTTACAGGGACATTGATAATCATTGCAGTGGTGTAACAGACTTCCCTTTCCTGGCATTTAGAGAAAATGTGTATTTAATGACCATCACAGATTAAGTAGTAGGAACCATGCAAAGGTTATAGAAACATTTACATCAAAGAAAGGATGATCTTTTCCTTATTTCCAGGAATTCCCAAATGTAATCCCTATCACAAAAAGGACATTGAAGACCACAGACACTTGTGGTGTGGAATGCCACAACCTGTGCTAATTGCAAGGAGAAGCCACACATTTATGATATAATTCTTCCTTGCAAGGTAAAAGCCAGGATTCTGATGCTACTGCCTGTTTTGAGTGGCTGAGTATCATTGTATTGACTCTTATCTTTGAGAACAAGTAAAACTCCAAACAGATGCCTGGGAGGATCAACCAATGAGAAAATGGAGGGTAAGGTGAAGGTATGTTGGACAGCCTTTATAGAGTACCAAATACTTCTTCTAAATCATTGTAACCTCATAGCTGTTTGTGATGCGTGGACTCAAAAGTCCTTTGCACTCAGTTAGAGAGAGCACAAGTGAGTACTATGGTAGGAGTGATGAGTATGAAGTCAATTGTGTTTCTGGGATGAATGCCACTTTCTCATTCTTCACATTAATTTCCACTAGGAGGGAGGAGTACAGCCCATGGACCACATGCAACCCACAAATCCTATTTTTTAGCCGCTAGCTATATTTTTTCTGTTTTTTCTGTTGTTGTGGTCCTTCAAGTCACTTCTAGCTTATGCCTAAGGCAGGCCTATCATGGGGTTTTCTGGGGCTGAGAGGATATGGCATGCCCAAGGTCACTCAAGGGGTTTCCATGGCTGAGCGGGGAATCAACCCCTGGTCTCTAGGGTTGTAGTCCAACATGCAAACCACTACTCTCAGTTCTTTTTTCTGTTCACTCATAGATGTGCAAACAATGCTTGCAGATGTGGTGATTCAGCTTCTGTACCCCACCCCATGTGGCCTTTTGCATCCAAAATCTGGCGGAAAATGGCCACTGGAAGTGACATGACATAATTTCTAGTGCCTTGAGACATGTTGGTTCTATCAGTTCTTTTTGCAGATTTTTGGGCATAGTTCACACCTCTCCCTGTTTCAGCCAGGTCTCTGTTCTAATGAGAGTTAGCTGGTGTAGACACTTGTTCATCCCACTTGTCCTCAGATCATACTATAATTAATAAATGAGCATTCATGGTCACTCTAGGTAACCTACATTTATAGTGTAGTGGGTAACACACAATGTGTCTCCCTGCCTCCTTCACTGGAGGTTTTTAAACCAGAGTTAGATGGTCACTTCTCAAGGATTCCTGCAGTGTCAGGAGAACTGGAGTTGGTAAGCATTTGGGAGGTACTTTCCAACTCTGTGATTCTCTGTGCCCCTCTCCAACTGCTTGTGTTCCCCCTTAAAAGTTGCCCCTCTTTTTGTTGTCACCTTTGCTGTTGGCAGCAACAATGGGTCTTTTCTGTTTGTTTGTCTGAAAGCAGGGCATGCATACCTTATGTGCCTTATTTTTTCTGGTGAAAATAGTATTCTTGGAAATGCTATTTTAAACAAAGACAAGAGTTATGTGGTACACATACCTCATTTATAAGTCTAATGGAACTTCTGAGAGGTTTCCAGGAGTGCTGTTAGTCTGCAAACATGGCAAGCATGCCTTGCCCCTGGTAGATTTTATGGAGGACTTGGCCTCTGTACCTGTGGAGGTTGTCCAGCCCTAGTATAGCCTACTCGGTCTATCCTACTAGAGTATCAGCAAAGAGGAGAAGGCAAGCACCATCATGCAAGTGTTCCCCTGATTTACTCTCTCTCTCACACACACACACACACACACATGCAGAAGTTCCTGTTGGTGTGATAAGCAGCACAATTCAACTTCATTAAGGGGAAAAGAGAAACAGATAACTAGGTTTCTTTGGAACGTTGGCAGCAGCTTTGGCTTATCAACCAAAGGAAGCTGGATACAGTGTAGTAGATGAGAATGAGAATGAGATTGGACAAAACAAATGGCATCTGACTGAAGAGTGAAAGTTATCAGAGGAACCTCCTTATTGAACATTAGTAATAAATTACTAATAAATTATAAATAGTATGCCAGTATAGATTGTTTTCTGCTTTGAAATATCCTGTCTCCTCCTCCTCCCCACCTTCCTTCCTTCCCTCCCATGAGCTATCTGTAATGATTCCGTTGTGAAAATAACATTGGCCTGGAACCTGAAACAAGCTTTTCCCCAAGGATAATAGCCAATAAATCTAATAAAAATCTGTAGGTGGATGTTGTTCATTGCCTCGCTCCAGTGTCTGTTGTAAAACCAATCTGGTCTGATCATGTGGTTTATAGAGCTGCTACATCCAGTCTAAATACCATCACACCACTCCTACATTCTTGTCACTTAATCTTATTTATGAAGTCTTTTGTATCTCAAATGTAAGGGATGCTTTGAGAAAATATTTTAGGTAAATGAATCAACATATTTACAAAGAGGTGCTAGAAAAGAATTTGGTCCTGAAACAGCTGACTGGATGGAAAACCATAGCTTGTTGTTTGCTTATGACTGTGGCTTGTTTGAAAAGAGGCAAATGAGAATCACTGGGTTGGATCTCATGATAAACAAACCATGGTAGCTAGGTATTTGGTTTAGTTAATGCTCCCACTGGTCAAGTAGGAATATGTGGACATGCATGGCATGTTATTTGATCCTTATAAGGCAGGGCCCTGGCTTGTCACAATGACATGCCCAATATAACTAGTTGCAGTGCAGGTTTGGGGGGAAAAAACTATTCATTGATTACGTTTGCAATTGTTAGAAGCCATGATTTGCTTTATTGAAAAGTTTCTTGTTCTTTATGAATCCATCAAGACATTAAGCTATCCTTTGTAGACCAGCAACATACTGCCATGGATGGTCACTATTGGCATTTGACCTCTGGCTTATTTAAGCTCCAGCTGAACTACAACAATGACTTGTACTTGGCTTATTGTTCTCCTGAAGTGTTGATGGTTTGTACAAAGTGTTGCCTTTCCGTAAAATGCTCCTTTTTTCAAGTCTTCAGAAATTCTAGACCTGTGACAGAGATGGATATCTTCTTGGGAGTGGAAAGGCCATGTTGCCTATCTGCAGCCATTAGCTTGCCACAGCACCAGAGCAGCAACAGCAATTCCTCCAGTAATTTAAAAACAACAAATAAGTAAGCATGCTAGGAGCATGCACTTCGTTCTCACTGTAATGCTTCCAGGAGGGCAATTCTGCTTTAAAGCAAGGCATATGCACTCCACACACCTTGTTTAAAAGGTGCAGTGCTGGCTTAATCTTTGGCGATTTCTGGACTACACTGTTATAGTGCTATTATTCCACTTTCAACATCCTGTGGAATTCTGGGTTTTGTAGTTTACTGAGGCCAAAGAGCTCTCTGGCTGAGGATTCTAAATGCCCCTCTCTAGACTGCAAACCCCAGGATTCCATAGGATGTTGAAAGTGGAATAATAGCACTGTAATAGTGTACTGCAGAAATGGCTGTTATTTCACATTTTCTTCCATTGAAATATGCCAGTGCAGCAGCAGATTTGATAGCAGCAAGTGGGACAACGGGTGGCAGGCATAAAACTGGATACAGCTTGTGACCAATGGACTATATAATGACCATCCTGAATGCTGTGGAGGTAAAATGAACGTGAGGTATTTTCATACCAGCTATGATCCTTTGCTGGGTTTATATACACCTTCTCCCCAGCTTCTGCCCCCTCTCCCAATTTAGGGATAAAACCACTATATAAAAACTCAATCACTGTCCAAGGAGACCTTTGAGAGCAGCCTGTTTACTAAAAATACCCCTAGATTACACAGTCTATAAAGAACCAGGAAGTCACAGGTTGAAGTGGCTTCTGGTTGCAATTTTTGAATGAAAAAGGGCAGTGCAACCTGTCCTAGGGCAAGAATTGCTCCCCCTATCCCACTGTTGCCAGTAGTACCGTAAGAATTTGGATCTTCAAGCTGAATGGTCTGACAGAGAAAGGTGTCATCCTGGCAGTGTATATGGTCCTGTTTTCTCTTCTGTAGGAGCAACAGCTGCATGGAGGGTTTCATTTTGTGTCACACCTTCCAAAGGAAGAGATCATGTATTGACTCAATTTGCAATTCATGATGCCTGTTTGTTGTGATATGTACTGATGAGAGAGGTGGAACCAAACCTCTGGTGGTGAATCCAATCCAACCTCATTAGCACCTTTGTTGATTGCCCTCCACCACATACTCACTTCTTTTTTTAAAGAACTCCATTTCTAAAAGTATGATTGTAAAATAAAGAAGAAGAAAAAAAGAATGAGGGGAAAGAGAAGAAGCAAAGGGAATGGGAAGTACATAAGATGTAAGCAAGGGCTAGGCATATGCATTGATCTAAGTTGACAAAAATACATTTTCTTGAAGTTGACATCTGTCAAATACACATCCATGCATAGCTGAAGCCATAAGATTCTCTGACCACCAAACTATAGGTGTGTGTCTTTATCTTGTCAGGAGATGTCTGTTTGCAACAACAAAAGCACTCAAGATCCAATAGACATCCTGTTCTTCCTTGCCCCACACAGTCATATGTAGTTATGATTGTGTACTACAAATATTCAGAGTTATGGAAGCCTGGTGCCATTGTAACTTGGAGTTATGCCAGCCTTGTGGATTTAGTTGCAGTAATGTTCCCATCCATTTGGCATAACTCAAGAGTAAGCTTGCAGAGTAAATCCCTGAACAGATATCTCTCAAACATTGCACCGTTAGGATTATCAAGAGACATGTAAAGTAAGATACAGGGAAAATAAGAGCCATGGCTATTTTTAATTACTGACAGGTTTTGAATAATGCCACAAAACTGAGACACCGCCTTCTAAAATATTGCCATCCCCTGTGACAAGAATTTTGAAACAGAAATGGCCACACTTTAAAGAATGAATAGAGGATGGTTGCTGTTTCTTCATGTGTCCAGACACAGCCAGATACATAAATCTTGTACAGAACAGTGAAGATACAGCTTTCAGGTTTTTTTAGTGTTTTGAAAAACATATATTTTACAGTCTGTGTTTTTAAGGGTTTGGTTCAGAATAAAACACACAAGTTTTTTCCTCCTGAAATTCTTTCCTCAGAAATCATTAGCAGAGATGTTTATGATTGGCTACAGAGGATCTCTCCGCTTAAAATACACACACACACCAGTCAATCAAACAACATAATAACTATATTGCAAGCACAGCATTACTTGTTGTTAAATCAGATGTGTGCAGAAGGCTTAAATACTAAACAAATTGAGTGCTCTAGATTAATAATTTTTAGATGTGTCCCTTTGCTCCCATGGGACCTTAAGTCCTTCCCGGGATTCTGCAACAAAAAGCTCAACAATGGCAGCATGGTGGAAAAGCAAGTTGTCAACCTTTGCCAAAATCCCTCAAAATATGGATGTTCAATGGAATGTTTGGCATATCTTTAGGCTTTCACGGGACAATAGTGGTCCCTTATCCTAAACCAGGATGTCCTTCTACACTGGCTGGAAGTATGTCCTAAATTCTATGCAGGATTCTTCTGCAGACTTTACATGATGAACACACCACAAAATGTAGGGTAGAATATTTTAAAATCACAACTCTAATGGAAAATGTTATGGCAGACGCTTGGTTTTTATCATTTCTCTGTATTCTCAGTGTACAACTTCACAGTGTCATTTGCCAAGCAACAGCATAAAAGATTGCCCTGGAAACTGATTGAATTATGGCCATTAAATTAGACTTGCCTTATTTTGATTCGTTAATCAGTTTTCTGTTTAATTTTTTTCAGTGTCCTTTTTTCAAATGTCTTGGGAAAATTGTTTTAATTTTCATGGTAGTGGTACCACTGGCACAAAAATAAAAATAACTCAGGCACTCTTTGAGAAAATTGTGGTAAGTGAAGACAGGAAAGCTGTGTGGTTTCATTTATTTCATTCATTTATCTTAAACATGCAGGTTTGCTGTGCTGAAAGTCTATTACAGTTTACTTATAAACTATATTAAATACTTTACTTACTTTTTTCTGTCCACTGTCTCAACACAAACACACATGCCTCTGAACAGTGTGCCTTTCTGCACTACACTGTTATAGTGCTATTATTGCACTTTCAACATCCTATGGAATTCTGGGGTTTGTCATCTGCTGAGGCCAAAGAACTCTTTGGATGAGAATTCTAAATGCTGCTCCCTAAACTGCAAGTCCCAGGATTCCATAGGATGTTAAAGGTGGAAGAATAGCACTATAACACTGTCGTGCAGAAAGGCCCAGTATCCGAGTTTGGTTTCTGGCTTCAGTTGTCAGAATTAGTGACCAAATTGCCATTGGTGATGTATATTATTCTGAGCTTAGGAATCCTTTTTTTTTTTTAATTGCAACTCCTAGGATTCCCCATCAAGTATGTCCATTGACCACGGTTGCTGGGGGATTCCAGGGGTTTTAATTCCAAAAAGTAACTTTTCCAAGCTCTAGTACTATGTCCATAGATTAATTCCTCCAATTCTAGTATAGCTAGAATTGGAGGAAAGATTTCTATTTGCTTCCTATTCCTTTTATTCTAATCTGCCCATTTCTTACCATTTTATGGATTATGAAAGGATATGACTGAATAGGCAAGAGGTGCAGAGGCAGCAATTTTTGATATTCTTTGATAGCAGCATCTAGCTTTCACAGGGATGAATGTGGAAGGATCTGGGTGAAATATTTGAAACATTTAAAATGAACGCAATCCATTCTGATGCTAATATCAGTGCAGATTACTTCAAGGTTGCAGTGATATTTAGGTTTAGAACAGCATGTTATCATAACTCTTTGTGCCTCTTCTTAGCCCTGTGATCTAAAAATGTTCATCAGCTGCTAAGACCAAGCGGTCACAAGGGACAAGAGGAAAGCACCATGCGTTGCTGACCTTTTGTGCTCTCCCATGTAATCGCCATCTCTACATCAGAGTATTAAGCTAGTGTGCTTTATGGCAATTGAATATCCTTGTTGAATCAAGCCAGCAGAATGTCTTTGCTGGGCAACATATTTCAGACAAGGAATTTGTGAAAGATCTGCTTTGCTTTTTACCATGTTTTAGCTGAGCAGACTTGTCTCTGCTCCTTTTATCAGGCTCTGACATACATTCATAATAGTGTCCTTAATCATTTCCGAGCAAAGGCTTGTTCCAGGATTCAGTCTTTTGCTAATGCGACTGTCATGAAATAGTATGCTGATTTCCTGGCCAGGATTAGTGTGTTCTAAACATCCTGATGAGTTTTTGTCCTTCCCGCCCCCAACTTTCTGCCTTTATTGTCATAGAGAAGAATGCCTTTAAAAATATGTTAATACAAAGAAGTGTTTAAGCCAGTCTACTGCCTATGTTAAATCTCCTTTCCTTCTTAGTGGGATGTGAACTTCACCTTTTAGTTTGCCCAGTGATGCCTAATAATGCTTAGACACCCCCATTGACTCCAGCCAGAGTATTTTAGCAATGACTAAATCTATATTAAAACCAGTTTCTAACAGATTTTTCTTGAGAGACCATTTAACATCAGGGTGGGCAACTGTGACACACACACACCCAGTGTTTTGCTTTGCCTACAGCTCCCAGCAGCCTTAGCCTCTGTAACCCATGATGAGGAACTTTGAAATGTGCAGTCCAAAAACCACTACAGGGTTACAGTTGTTTTACCTGGAGATGTCAGCAATTCATTTGTGTTGTATTTGTGAAGTACTTCATTCCTCTGTGTTTGTTGTTCAGTGGATAATTCCATGTGCTATTATGTAATACATCTTCTACACTGTTCATGCTTCACCAAAGGTCATAGTTTCTTGCCATCAAGCAATTATAATTTTAAAAGACCAATAGGAATGTATAGGGTTTGAACCATGAACTTTGTCATATGAATTAATGATCATTATAGACAGAAAAATCTACTTGTAAAAGAATTTAGCATGCCATGGAAAATGCTGGACTGGTTTCCTCTGACCTTGTAGTCTTGCTCAGGTTCAGTACCCATGAATACAGAATATAGAGGAGCTTTGTCAAACATGCTTACTAATCCTTTTCCTTAACACCAGTATGGATGTCAAGAATGTTGACTAGCATAGTCAGCATGAAGTAGTCAGAAGCAATTAGAATTATGTGGGTAGGGTTACCTCCACCAGAATGGAAACTAGAATTGTGTGGTCACCAAGAGGTATGGCTGGCATGTGTATTGGGGTCTAAGGGACAGGTCTACGTGGTATGTTCTCAGAAATTCTCAGAATTTTTAACCAGTATAGAATGTCTGAAGAGAGATGTAGTATCAAAGCACTAATGCCACTGACAGACTGCAAAGGTTTACTGGGAAGGTCTAGTTTAGATTTTTGCAGGACATTTTCATGAATGACACTTAGAATGGCATTTGAATTTCTACACTGAATGAAAAAGACATGTTTGTCTAGAGTTTATATTTGTTTCTAAAAGATCTCTCACTTTCTGTTACATGTTAAAACACTTAGAAATTATTCACTTTGAAAAAAAAAGAAGAAGAAAGTTCAGATAATATTGTATGTGAGAAACATCTTCATTGCAAATCTTATAGGGTGCTATTGGATTTAATCCCTTACTATCAGCTGAATCTATCTTTTAGTGTTACTGTGATAATAAAATTAAATCAAGATATATTGCTGCCCTGAAGCAATGGGATGGCATATTAAGGCAAATTCTGAATAAGTATTGAGTAGCATGCTATAATCTGGTTAGGTCTGCTCTTTTGGAGAAGTAGAAAGTATGAACTCCTTGGTTCTAATATTTTGTGCTACTAATCTCCATTTGGGCTTGATGTTTCATTTTCATATTCCTTGCAACTCTGGCCTGAATCCTGTTTGTGGTCCAAACTGATTTAACTCAGTTATGAGACAAAACATGTCCAAATCCCCTAGATTTAGTAAGTTGAGATTCAGTAAGGTTACCACTAGGATTTAGGCTTCTTTGTTTTCAAAAACTAGTTAGAGTATCAAATATGATGGTAGGAAAAGGAGTGGGGTAGGAGTATTTTTACTGTTTCCATACTTAGGGCTGAGGAGAGTGGGGTGGGCAAAATCCCCAAGCTTGGACCTCTGAAGGCCCCAGTCCCAGGAAACCCATAGAGTGAAAAATGGAAGCAATGTATTACAAAACCTAGTCTCTCAACAGACCAAATAATGGCTATAATGTATACAGGATTGCTAAATTTTAGGGGAGAGATGGGAGAAAGAGAATCTTGTCCAAGGCTAATTCGAATCATAAGAGTTGGAAGAGACCCCAGGGGCCATTGAGTCCAACCCCTTGCTATGCAGGAACACCCGTCAAAGCACTCCCAACAGATGGCCATCCAGCCTCTGCTTAAAAACCTCCAAAGAAGGAGACTCTACCACACTCCAAGGCAGCATATTCCACTGCTGGACAGCTCTGATCATCAGGAAGTTCTTCCTGAGGTTCAAGTGGAATCTCCTTTTCTGTGACTTGAATTCACTGCTCCTTGTCCTAGTTTCTGGGAGCAGTGGAAAACAAGCCCACTCCCTCCTCGACATGATATTCCTTCAAATATTGAAACATGGCTATCATGTCCCCTCTTAACCTTCTCTTCTACAGACTAAACATCCCCAGCTCCCTAAGCCACTCCTCATAGGGCATGGCTTCCAGACCCTTCACCATTTTGGTCACCCTTCTCTGGACACGTTCCAGCTTGTGGACATCCTTCTTGATTTGAGGTGCTCAGAACTGGACACAGTATTCCAAATGAGGCCTAACCAATGCAGAATAGAGTGGTAATAGAGTAATTCACAGTCTCTTTCCACACTGACCTCCCTGCTCTCTTCTTAATACTCCATAAATGAAGCCAGGTGGAACAGTGCTTTGTCCTTTAACATCCCCTGGAACAATGGAAGACTCCATAGTATAACTGCTGAATTGTAATTTTTCTGGGGGAAAAAATCTGTTACCTGTGGCCTGAATATAGATAAGGGATTTTTATCCCACTGCTGAAGTGTTAATTAATTTGCCAGTGCAAGGATGTTCGTGTTCTCATCAACAGTGCTATATGAGTGATCAGGAACAGCATGAGGCAGTTGGTGCTACATGACCTTATTGGGAAATGGGGAAAAGGAATGAATGTCTGATGTTATCCTCATTTGTGTCCCACTCTCTCATGGAATCCTTCCCATGGAGAAATTGATGGTAGGTGGTCTTACGAGGGGAGGAGACAATGCCCAGTTGGTGTAGGCCTCAACTCTTCTCCTCAGTGCATCTGGAGTATATCTACACTACATGGTTATAGCAATTTGATACCACTTTAACTGTCATGGTGCCATCCTACAGTATCATGGGATATGAAGTTTGGTGAGATATAGAATTCTCTCCTGGAGTACTCTAGCACCACACCAGGTTACAAATCCCAGCAGTCGATAAGATGAAACCATCACAATTAAAGTGGTATTGGGCTATGAATGTGCAGGATACATACACTATTAGATTCAGTATCTTGATTACCTTCATGACAAAATATTGGGAGATAAATTTAAGATCCAGCTTGATTCTTAAACAGGCATGTGGGAATTTAGTGTACTTTCATAATTTCCTCCGACAACAGAATTTGAGTTTCTGTGATATACTGAGTTGCTTCTTAGCTGGATTAATTAGAAATTTAAGGCATTATTTAACAGGCACATTAATCTTTCATCGGCACTTTTAAATACCCTAATATCTCAACATAGAGGAGAACAGAGCTTTGTCAAAGACATAACTGCTTAATGTGGGAATAATCCTATTAGATGCCGGTTGAAATATTCTAGCTGTAGTGTTGCTGGCTCTTTGTAAAGAGGATATGTGACTCATAGGGTTGCTTGGGAGTAAAAGGCATCCCTTTCGATCTCGTCCAAGGAGTGTGGCCATCTAGTATCAGCCATTCCAAAATTCACCTAATCCAGATCAATGTACCACATAGGAAACATAGCAGGTGCCTGGCAGATAATGGCTGTACTGAGCAGGTCAGTGCCAGATGGATGTTTTTCAGTGTGCCAAATCACATAGTGCATTATTAGGGATGGCAGTAAGCACACAAGAGTACTTACTGACATGTATAACAAAGACTCCAGGGATTATTTTACTTGCATTAAATATAACTAGATAGTTAAAGTCAAATAAAATTCTCAATTTTATTTAATATACATACATACATACATATAATATAGACAGCAAACAAGACTGTGTAACATAATGATTTTGTCTGTCTCCTTCTCTGCATGTGTGTATTTGTCTGTTTGAATAATACTACCTTCCATGGCACTGTGATAATAAAGAAGCCACTATTCAAGAGAAGTGGGGTTTGATTATTACTGTTATTATTGAAATTGCTTTTTTGGAAAACATGCTTACTTGCAGCACCTCCAGTATTTATCTCTGAGCTCTTGCATATTGAAGACACCACATTCTCATCTTTATTAAAGGCACTGGAAAGCTCCTAATACCCATGTGAGTCACTGAGTTCCCCAACAAAGCAGAGAAAACAAGTCATAATATTCCTGAGTCTTTTACAGTACAATGGGAAAAAAAAAACCCTCACTGTTTTCTCAAGACACAGGGAGGGAGAAATCCCACCACTACATTTTAATGTTTTCTGCAGAAGATAAACCACACAAACTCATTTATTTATATAGTTACTTAATTTTGCTTGTATTTATTTACTCCTAGCTCAAGATATTTTGAAGTAACAAACATTCTTTTAATAATAAATATTTACTTCATTAAATGTTGTAGAATTCAGAACAGATGGAGAAAAAAGTATTTTTTGTGAATAATTATTTCATCTTTGAAAAAAATAAAAAATGAGGGAGGAAATAGAGAAATTTTGAATCTTGGGCAAAATGTCTAAGTGTAAAACTGCAATAGCAAAAATTTTGTACCTCTCTTGAAATCAGCGGGCTAAATCCAATTGTTAGTCTCAACTACAGTAAAGCCATTGAATCAGTGAAAAATCTTGGATTAACAGTCCGTTTAATTCAGTGGATATACTGTAATTAGAACTAATAATTAGATGTTGCCAAGTATTGCCCAAATAAAATATATGTGTATCTATCACTTTGGATCTTGAATCTATGTGGAAAACCATCAAGACAAAGTTAAAATGAATGTGGAAGAGAAGGAATCTAATAAATCTGTCTAAATCTGCTGCTAGATTCCTTCATCTTCCACCTATTTCGGGGTGAAACAGACAGGCACAGCTATCTCTCTGAAAAGTTAAAACATGGTAAACTGAATGCATGTTTTGTGTGTTGGTTTAATTGATTACATTTCAAGATAGTTATATGATTTTGAGCATGTGCAAAGGGCTGTGGACATTTACAACACAGACTGAGAGTGGAATTTTTTACAACTAGACTGCTTGATTTAGGAGAACATGTTTTGAGTGTTATTTTTCACTGGGGAGGAATGATTTCAGAAGTACACTTTTATCTTATGCAAAGAGTCACTATAGTGCGTATTTATGTCAAGCAAAGAAACACATATAACAAACAGAATGATTGTGCTGTGTATGAGGTGATGAAAATTAGTTCAGGAAACTTGACATTACGCTAAAAATAATCAGAATGCTGAAAGAATTATTACAAATCCTGCTGGCATAAATCTCTGCTAAATGTATATATAGTGGGCCCTCAGTATCCTTAAGGCAGTGGTTCTCAACCTTCCTAATGCCACGACCCCTTAATACAGTTCCTCATGTTGTGGTGACCCCCAACCATAAAATCATTTTCGTTATTATTTATTTATTTATTTAGTTAGTTAGTTAGTTAGTTATTTCCAACATCAAAGAGATTGGAAACACTGCCCTAAATCACTGCTCTGGATAGACTTCTAATGCCTAAAAACTGGTAACCCTCCCCCCTTTTTTTAAGCACAGAAAGCATCCATCAATGCCAGAATAAAGGCAGTAGTTCTAGTTCTGAATGTTGGGTTTCCACAGTTCAAAAAGCCAGTCACTCCCAATGGCAATGCCAAAACAGCCCACATTTTACACGAGGCGCAGGGAGGAAAGGACAGGGAGAGAGGAAAGATGGCGGCAGCATAAGCAGACACGTTTTGTTTCACTCCCTCCCTTCCTTCCTCCCTTAAAGGGAGTGCAGACGCTGAACATACAAAAAGCGAGGAATGCAAGACAGTCAGGGCGAAGAACACAACACGTGCATGTGGCAAGCGCCAAGGGTCCACACACAACAAAAGCGAGAGGAGAAAGTCATCCTCGCTATTTCTGCACTAGACTGTTATAGCACTATTATTCCACTTTCACCATCCTATGGAATCCTGGGATTTGCAGTTTGAACCCCAGCACAGGGGTGTCAGGAGCACTGCTCCCATTGGCTGTGAGGCCACCTTCTTTTAAAGGGGGGGCAAGATTGAGGAGTGGCGACCCCTGTGAAATGGTCGTTCGACCCCCAAAGGGGTCCCGACCCCCAGGTTGAGAACCACTGCCTTAAGGGTTTTGTTTCAAGACCCTCCATGAATACCAAAATTCATGGATGCTCAAATCCCATCATGTTAAGTGGTGTAGTAAAATGGTGTCCCTTATATAAAATTGCAAAACCAAAGTTTTCTTTGTGGATTTTTTTGGAAGATTTTCAAGCTGTGATTGGTTGAATCCATAGATTTAGAATCCATAGATATGGAGGGCTGACTGTACCTGTAAAGTAAAGGATAGTTCATTTATTCCCTTCTCTTCTGGAAAATTTAGAAGCCAAGTGGCTCTCTTCTCCTGATTTCCTCAACTGCAATGTCAGTATGAACTACAGTACCCTAAGATTGAAGTAGTTCTTAATTCAGACATGAAAGATCTATGATGCAAACCTGCCCAGAATTCATTCTTGATCTAGAAGTTAATCATGTTTATACAGAAAAGAATTTGAGGGGCAGTGTAAGAAATGTAGGGAATCTGTATTGGTTTTAATGGCTCAGTGACATTGCAGGTTGTTCGGAAGGAGTCATTGTGTGCTCGACTAGGGCCAGCACTGATGTCATCTCACTTTTGATCATTTCTGTCTGGTGGAATTGGGGGGTTCAGGTGAGGATAAGAAAGCAAAATCACTGCAGTGCTTACCAGCAGTTTTGATAAATTTGAGGCTGTTTTCAGATGAGAATTCACCCAAAAAGTGGCCATTTTAGAAGAGTCTTGAGAGAATGTCAGGGAACTGGTGGGTAAGCCTTTCCCCAACCCATCGGTATTGGCTTTGCTGTGATGGTAAAAATATGCTCTGTGCATGCTCAGAAGCATCCCTTTTTCACTGATATCAATTCACTTATATATTCCATACATTGTCACCTGTACTGAGGGAGGTGAGAGAGCCACTGTGTCCTATGGGGACTGGCACTGGGGAACTTTCTTTCTTCTCTCCTTTCTTTTCTGGGGTTGGATCAATCTCCTCCTTTCCATTCTAGAGAGGCATCTAAACCCACTGACTGCATTCAGAATGCAATATGAAACTGGGGTGGGTTGCATGGTGAGAATATTCTTCACTACGCTGCGTTATGTACATGCATGCAGGGAGATTTCTTTTTAGAATGTTCGTTCTTTGTATCAAGGAAGTTGTTGTGATGTCACATCATGGGTGTTGCAGCTTAAAGCTTTGCAGAACCTTCTTTCTAGATAGAGTGAAAGTATTCTCCACTCATGCCCAAGAATATACTCTTCTACAAGTGATTTTAATAAAAAAGTACAAGAGAGGGAGAGAAATTGTTGTTTGTAGCAGCAACTAAGAGAAGGAGAATAAAAACCTAAAAATTCTTGGCTGGTAGAAGGATTGGGCCTGTGACCTTCTTATCACTAGCACCACATTCTGAACCAGGAATTCTTAAAAATTTCTAACCTCGGAGACCCTCGGAGTGGTGAAGATGGCAGAAGCAGTCACAAAATGATTGCAGATTAAGGTGGAGTTTAGTGTTATACTGGCATCCAACTCCCTTTAGAAAATCTGAAAATATTTTGTCAGAGTGACAGCCATATGTTATGAAGTTTCATAACTCATCCTTCCTCAAGTTAAGGTGGGGTAGGAGATCAGATTTCACAGCCCTGTCACAAATGTTTCTTTGCCTTCTGGCAAGGTATTTGTACATTTCAGGAAAATCATCTCTGAATATACATTACACAGAGATAAAAAGTAGCACTTAACTTTGAGGGAAGATTTAATAAGGAGCATACTGAAAAACTTTTAAATAAACATCACATTCTACTTATTCTGGGATGTCATCATTTACTTATACCTTTCTTTCTCAGTAGGTGGGAAACAGTCTTACCTTGGTAATTTTTAATCTTGTCTAGGTAATTTTAAAAATTTCTTCTCCCTCCCACACACATACAGAGAACACTTCCATGATCAGACACCGAGGACATCTTGTTATATCACATTTTCCGTATGTGATAATCACAGAGTATTTTAAAGTGACAGCAGAAGTAGTGGTTTAGAATATGAGAAGTATGCTATATAAAAGTAGGAGAGGGGTCCCATAGAGGGACCTAATTCATATGTTCCCACACCAATATTGTAATGACCAAAGCCAGCTTCCAATTACACAGGATTTTACAACTCTGGGGATAATTTAAATTTGCCTTCCTTTGTGGGTTAGATGCTTTTTATGGGGAGATTCCAGCACTGCATCTCCTTGATGCCTGGAATTGCCAGCACAAGAACCAATATCTGATTCAGCAGATGCATATGAGAGACCAATTTAAACATTTCCAATAGCTGTGTTCCTTGCAGGGCCATATAATAGGACCTCATGCTTTTGGGGTCTAAATTATTTTTATGCAATTGAAAGCACACCAATATCCAGTTGACCCATCTCCTGATGCAGAATGTCAGAAGAAAGAGTCTGATATCCAATGAACACAGTTTTGATAGATGAGTCCTCTAAAAGAGAAATGACCTTTACAAAATATCCTAGTATTGTGTCCCTACCTTTGTTGGCAAGGTGCCCTCCTGATTTTTTGTAGTACAGTTCTCATTTACCCCATCCAACATGGCCAGTGATTGGATATGATGGGATTTGTAGTTAAAAACATCTGGAAGTCACCAGATTGGGAAAGGTTGGTGTTTACTTTTGTTGCTGTTTTAAGTATTTAGTGACAAGTGCTGTTGCTGATACAATGTTGTTGTTGCAATTGTTATTAGTTTCAGCATCTACCAAGTGTTACCAATAGAAGTTTTGGACTACTGATGGTTTAGATTCTATCCAAGAATCTAAGAATGAGTGAGGTATCATCAGATAATGTAGCAGATTCCAAGTAGTGTCATATTTATTTATTTATTTGTTTGTTTGTTTGTTTGTAATTGTGATGCTATCCATGGTTATTACATTCAGTTGTTTTGTCCATGCTTTTTTCAATGTTTCCAGAGCACCTATCACTACTGGCACCATGATTGTTATTGTAGTTATTGTTATGAGATATCTTTTTTATGTGTTCCCTCTACAAAGAGAATAGCTTCTCAGCATCTCTGGAATACCAAGTCAGATATGTGGCACCAGGTTTCGGACACTCAGGTCCATGATTGGGAGCCAGATGGTTTGAAGTGATATATAAAAGGATAGCTTGAAGATATACACAACATCTATATGACATTACAAGTGACAGATAGAAAATTTAGTTAATGTAACCTTGTAAATTTCAACTTTAAAAATACAATTAGTTTATGAGAAACTAGCATTATATGCTAAAAGGAAAACTGTGGGATAGGCAATCCATTTGAAGAAATTAAATTCACCAAATAATACAGAAGTAAAGCTATCTATGGTAGAATGGTGGGTAGTTCTTACATAATAATTTTTTTTCTTTTTCTTTTTTTTTTTAACAGTGATTGGCATAAACCTAACTACATGTATAAAGTGTGGCAAAGAACACTGGAAGACGGCTAAACCCCAGTCATGTCTCCAGTTTGGCATACCATTTCAACTCTTAATGTGAACTGCAAACTACTGGTATGCCTCTTGGTCTTCACCATAAATATGTGTCTCAGTGCCCCTGGGATGTGTCCTCCACCTTGCATCTGTGCTAGTGACATTGTAAGCTGCACCAGCAAGAATCTTTCAAGAGTGCCATCAACACTCTTCAAGCATGTAAAAAGACTGGATCTCAGCCACAACCGCATCGGGATTTTGGATCATGACTGGATGCCCGTTCTGCTTGAGAAGCTGACCACTCTCATTGTCAGTCATAACAGTATCACCCTGATTTCCGCAGGCAGCTTTTCTGTGATGCCAAATGTTAAATATCTAGACTTATCATCTAACAACCTGAGGTCGCTGGGTAGTCCCGTCTTTCAGGAACTGCGCGTGCTGGAGATTCTGCTGCTTTATAACAATCATATTGCACAGATAGATTCAGCTGCTTTTGGAGGGATCCACAAACTGCAGAAACTGTACTTGAGTTACAATGCTCTCACACAATTCCCAATAGATTTGTACATTGGGAAGTATAAACTCTCTGAACTTGTCCTCTTAGACATTTCTTACAATCGAATCCAGTCAATACCGATTAACTACATGAGCTTAGTGCCAGCCAGACATCTGAGTGGAATTTACCTTCATGGGAATCCATTTTATTGTGACTGTACTCTTTATTCCATGCTAAGCTTCTGGTATCTTCGACATTTTAGCTCTGTGGAGGATTTCAAGACTGAGTACACATGTGTTCTGCGGTCAGACCCCAGAGCAGTCAACAAGCTGCCTTTATTGCATGACAACTATTTGAACTGCTCAGAAAGCACCATTAATGGCTCTTTCCATGCATTTGGGTTTATTCATGAAGCCCAAGTAGGCGAGAGGCTAATTGTACACTGTGACACAAAAATTAGTGATCCAGGCACCCAGTTCATCTGGATCAGCCCAGACAATCAGTCTCTGGAACCCGACAAGACCACTGAACACTTCAGAGTGTTTCAAAATGGGAGCCTGGAAATAGATGAAGCCCAATATGAGGATAGCGGACTGTATTCATGCATTGCAATAAACAAGAAAAGACTGTTGAATGAAACGATTGAGGTGAGGATAAATGTAAGCAATTTCACCACAGACAGATCTCACTCACACGAGACATTCAACACTGCTTTCACAACCCTCGCAGCTTGTGTAGCCAGTATTATTTTGGTACTTCTTTACCTCTACCTGACGCCATGCCCTTGCCGATGTAAGTCAAAGAGAAGAAAAAGGCAGCTGAACCAAAGTAACATGCCTCATGCCTCCATATTGACCTCCAACTCACCCCTTGAACTTTCAGCTGATGAAAAGAAAGCAAGCAGTGGCAAGAGGGTTGTGTTTCTTGAACCTGTGAAGGAGCCAAAGCCAGGACAGAATGGGAAAGTAAGGATGTTTCCCAATGACAACATCATTGCAGAAAGTATCCTTAAAAATCCTCGAACCAAATCCGACTCAGATTCCGTGAATTCAGTATTCTCAGACACACCTTTCATGCCCTCCTCCTAGTTTCCTGCCTGTGTTCATGTCATATGGTGAACTCAGCAGCTTCCCTGCCTTTAGCCACTGTTAAAAGGAAGGGGGGGTTAGAAAAAAAAATCAAAGTATGTGGTAAAAAGTGACTGTAATTAAACTCAGGGTTTTTCTCTCTCTGAGTGATGGGTGAAAACTTAAACATTGATCTCTAAGTGTGATTCTAAAGCTGGGAAGGAGCCCTTTGCTATGTGAATGTTGTAGATCCCTACTGTAAAAGCAGTTGCGTTATCATACATGCTACTTTCATTTTAATCTTTCTGCTTAAAGGAGGGTAGTGGGGTTAGTCCAGTGGGTCACATTTGTGCACCACTCCCATTCATGACAATGTAGGAGAACCTTCCATCAAATTGGGCCATCAGCTCCTCTGCCTGTCTAGAACTGGAACCATTATAATATCAGGGATTACAAGTGTAATCAGTATGCCTCCTGGAGCTTAGAAAGGAAGAGAGAAATAGCCATTTATTAAGCTTCTGGTTTTTGCCTGGAAGCACTGTGCACATAAAAAACAAGATGAAGTTCTACAAGCCAGAATATCCCAAAATGAGTTTTTTCATAAATTTTGAGATAGAGTTTGGGGATATTTGCCCCCTTTTGTATCTTGGAATCTTAATAGCCAGAAACAGTGTATGATTATTTGGTATAAGAAAACTTTTACTAATTATAAACTTTGCCAGATAACATTCTGTCCCAGACTATGATCCTATAAACCATTTAAGCCTCAAAGATTTATATTCCGAAAAAGAGAGCACATTGGTCTTATTAAGAAATGTAAAGCAGAGAGATATTCAACAGGTATGGCTTACCCACCAGTGTAGGCCTGGGATAAGCTATACTCTTAGGATCTCTGTATTTCTTCACCATTCTTAAAGGGACAACAGACAACATGTTGCCTCTGGAATGTGGCCTAACCTACCAATTTATATTGAAACGTGTGTGTCTGTATATGTGTGAATTGTGGCTTGAGCAGAAAATAAATTAAGAAAACAGAACTAATTTTGTAAGCAAAGCAGCTAGAATTTGTACAATTAAATGTTTTTCATAAGAACTACTGCACTTTGAATAATTTTGTTGACCTAATGAGAGCCATAATGGAAACCATGAAGCCCAAATAGTACAGCCAGACCTTTTCATTATCAGCAATGAAATGTGTGTCTGAACTGTCCGTTCCATACCTGACAGTGGGTCCTGGCTGCTTGCAATTTGCTGAACTGCAGCCTTATTTAGTAGATTTGAAATAATTCAGCTCATTTTTCACTGTGTCAGAAGCATAAAAATGACAATGATTTCATGAAAAGTGTGTTTTGTGGTTTAATACAGAAAGCATAATTGAACTACTTATCTGTGGAGTGATCAGTTCTGAGAATATTCCTTTCGTGTCAGAAGACTAGAACTTTGTAGGATTAGCCATTTATGATGAATTAATTGCATTTACAGACATGTTTAAGCGTACTTTGCATTACAGACTGAAATACCAGACAAAAGATCCTGTGTTTTTTGTTCCTGAAAACAAAGTTCCCTGTGTGCTTAGCATTGCTTGTACTAGTCACACTCCAATCATATAGGTATACATTGCTACAGTGGCACACAGAATGGTGTGTGTTGCCATGGCTTCAGAAGTATCCTGCTCTTGGAGATAAGGAGGGCAGCTTGGCTTGCTGTGCTATTTGTGAGTTACAGTTGTCTCACAGAGACTGAGAGGTCTGTGCTAAATAAATATCCTATAAAGTGTGTGTTCCCTCCAAACTTTTTTATGACCTACAAGTCCCATGAGCCCTGGGCAGCATAGCCAATGAGGAGAGACTGTAGGAATGATAGCCTAAAATAAATATAGAATGCTACACCTCCCCCATTTCTGTACGGTGGCTGAAATCTTTCAAGGAATGGGGTTTGAACAATTTGGTCCCATTCCTCCTCCATCCACTCCAAGAAATGGATACAGTACCCCAGTATTTTTGATAATGAAACCTATGGCTGGTATATGCCATTTCCGCACTAGACTGTTATAGTGCTATTATTCCACTTTCAACATCCTGTGGAATTCTGGGGTTTGTAGTTTACTGAGACCCAAGAGCTCTCTGGCTGAGAATTCTAAATGGCTCTCCCTAAACTGAAAACCCCAGGATTCCATAGGATGTTGAAAGTGGAATAATAGCACTATAACAGTCTAGTGTGGAAGGGCCCATAGTTTAACTGTCTTGTGACTGTTCCATATACCTGGCATCCTGGATCAGCTCCATTTCAACAGCCATGTTTTGCAGATATCTGATTTAAGCCCTTAAGCTAATAGCGTAGTCCATAAGATCAAGGATATACTATCTATAAACACAATAGGATTACTATAATTCAATTGGCAACTCTGTAGTCAATCCAGATCTGACTCACATTTCTTAGTTCCAGTTGTTCATCTCTTGCAAATAAGAAGTGTTTCTGTCACAGAGGGTGTATGCTAATGGCTAAGACTAAAACGTACCCATGCAGTAGGGTAGCTTGCAGTTTTAACATCTCTGTTCCTTGAGATTCCATGTGATCTTCATATAATTCTTGATTAATAAAGTATCTTGAAATAACTTTGTGATGCAGTACAGTGTCTAATTTGGTGAATTATTAGTGGATTGAATGGGACTGAAAGAGACAGGTGCTCAGTAATTCAGGATTCCCATATTGCTTCCATTTTTACATCGAAAACACTACCATCTTGGTCATAGAATTCTAAGTAGAGTTCATAGATTGTCACAGAAGCTACATCCCATTGTGTCCCAAGTTAAAATGGTCAAACTCAATATTACATGTCAGTCTCACTTTACCATACCAATTGTAAATAAAATGAAATCAACCCTAATAAAAGAGAAGGAGACAGGAGTTACAAATACAAAAAGGAACAACTAATATGGCTAGGATCAATTCCAGCAACGCAAAAAGGTCAATTGCCTTTTAAAAAACAAATTCTTTATAAAGGATTAGAAGGACACTCATTAGCAGGTGGACAAAGTGGATTTTTCTTGTCAAAGAGTTCTGGAATCTGGGTACGGACACAGACTTTCCTGCGTCCCAGCCAAACACAGTACAGATTTTGGTGAGAAGTATAGATGAGCCTCTGGTTTAGATGGGAGAGGATTGTATCTAAATGGGTTCCCTGTTTATGCTAAACAATACTTGCAAGTGGAGAGAAATCGTGGAATCTAATTGTATAGACAGCCAGGTGGGTCCAAATGTGAATTATTGGATTGTGCTTGCAACCTTGAATAACAATGTATGAGAGGCTGTTTCCTGCATTCTCCCACCTATTGGGACAGACAGTGCTGGACAATTTGTCAAATGGAAAAAAAGAGAGGGGAGACTTTAGCTAAAACATCAAACTTGTGTAGAATCTTTCTTCTACTTATACAGGCCAATTCTGTTGCTTGGAGACATTAATATTTTTCTCCATCAATATAGATACCTGCTGTATAAAATTCTATTGAGACCACTATCGTATTCAAGAGAAGGCTAGTAAAAAATGTGCCTCTGTTTCAGTAATAAAAATGCAAAAGGTCTTTTTAAATAAATAAATGTTGAATTAGGTGACTGTTCGTGGTCTCTGTAATGCAAAAGGCATAACGTAATTGTTAAGAGGTCCAACTTGCATGTTCTAACTATACACTGTTAGGAAAATGAAGCAATGGCTGAGATTCTGCATTGAAGAGAAATAATGTAAGGTTCTTCAAAGTGGAACTATGGCATGCTTCAGTTCTCCCACATGCCAGAGGCTCACAATATTCCTGCAGCCCCTTCCTGACATCTATCTAGTGGCTGAGGGAGGGAGGAGGACAGCCAAAGATCATCTAGCTGTGTTCTGATATCTGGACCACACAATGACAGTGTCATCTTCCAAGATCTCCAGTAGACAAATGGGAGGTCCCAGAAGATGCCTGCATTGATAAGCATCTAGATGTCAAAACATAGCTGAATGATCCTCACCTGCCCCTCAAACTTCATCAACCACTACATAGCTGTGTTGGAGTAGGAGATGAGGGTCATTGCATGAAGGTGGTAGTGAATTCTTCCCTCTACAACCACTCAAAAATGCACACACAAGAATAACCTAGACATATGCCTGTTTATGTCACTACCAAGATAGCATCCATGATTTTATATTTTGGCCATCTAATTTTGCACACCGTCCTTCTCTCCTGTTCCCAAGAGAGTTTCCTTAGCTAAAGAGCAGATTGTCCACTAGGGGCATTCTCATTGTTCTTCCCTCTTAGAGGTGAAGTAACAACCCCTGAGAGAAGGTCTTTTAGGCCATGCCACCTGTTCTGTGGAACTCCTTCTGCAGACAAGGTCATCCTGCAACAAGATTTTGCTATCTTTTTAATGCCAGGCAACTTCTCTTACACATCCGCTCATGCTTTTATTCCCCCAGACTTCCAGATGATTCCTCTAACATATATTTTCTTTAGGTAGAAAAAAAATTACAAAAAAGCCAGACACCAAGGTGGCAAACAGGCACCCATACAGATATTGAGTAGAGAAATCTCAACAGAGTGACAATCAGCATTCAAACACACTTTTCCAAAACAAGATTGATCATTCATTCATTCATTCATTCATTCATTTTATTGCCTGCTTTTCTCCAGGCATGGAACTTACAACAATTTAACATAAAAATTTAGCTAAAATCTTATTTTACAAGAGTTTTTAAAAAGATTAAATACTCTTCTTTAAAAGTATATAGATTAAAAACAGTTTAAAACACAATTAAAACATAATTGACAAAATACAAGTTATTCATCTGTGGTCCTTTGCAGAGATTGTTGGGTGTCAGCAGTTGTGATGCACTGTTTCCATAAAACTTTACGTTTCTGTCCCAGTAAAGTTTTCAGACAA
Organism: Ctenosaura bakeri; assembly: GCA_948474755.1. Taxonomy (NCBI): domain Eukaryota; kingdom Metazoa; phylum Chordata; class Lepidosauria; order Squamata; family Iguanidae; genus Ctenosaura; species Ctenosaura bakeri. Next base: position 116,979 of record CAOLHI010000744.1, on the reverse strand, counting down.
TACCAGTTTCCGTACCCTATGCACCCATCTATTAGGAAACCAATGACAAATTTCCAGGGAACAATAAGATTTCACTATCAGTGAGTGGCAATTAACTATTAAAATCTTGCCAATTTCTCGGTTTCATCCTGTGTGTTTCTTCTCACTAGAAAAAGGAAACAGCTTTAATCGTTTTGACATTATAATTGTGTGAGCCATCCCAGTCTGATGAAGGATGACAAAATAAATATCTTAAATAAAGTCTACTTTTTTTAAGGGGGGACATTATTTTGACAGAAAAGTAAGGAAACTCTTCACTAGTTAATGAAGAAGTTTCCACTGCCCTTCAGGGGAGCATTAAGAAATTGTTGCTTAAGGAGTCCAGGTTTTGCTTCTTCTTCTTTTTTAATTGAGGGGTAAGAAAGATGTAGGATTTACTGCTGGGTGCCATCTGTGCATGGACAAATTGGACTGTACAAGGAGGAAATGAGTTACTGTAAAGAAGGAACATTTTGTGATAAAGCATGGACAACTGATGGTAATAGCAGTGTTTGAGTCAAAAACATTTGGCCCCTTTGCCTAATCAGATGAGATTTCTTTTAGACAGAACAGCCACCAACACTTCATAAGACTTTGGACACTGTGTACCTAGCGAGGCCCAGTAAAAACCCCATTCCTTCTTGTCTGGCTTACACCTAATGAGATATTTTTCTTGCTGGGAGGAAATCTAAGAGTCCATTTCTCCCAAATGCTCATACAAAAGAATACACTCATCCAAAGAGGCACTACATTTATCCATCTGTTCCCATCCGTGTCCTCTGCCTGGTTGTAACCTAAGCCTAAAGGCTCAGCAAATATGATCAGCATGCTAACTCCATGGTGTTTAGTGATATTGGCATTCAGACTGGCAGTTAGAATTTAGACAGGACTGCTGATAAAACTCTGAGCTGAACATGGATATCAGCTTGGCTTTCATTCTTTGTTCTTTATAAATCAACTGGATTGTGAGTCATGGCTACAGCTACAAATTTTCAATAGGGCATGGTTCCCTCTTAAATGTAATAACAGGTGTTGTGTATTTTTAATGGTACTGAAACATCTGTTTAATAAACTGTGATATCGTGGGTTTCCATAAAATCTTAGTGCATCTAAGGCAACATGATATAAAATGTATCAGTGCTCTCTTACTATTGTCTTCTAAAACATCTGTTAGGGGTGTGTATCCATTCAGAAGACCTACAATTTAGTTCTATAAATCTTCTTAAGCTATTTGTAGATGACAGCTTCTGCTATGGCTCAAAGTATTATTAAATCTCATGGCCAATCTGAAGGATGTGGGTGATAATGAAGAAAAAGAGATACCAAGCAACATAAAATATTACTGTGCCCCTATCATTTTTTACTACACCAACACAGCTAATCTGTTTATACTGGGAAGAATAAAGAAACTCTATGAAAAGATGCACTTCCACCGGAACTTTTTACTATATTCTCTAAAGGATGGAGTCCAATATTTCCATCATTATTTCCCTGAATTAACATCTTTGGCGTTTTGCCTCCTAGTTAGTCTACAACTATTGCAGCTCCAATCTATAAAAAGGGACCAAGGAATGAACCAGCAACCATAGACCAATTAGCCTGTTAGATGTACAGTAGGTCTGTTCTCAATAAACTGAGAACTGGATCAAGGATCATGCTCTGCTTGCTTCAGAACAAGCTGTGTTCCACCCAGGTCAGTTAACTCTCAAAAACTGCTTCATGCTGAAAGTTATTATTGCTAAATACTTAGGTGGAATTGTAAAACATGTCTATGTACTTCTTATTGAGCTGAAAGCCACTTTTGACTTTTATTAATAGAAAACACATCTGCAGAAAACTGCAATCTATGGGCATTAATCCTCAACTTCTAAAACATATAAGGACTCTATATTCTGGGACTTCCTTCCAACCTGGACTCAGTGGTAGACATCTATCAAACTTTGTAGCAGTCACAAAGGGAGTGAGAAAAGGATGTTTACTTGTTCCACTTTTGTTTAACCTATTCATTAATTATGTGGTGGAGTTCTTAAAAGGCAGGTATTACTTTCCAGTTAGAGTGGGAAACCAGAAATATTCAGTCCTTTATGTAGATGGTGCAGTTCTGATTTCTTATAATCAGCTGGATTTACATAGATTGTGGAAATGGTTTAGTTCAAATGAATTCCTTTCTATTAACTACCTCCCACAAAAAATCATAAATCATGATATTTGGCAAATCTAAGCAAATCCTTAATTGGTCACTTGATGGAAATACATCTGAGCAAGTACCTTCCCTTAAGTACCTCAAGATAGCTTTTCTGTGGACTGGTACATGGTCCACACAAGTTCAATCAAGTACTCTGTTAGTCACTAAACTCTTGAATCAAGTATTATATGGTTCTATCACACAAAAGGGGAAAAGCTGATTCAAGCCATTTAAGAAATGTATAGGATCAGAGTTATCTCAAAACTGATATACAGCACTCCTGGCTAATCTAGACTCATTAGAAAGAGTTCAAAATAATTTTTACATAGAGTTCTGGTTGCTTCTGTATATACAGAAGGGTTCTGTATCTACATAGGGTTCTGGTTGTTTCTGTATCTACTAGAACTGAAAAAAGAATGGGATCTTCTACTAGTCACAAAATAGTGAACATAAGAGTTAAAACCAGTCACAAAATGGCAGTCAATAGAGTTGCAGTTTGGCATTATTAGCTTGCTATTACTGGTAAAATTTTATGTTCATATCTAATCTATATTTGGAAATTGCAGAATTCTTTGCCACAATAGTTTCCTTGAGGCAGAGAGTTCCATTATTCAACTTCCCAAATATTAAGAACAGATATTGGTTCAGGAGGTATCATAACCTGACCATCTCATTCCAAGCAGAATTTACTGAGGTAGAGGCCTCCATCTAAGTCAAGAGTGGGCACAGGGCAGTCCATGGTGGGCATGCAGACCCTAGGACTGTTGTATGGCCCCTAGGGCCCTCCAGGACTAAAATATTATTAGTATTATTCATATTATTCTACCAAAATGCCCTCTATTGGGCATGGAGACCAATATTGCCACATTTTGGGGGCCCTTTGGGACATTTTAAGCCCAGAAGAAGTATTTTTAAAAAAACAGGAAGTCACTGGAAGTTTTAAAAGATGGCCTCTCCTGGCCACAGGGAGCCTAAAATCCTGGTGAAAATTCCATTGGGACTTTGGAAGCAACTTTTTATTTGTTTTTTGGTGTGTGTTTTTTTGGAGGGGGGTGCTGTGAAGAAGATGTGGCCCTCCAAAGTCTTCCAGGGGCTAATGCAAGCATCTCCCCCAGTTGCCCACTCCAGACTAAGGCCATTTAGACTGTTGTAGTGCTATTATTCCCCTTTCAACATCATATGGAATCCTGGGGTTTGCAGTTGGGGGGGGGTTAGAATTCTCAGCCAGAGAGCTCTTTGGCCTCAGTAAACTACAAACCCCAGAATTCCACAAGTTGTTGAAAGTGGAATAATAGCACTATAACAGTCTAGTGTGGAAATGGCCTATGCGTGTAATGGTGTCTCCATTATTACACACCAGTGATGGTAAGACGAAAAAGCATACTTCTCTGTCGCATTCTGTGGTTATTACTTTTGTCCTGGAAAGGAGCTGTATCATAACTGGAACCATTTTAGACCTGAGAAAATTTCCTTCTTTCACATTTCTTCACAGAATGATTTGAAATTAACTGGAAATGATTATTTTCACATCTAAATGACACCATGACTTTTTGATGGGCAAGAATTATGAATAAAATTAGCTTGAACTGTAAGAAAAAGCACAACAGGAATTTGTCATCACAGATGAGGGCTTTAACAAAACTGAACTAGAGCAGGTCATTCCAGTTGTGTTCAATATTTCAGGCTATGTGGTGTACATTGATTTGTAACTGAATGATAAACAGATATGCCTGTTTTTGGACATTGGGACTGGATGTCTTTGTCATCCTTGTCTAATAAGCCTGAGCTCCATCTTTGAAATATGAAGCATGTTGTGTTTTCATTGGGTGAAAACAGCTGATGGTAACATCATTTAGCATTCTTTTAAAGCACAGAAAAACAGCACCTATCCTCTGATAAACAGATAATTTAGAATGAAGTCATTCATGGTTGTCTTTGCCTAAAGGGGGTAAAAAACATCTTTATCCTGATATATGTTATCACACTATTGGCTAACTTTTGAATGAAATCACTTTATGTTTCAGATATCTTGATTCATGTCAGTTTCCTTCTCTTGAATAGGAACAGTGAAAGAAAAAAAGCCATAAAATGTTCATAAAAAATTATTAAAATTAAAGTATATCCTAATTGCTGAATTTTGACATTGTTCTCTGAAAATAGAGAGTCACAATATAAATGTTTTTTCGTGGATGACTGAGATATGTCTTCGGGAGAACAAAAAATGCCAACATGGTTTGCTTTAGACTAGCTCCCCTTCTGGCCACCTTCCTCAGAAAGTCTGCAGTACTTGTACATGTATTATCTGGGTATAAGTACATGTATTATCTGGGATGGGGTGGGGGGAGGAATCAAAGTATATTCACTTGTATGCCCAGATCTTTTGCAATTTGAACTCCCATTTCTGTGAACAAGGGGCACTTACCTATGTGCAAAATTGTATAATAGATCAGTCTTCAACAGCAATGAATGTGGAATCTACCCTACATTCCAATTCCCGCTGCTAGAACAGACTGAAGTAGCTGTATCTTCCAGTAACCTCCCTGAAACTGTTTTTCACTTTTGCTTGTGATGAGTATGCTCTTTCTCTCTCTCTCTCTCTCTCTCTCACACACACACACACACACACTGCACAGTACAGATACACTGGATAAAGTCCACAGTTGCTTAGAAATCAACAGTTGTCTATGATTAGCGTTTTGCACTCATCTCTTAAAGTGTTCATGTTTATTCTTAGTCCTTACAGTCTCCATTCCCAATCCATCAATGTTCAAGAGACCAAGATGTTTCCAAAAAAAGGTAAGTACTACCATCACCACATTCATACTGCCTTCAGAACCTTCTAGTTACTAAGCTTTGATGGAGGTGGGGGAGGGAATAGTTTCCCCTTCGGGGAATGTAGCTGTTATCCCTCTTGGGAGAACAATTTCAAAAATGTTATACCTCCTTTGTACTGCTACTGTTTATTTAAAAGATTTCTAAACTGACTTTTAGAAGTTTGGCTCACAATAAGGCAGTGTACAATTTTCAGATAACAGTGGACGGGGCTACACCAGGTTTCCAGGACAAATACAGGGCAGTCAAATCCACATGACACCCTAGGGCTGCAGAATGGGCATATCAGATATAGAACCTTGAGACACCCCAAAAGCCAATGGCAAAGGATGGAACATAAGGTCTCCAGTACCCTCTTCTAAAGCTGCTCCAAGGAAGGGCAAGAGCCAGTGTAACACTGTGCCTCCAGGCCTCATCCCAGAAGAGCAATGCAGAAGGATACTGTGGCCGATGTTACTGAAAGTTGCTGAAAGATCCAGAGATCAACAAGTTCACACTCCCTCTGAAAATTCCTTAACATAAGTTAACTACTCAGGCAACCCAAGCAGTTGGTGTTACAGATTAAAAAACAGATTGAAAAGGATGTTATTCCCTGCATTCAACATTGCCTGGAACTGATAAGATATAACACACTCTAGCCCAAGGGTGGTAAAGTGTAGACTGCATGGTGCATAAAGTCTAATAGTATCATTTTTGTGGCCCCAGCAATCCTCAAGTCCTCTCAGAATTGAAAAAAATTGAAGAACGGCCTTAAAATTGGCACCCAATGCCTTCTAGTGGTGTAGGCTAATTTTACCATATTTTAGTGTCTTCCTGGGCCATTCTTGCCTAGGGGTGGCCCTTTTTCTAACGTAAGTGAATTAGAGGTTGACTGCAGGGTCACTTCTAGTTGTAAAAAAAGTTTTTCCTGGTCATAAAATGGCCAGGGGAAGCAACGGGGGGGAGGTACAGTGGGGTTGCAGCTCTCTGGGGTCTCCTAGCGGGATGGTGTGGTCTCCTAGTCCATGACAGTTGTATAAAATGTAGAAAATGACCTTTTAAAGCAACAAACACAATACATGTATTAACACTAGTTTAATACTTCTCATGGAGTAATATAAATTTGAAATTTCAAATTTAAAAACCTATTATCATCAGATCACTTTCATTCCTCTTTTAAAAATCAATCACTCATTTCCATATAGATACAAATTCATTTTGTGCTCTGGTTTTTGGTCCATACTCAAAATTGTCCATTTCCACAATTCCATCAGTCTATGTAACAACTCATCCATGGTTGGTAAATCTGTTAGTTTGTTTGTTTTTTTCAAGTAGTTTGAAGGCTCATTCCTTCACTTTCAAGTTTCCAAGACTACACTGTTTTGTATAGCCTCTGGTTCATAAAACGAAAGTTGACCTTTGCTACAATTTTGACCATTTAGAAAAAATAAGACCACTGATTTTCAAGCAGATTGCTTTGGTTTGTTTTTAAAGAGTGTTTATCTATTGTGTACCACTTCAAGGGCTCTATCAGACTAAGAGGCAATAAACAAATTTTTTAATACTTACATATTATAAAGCTCTCACAGACCTCTCACATTAATCTAATTGTTCTGTTATTCAGGACTGCATAACACAAACATCAACACTGAGCTGAACAGTTAATTTAAATAAATTGATTTACCAAAGCTGATGGAAATGAGAGAGATGACCAGACTGGTGTTATTTGTTTATTTGATTTATGTAAAGCATTTTTGTATCATCACGTAACCCACCAGGGCCCCAAGGAAATGTACAAGGAATAAACATGTTTAAAATATTGGATACATGAATAAAAATGTTTTAAACAAACTCAAGCCACCCCTTAAAATTAATTTTAAACCACAGACAATTAGAGCAGCCAGGTCTAATTTCAAAGACCAAAGGCTAAGTGAAATAGCACCATTCTAACTGCTCACCAGAAACTCAGAAAGGATGGACTCAGCCTGACTTCCATTCAAAGGGACTCCCTCATCCAGGATGCTGCCACAGACAAAATCCTATCACATATACCCACCAATCTAGCTCTGTGGTGTGGCAAAAATATATATATTAAGATGCCAGTTCTTTGAAGAAACAGGAATAGGCATTAGAGAAGTTAGGACCCCGAAAGCCATTCTTAGTGATCATGGTAGCATTATGGCATACTTTCAAAGTTGTCCTCCATACTAACTGTGGATTAATGCTCTGAGTGCAACTGTGAAAAAAAAAAAAAAGGTAAAAACAGGATTCCAGAAACTATAAAGTATGTAGATTCCCAATCAAGACTGAGTGTGCTGTTACCATGCCCTACACTGCCCCAAATCCTGCAGAATGTGCTATTTTCATAACTGAACATATTTATGGCTGAAAAACATAATCAAGGGCACTCTGACCAGGAAACATGTTACCAGGTCAAGCTGACCTAAGACATGGTCAGGTCATAAGTTCAGAGAGGATTTGGCAGGAAACCCTGATGCTAATGGATTTATGCTAATCCTTTCAGCACCTCAGGCTCTGTGCACTTCTGAATACGATGGAAGACAAACTGCCCAGGTGAAGCAATCAGAGACCATCCCTTGATCTTGCCCTACAGAGATCTTCCCTCCACCCCCTACCTACCCAGACATTAAGAGATTGTTATGAATCCCATCAATGTTTTGTCACTCCAGTGTTAAGGTAATCAACACATTCCAGACCCCTTCATCATTTCCATGGGAAAGCCATTGAGGCTTTGCAAACACACTCCCTTCAGGGTGTGAAATAGGGTATAAAAACCCTAGCTTCAACCCCAGCCAGTGTGTTGTGCATTGGACATAGTGTTACCCTGAAAACTGGGGGTCCCGCGAGGGGCGCCCGACTTTGCCAATTAAAAAGATCAAGATGGGGAAATTAGAACTCAGAGCACTGGTTTGACATGCGAGAGGCAGGATAACTTAGCGATACCTTGTAACCCAACGTCTATGGCTTCCGGGCAATGAGCAGGCCAGGTTACAATGATAATAACTTTATTAAACAAAAGCAAGGTAAATCAAATACACGCACGCTAACTAACTAAAGGAATGAGGAAGAGAGACTTGGGGGAACAGCAGGTGATACGACACCTGATCGCGATGTCCTGCAGAATCTGGAGCGATGAATGACGGGGCTCAGCGCTGGGTGCTGAGGGGAACTCTTGAATCAACCGGCAGAGAGTCGGGATGGCAGTTCAAGAGGAACCAACGAGGTCCCAAAATGGGGACTTTTTATAGGGTAAAACATGCCTGGCGGCTATGGCAAACCAAGTAGGGAACAAAGGAGTTTTGGCACTAGACAAAAAGATCTGGTGAGGTCACTGTCAGCAGGATCGGATTAACATTGAAAGACAAAAGAGTGGCCGGTGAGCTGATGGCCTTCTCCAAAGGGGTGGTTTGGCGGGAAACTGTGCCGCTATTGTGGAGTATGGGTATGGGTGTCCCCTGAAGCTACGTGAGGCTTGGGAAATGCTGGCTTGAATGAGGAATGGAATTTGAACAATTAGTCAGCCGCAGCCAGTATATGCTTGTTTCAGAAACCAACCCAAACATGTGCAGCGGGGCCGCCGAGCGTGGTCTAGCCAGGGCCGAATTAAATGATATCAAAGCAATATTGGGGAGTCCCTTCCTGGGTCCCATAGCTGTCATAACAATAGTGCCCAGACTGCTCTTCATTCATGCTACCATCGGACATTCTGCTGTGACCCCTTCTTCAGTACTTGTAACTATCACCTTTTCCACCCAATCTCTATCTAGCCTTTCCTGCTTCACTTTCCAATAGCCTTATATGGTTTGTAAAAATGTCTGACTTCTCATATGTTTGTCAATTCAAATAGCTTTAACTGGTGTCCTCTCTACAGTTAGTGCTGGCATACATAGTTGAAAAGATCCTGCTGTTACCCTCCTCTCACAGACCTCCTTTGACCTATAGTTCCCCCATATTCTAAGGAGACACTGGCATTGCAGGTGGACCCCAACATCTCCCACCTCTTAGGGTAACAATGCTCAGTTAGTATGGAATGCTGATTGATGGAGCAGGACAGACAACCAAAGAAAGAAGTAGTAGAAAGGAGTCTTCTGGAAGAAAGCATGATCAACTGGCTAGAATACTGAACAGGACATTCAGTGGGGGGGGAGTAAGTCCCACTTCTTTCTGACATGTTTTTTTTAATGACATCCCATAGTACTTTGAATGTTTCCATGAGACTACAACAGAAGTGGGCAAAACACAGCTTGCACACTGCATGCAGCCTTCAAAGCCTGGGCGGTAGCACCCCCACCCCCAACCCTAACACCAAGAGAAACAAATGCCTTAAGAGGGCAATCATGCTCTCTAGACATTGTGATCTGTCATTTTTCTGATTCCTCTACCCCAATTTATTTTAGGCCCTGTGTGGCTTCCCCCACCCACCCAAACTTGAACTGATTGTCCATTCACTTGTGGCTTGGGGAAAAAAATGTCCCCCACAGACCTAATGCCCCTAGCTAGAGTGGGAAATGTGTTGAGGTAGTCAATGTGCACCTACAGGTCACAGTTGCTACTTGTAGGTCAAAAAAAATTGTCAAGTTGCAGCTTCCAGATTTATCCACAGATATGGAGGGCTCACTGTATATATTTCCTATTTTAGCAGTAATTTTAGAACTTCAGCAACACTTATCTGAACAAAGGTTTTGTTATATATTTCCTTGTGGCTATTGTTCTGCACTTTACCAGCTATCATTTTTTTAAAAAAATTGCTTACGTATATGTTCTTAAAAACCAAAAAACGCTGTGTGCCCCAGCCTGCTTTGAGCATATCGTTACCTTTCCAATCAATGGGACTTACACCTACTTTATTCGGATTGTGTCATGTCCATTATATACAATCAGATATTTCTTTTCTTTTTTTCTTACAAAAGAGGGGATATTTGATTTAGCTACAATGGATAGAAGCTCATGGGTTCTGTTTATTTTTCACACAGAGATGAAAAGGGTGAGTATACTGTTATTGTAGTTCTATTGTTTAAAATACAATATTAACAAGTCAATAAATTTTGTCCAACACCCATATGTTCTACGGTGATGTTGATTTCTTTCTCTGAATGTGTCATATATTATTCAACTGCCTTTTCTTTTCTTTTCTTTCTTTTCTTTTCTTTTCTTTCCTTTCATTTCCTTTCATTTATTTCATTTCTTTCTTTTTAAACACTTCTTTCTTTTTTGGTAAACACTTGTCTACTGGCCAAAGCAAAGATCTTAACAGTATCAGAAGATATTTTCCTGTACAGAGATGGAAAGTATATTTAAAACAAGCTGAAATGGTCAAAAAATGTGTTTCATGAATATCAGGAACCCCTGGGGAAGAGAATCCTGGACTAGTAATAATCTTCACAGTTCAGGACTTATTATGCACAAAATTCATACAAGTGAATTTTCCACAGAAAAAAAAAACATTTTCTGTGCAAGAAACAGTATTTTCTATGCAGATGATGTTTATGTGCAAGAAATGCTGTTATTCTGTTTTCTAGGCAAAAATACCATGTGCAAATTTTGTACAGAATAAGCCCTAAACTGTGAATATTCTTTGAAAAGTATGCAGTTTTTAGACTTTCATGCCTCAGGAAGGAAATTGCTAAAATGACACACATTGTTTTTTTTCAAGAACAAAATTAGTGGAGAATTATATACTTGTTCCTGTATATAAATACCTCTCTGTCTGAGAGATTGGAAGTCAATCATCACAACTTACTAGTTACATGTAATGAATTCCATTTTTCAATAGCTTAGACATAACTAGGCAATACTTTGTCACTTTATTTCCTTGGAATTCTGTCTTTCTTAACACAGATACAGCTACAGGATGTGCCCTCACTAGATAGTAGCACAGGAATATCCCATGGCTCAATTACTGGGCCATGCTATGTTTGTGCTGTTGTTCTGCTGTCTGTGCTGAGGCAACAATGAGTCAACAAAGACAAGAATGTCCTTTCTAGCAGAGGCCAGTGATTTGTATAATTCAGATGGTTTTTTAAGGTATCCAATAAATAATAATTATTAGTAAACATTTTTAACTTTTGAGAAATATGAAATAATTTACTTTTTTAAAAACTGCAACAATAACCATAAGTAACTATTTTTATGGCTCACTGTAATTGCATACATATTTGCAAATATAACTTGTCAGGTTCTCTCTCTATGTTCATCCACTTAATTATAATTCCACAGAGACCTTCCAGTCTGACCTATTTTAAATCAGTCATGAAAACAATAAATATATTCAGACCGGGCTTCAGTGACTATGTATTCAGAACTATTCCTTCCCTCCCTCTATCCTGTGCCCTTGCAAACCCAGAAGAATTAATAAAGTTCCTTGATCAGGGTCTGGTTATAAATAGCACAGAATTTCAGAGTAATTGTGTCATGATCATGATCATCACCAACATTACATAATACACAAATGATGACTCCATTTTCAGCAGTTGTTTAGTTGTTTTCTAAAAGTGAATCATTGTATAACACTCAATTTTGTTTCATTTCTGGCATTGACCTGTGTTGGATGACAGGCTGCATTTCTCAACCAATTCAATAAAATGGAAATGTTGCCAGACGATTTTGAAACAATTATCACACAAAAGAGACAGTTGACCTTTCTTCATTATTTATAATTCAGAAGAAAGGTTTTCTTTCTGCAACAGTTACCCAGCAATTGACTTTCTCCTCTTTTTATCAAAAGTACTTTGAGAGGCTGTAAATTTTTCATTACTTTAAAAAAATTGAACCTGATATTTTATGGTGGTATTTGGATGGTAAGGGTTAATCATGGATCCTGTAAAATGGGGGAGTTTTCAGAGTTGGCTTTTATCATGCAATCATCCTACCTAAGGGCTCTTCCAGACTGGCCAAAAGCCTCAGGATTTGGAGGAGTTATAGCTGTGGTTATTTGGGGAAGGGTCTGACAGTCATACAGTGGGTTCTCCTTCCCAGTATTCTTCTTGTGAGTTTCCAGTTTTAGCAGAAATGTTTTTAAAATAAACATGGCAGGGTTTGTTTGATTTTTTCCCCCTGTCCTGGGAAATTCTGATACAGAGTGGGGTAAATGTTACACATCTCCATTCATTGCCTTGGTTCCTTCCAATGTATCCTTGGGCAATCCCACTGATGACAATTAGAATGGGGATATGACCTTTGCCATGGACATTTTCCACTGACCTTTGTTCCCTCCTTACATATCTGGATACCAGATTGGATATCTGGTCCCACACACACACACCACTTTCTTTTACAGTTACAGTGCTAGTGACATAGGACTTGAAGTCCTGTAGTTTAGCACTATGACAAAAATGTGTGTTGTTTTATTTTAAATCAAATATGCCAGATGGAGAATGTGGACATTTGAGGAGGAGCAGGAGTTAGGTGTTGAGTTCATGAAGGGGATGGTATGAGGATGGAGAGAAACCACATCCATACCACAGCTTAACCGTACATCAAGAGGAAGGGAAGAGTGGTTGAAAAGAAATGAACAGACCATAGGTAGCGCTAAAGTCCACTGCAATTGGCAAAAAACTGGGGCCAAAACCCCAGTATATTGAGGGCAAAACTGGATGCAGAGGAGAAAAAAAATTAAATCCTGAAACAGAAACACCCAGCATTTATCAGAATGGTAAATTACACAATCTGAAAGCACCCTAATTCATGTATTTTACAAGAGATCCAGGCATCCTCATCTTTGACTTGTAACTTTCCTTCCTTTTCCCATCTTCTATCTACTTTCTTTTTACAAATAGCTATTAAGAAAGATGGTATATCTTTACAATCTCTTTTCTTGGTCATTCTAAGTCTTCTATCTAAAGTACCCCAGATTACAGCACAAAATATAAGCATTTTTAAAAAGCACTTGAAAGAACCATGGTCTTCAAGGGTCTTCAACTAACTCATAACTGTGTACCAGAGGGAAACTAAGGGAAGCAGTGTTCTGTTCCTTCTACTTTGGAACACAGAAAATTGGGCAACTTTTTATAGTGAACAAGATAATTGCAAAGTCCAGCAACATCATTAGCTGGAATCAATGGAGTTTAAATGCATTTAACCTTGTTTGGATTTTCATATAATTGGATTTTTTAAATTCCAATTTTAACTTTTGTGTTTTAAGCATGTTTTCATTTTTAAAAATTGAAAACTGGGTAATATATTTCATCAATGTTTAGAAAGCATTTATTTATAATATGTTTTGAGAGAGAGCTCCTGACAGAGGACCTTCCTTCTGTGCCATTAGCCACCTCAGGTATGGGGGAAAAGACAGAGAATAATTTTTTATTAAATAAATCAGCAACATTAATAACCACAGATAGAAGGCAGGAGAACAGAAGGCTTACTCCACAATCAAAGGAATTCTGACAACTTATTCAGTTTCTGACACAATGAAGCATAGAATGGAATCCTGTGGGTGATTTAGACATGAGAAGTCCTCAACAGTTATACTAGTAGCTATGCCAGCCTAAGAAACTCATTCTAGTGTGAGATTTTGTGGACAATAGTTGTTCAATTATGTACTTTATTTGTTGTTGTTATTGTTATGTGCCTTCAAGCTGATTCTACCTTATGGACAGCAGTTAAAAATGTGTAAGGTAGACTTAGGCATTCGTAACTCCTGTTCAGTACTTCTTTTTTTATTGCAGTTTACATTAAAACTAAAAAAAAAATAAAAAATACCCCCCTTCCCCACTTCTGTCTTTTTCCCAATTGAATCTGCTTATTTATCCTCTTACATACATATTTAGACTACATATTTAACCATAACAATAATCTTACATTGTTTGTTACATCTTACTTTAAGCTATTGCTGCTTATTACATATCATATACAATATTGCTTCACTTCATTTTCATTATTACTTTCTTCTTATTTCTATATTATTTCTTTATCCAATTCAGTACTTCTTTCCATTCTCTATCAAAATTCTGTATAGACTTATTTCTCAATAAACATGTTAATTTTTCTGTTTCTACCATATTCTTTACCTTAACTTTCCATTCTTTAGATATTCTCTTCTTTTCCAATATTGCGCATATGTCAATCTTGCAGCGGTTATCATATATAACAATATCTTTTGATAACATCTTATTTCTCTATGTTGCCCTAACATATTTAACAAATAAAACTCTGGCTTCATTTCAATCTTAAAACCATAAATTCTTTGGATTTCATCACATATTTCCTTCCAAAATTTCCTTGCTATCTTACAGGTCCACCATATATGAAAAAAGGATCCCACCTTTTCATCACATTTCCAACATTTTACATTCCCATTTTTTGTTTTTAGTTTTGTTTTGTTTTGTTTTTGTAATCTTTCAGGTGTCATATACCATCTATACAACATTTTATAAAAATTTTCTTTCAATTTTAACTGTTCAGTACTTCTGTTTGTGATAGTGGCACTATCGCTATGATCACCAATGCTCCCCACTAAAACCTGCCTTAGCAGCCATCAGCAGAACCAAGCACCAGAGGTCTGGACTGCTGGTGATCAGGGCATGGCAGAATGATATTTCCAGCCTCCTCCCATTAGTGAATTGCAATGAAACAATCAGAAGCAGGATCCCTGCCACAACTCCATATTGCACTGCAGATCACAGGCATGAGAGCACTGGAAATGTCACTGCATCCCAATGGCCAGCAGCACAGACATCTGTCGCCTTGTGTGGTTGCTGGCTGTTAAAGTAGTTTGGGGAGTTGGATCAGGAGATGATACATACAGTAGTTACACATTCATGACTGCTTCTATGTTTTAAGATTTCAGCCATTGTCTGTAAGGTGCTAGACCACTCTGTTGTTCTTATTGCAGCAGACTTACATAGAATAGAGTCACCAAGATCAGTGGCACAGGCAAGGCATTTGTATACCCAGCAGTTTTAGAGTACACAAGGCCTTTCACACTATTTACAATGAATTGAGCAACAGTGATTTACAAGACAGAAAAGGTTCTTCTCCTAACCAGGGGAAAGATCCTGTCATAAAATCACAGCAGAGTCAGAAAGAAAGAAAGAAAGAAAGAAAGAAAGAAAGAAAGAAAGAAAGAAAGAAAGAAAGAAAGAAAGAAAAGAGATGAGCAGTAAGAAATGAGCTTGCAGCTTCCATGGAAGATCTTACACTTGTGAAAATATATGCAACATTTTAATACTTTTTTTGCCTTCACTCTGTAGAGAAAATTGAAAAGGTGTGCTGCTTCAATAATGGATTACAGGATTCTCTTTGGGATAAAAATATTTTTTGTTGATGATAGAACAGGGAGCTTTCCACCACACAGTCTAGTCAAACATATTTCTTCCACATAGGGAACTCATAATCTCTTATCATACCTACAAGTCTACAAACTGGAAAATAAACTGATTGGCTGAATAGATACTGACAGTGATGGTGTGCCATGCCATAGAAGGGTAGGTTGAGGGATGGGGCAAGCTAGAGGAAGCAGGAAGAGAGAGTAGTACAAATTTAATGCCAATTGCTAGTCCAAATGGATTAATGAATGAAATGTAAATTCAGTTGATTTATTTTCCAGACAATGTGTAAACTGGTGGCATAAGATAAGAGATGATGAGTATCCTATGGGTAAAAAAATATGTTTGACTAGTCTGTGTGGTGATAGATATATACAGATATATTGATGGGAGTCATTTTTATGCAATTAGCTGTCAAGCCTATTCAGTAGTGTACCCTTATGTCAACCTGTACTTTTTAATTCACATATAGTTTGTATTTTAAAAGTTCCCTTTAAGTAACCCCAGATATCAACTGATAGGTAGGGGAACAGTGAAATACTTGCCAGGAAAGTTTTTATTGTAGAATTTGCAATGCATGTGAGGTTGAACTAGACCAGGTATGGCATAGACAGGCACCATTTTCGCCCCCCAATTCCCTCCCCCCACTCAGTGTGGCACACCAGCACATTACAAGTGACCAGAATTTACATGATGCTCCTTTGTGTCAGGGTAGCATGAGGTAGCTCCTCAGAGCATTTGCAGAGTGCTAATAGGGCAGCAACGTTCAGCTGCAACTAAGCAGCTCCAGGCAGGCTAAAATAGTTCCATAGACTCAAAGAGATAAGACTGAGGGCTACTTATTTAGCAAAGCACACTGAGATAACAGTTAGGGCTTCTGGGAGCATATCAAGAAGCAATAAGCAAGACAGGAACATAAATCAACCTGGAAAAAATAGACAGGCAGCATGTCTGGATACATTCCATAAATTAGCCCTTAGAGCAGCATGACCACCAGGAATTAACCTAAATGGTAAAGTATAGTGCCATAACTAAGTCTTTTTAAGGGCTTAACCACAGACCAGACCCTATGAGGTGACCCAATTACATTTATAGCATGCAACCTCCTCATGTTGGTGCTCGGTGACAAGACAAGACCTTCTGAGGCTGGCTAGCCAAAACATTCTTTGCAGCTGCACTCAAGGTCCTCAAGGTCACATCTCCTCATTCCTGCTGTCCACTTAGAAAAGCCTTTCTTGACCACATCGCACTTACACTGAATGCCTCGACACTGTGCATGTCTTTTTTTTTTCAGCTGAAAAACAGCCATTTTTCCCACTTCTTGGGGTTGGGTAGGAGGATAATGAGGGAAATGGCTAAACCATCATGTTTTTCAACAGTTTGGTTGATTTCGGGGTAATTTCTCATCATTTTTGTAAAAAAAAAAAAAAACAGGGACCCTGGAAACTTTAGCAGTGCCCTAGGATGGTTAGCAACTGTAAAAAAATGGGATTGAGGCACAAGCACGCCATAAGTTTTACATTCCCCAACCTTGCATATGATCTTCAAGGTCCCCTCATGTTCGCATGATATTTGTTCCACATTCCTTTTATGCTCCCTGTGGTCACTCTCTCCCTAGTCTGGGGCTTTTGAAATGTATTAGACTCCAATTCACATTATCTATAGTCACATCCTCTATAGTCACCATGACAATGGATTTTGGGCATTATTGGCCAACACATCTGGAGAGTGCTGACTTGAGGCACATTCTTGCTTAAAATTGTATCTGTTTTGTCTTTTTCATTTTTAAAACAAGACAACCTTTAGCATTCACACTGATGTGTACAACACAACACCTTTGTAAAATAGAGGTACAAATATTATCTGCCACACTGCTTTTGCATGTAAAAACACAATATCTCTTTGAAAACATGTGTCCCCTATTGGATGCACTCTTCACTGTATTCAGACTACTGTGAATTTAGCTCATTCATATTGTATTTGCATTATAAAGAAATCTGTCAGGCTTTTTGTTGAAGTTTAAAATCTTTTTATGTGCGAAAAGTGTAAGCCATGCACATCATCATCTGAGGAACTAAACTTTCCACTAAATTATGCATATACTGTTATTTGCTCCCTAAATATCCCCTAACACAAAGGATTTCCTTAATGCATGAAAATGAAAACAGTGGTTTTGCTGTCTGGTTAAAATTTTAAAAGATACTTAGAAAATAAATGCCATAGTTCTTCATATCTGGATTGCTTTGGATAATTAAAAATAGTAATGGGTAAAATTCTGCTTCAGGGACAGAGATTTTAGCCCCTTCATCACATCCTGGCCTCACATGTAGGTGTTTGGTGTTTAAACACTACCTGAGCAGCAATGGTACATGAACAATAAAAATGCAGCTTCCCCAGCATAACTAATATTTGACTAATATTTAAAGGAGGCATCAGAGAAATCTGAAAGGGAGAAAGAATATTGGGAGATTTGATGGTGAAAATTTGTGACCTTCATTTGTAAAATCAGTTTAATTTTGAATGCTTATGGGGGTTGGAAGTGTGGTTTTATGCCCCAAGGTTTACCAAAGTCTTTAGGAAAGATTGTCAGCACACTTGTCAAAATGTAAAATGCCTCAGAATAAATCCTTTGCTTTGCTAAGTATGGCTGGAAAAGACTTGTGTGTGAAACCCCAGAATTCCTCTGCTAGACAATGTAGATAGTAGCAAACTCAAAGGATCAATAGTCTGATTCAATAAAAGATAGTTTTCTATTTTCCTAAGGAGACAAAACAATTATGTATCTGTCTGTCTTTCTCCACAGAGTTCCAAGACTGTGAAACTTATTCAGCTGAAATGTAACACGGATGCTAAGGAGACCTGGCAGTGTTTGCCTCTTGGGATTCCTGAGTATAAATAACAAAACAAAAGTTAGACTAAATGATTTTAATGAAGCAAAATCTGTCTATACCTCGCAGTGCCATCTTTAGATACTAGGAGTCCTCAGTTTCTCCTAGAGACAAGGCTGGCGATGGGACTAGGAGATTCATTTCTTCACAGGATCTCTAGCCCAGACAGCTGCCTGTGCTACCAGTCTTTGCAGGGCTCAGAATTCTCTATAAAAGGGAGAGGAAGGAGGGGAAAGGATGAATGAACATAGGAGCAGGAGGAGTGAGTGGAGAAGGTAAAAAAATAAATAGAATAGTGAGAAAGAAAAGAAAAACACTTGCAGAGAAAAAGCAGAGGGAAAGAGAAAGAACATGGGGAGGGACAATAACAAGTTTCTAGGTCAGATGAAGCTGACACTTCTGTTAATAATAAATAAAATGAAATGTCTTCTCATTTATCTACAGTAACTGCCAGAGGACAGGATTAAAATTCAAAATGACCTGGACAGATTGGAGAGCTGGGCCAAGGCTAACAAAATGAAATTCAACAGAGAGAAATGTAAGGTCCTACACTTAGGTAGAAAAAATGGAATACAGAAATATAGAATGGGGGACACGTGGCTGGATAGCAGTACGTGTGAAAGGGATCTAGGAGTCTTAATAGACCACAAGCTGAACATGAGTCAGCAGTGTGATGCGGCAGCCAAGAAAGCCAATGCAATTGTCAGTTGTATCAATCGGAGTATGTTGTCTAGATCGAGGAAGGTACTGTACCACTCTACTCTGCTTTGGTTAGACCTCATCTTGAATACTGTGTCCAGTTCTGGGCACCCCAATTCAAGAAAGACATGGTCAAGCTGGAGCAAGTCCAGAGGAGGGCGACCAAAATGGTGAGAGGCCTGGAAGCCATGCCCTATGAGGATAGACTTAGAGAGCTGGATATGTTTAGTCTGCGAAGAGAAGGTTAAGAGGGGACATGATAGTCATGTTTAAATATTTGAAGGGATGCCATGTAGAGGAGGAAGTGGGCTTGTTTTCTGCTGCTCCAGAGACCAGGACAAGGAGCAATGGATTCAAGCTGCAGGAAAGGAGATTCCACATGAACCTCAGGAAGAACTTCCTGATGGTCAGGGCTGTCCAGCAGTGGAATATGCTGCCTCAGAGTGTAGCGAAGTCCCCTTCTTTGGAGATTTTTAAGCAGAGGCTGGATGGCCATCTGTCAAGAGTGCTTTGAGGGTGTTCCTGCATGGCAGGGGGTTGGACGGGATGGCCCCTGTGGTCTCTTCCAACTCTACATTTCTATGATTCTATGAACTTCTGGCTTTCTGCCTGGCAAGCTGAAGAAAGAAGTCTGTAGCATAGCATATTTTACTTGTAATTGTTTTGTAATGCTCTATTAATACCATCCAATAACATCTATCTAAACCAGAGTTGGAAATCATGAAGTCCTCTAGCATTTTTTAAACAGGAAGTCTCCAAAGCTCCTATCTAGCATCACTACTGATGAGCAATGCTGGGAAATTGCTTTCCAACAATATCTGAAGGGCTGCCTGATTCTGACCCCAAAGGTGCCATCTGTCTTGTACATTTCATTGGTGCAACTTCATGAAAATATCCATTTTCTCTCATAACTTACTATGAACATATTAGTAAGGAGGCTAACTTTATCAGTATCTCACAGAAGAAAAGCTGCAAATATGATCAGTTAAACTGTTTATTCCCTAATGGAGTTTACAACTATATAGTACTCATCTGTGTGCTGGGTTTTTCATATGAATCTCATATTTAGGGAGGGCATGTACGAAAATTAATGTAAGCTGACAGCTTCTTATTAGATGCATAACGAAAGAGTCTCAGGTGGATTAATTATTCCATCCTGATTAAGTCTGAACTTATGCTGTCTAAATTTGTCATGGTCATGCCTATTGCCGAGTAAGATATGAAAATGACATCACTCAATAGAAGCATACAATATATTCCACAGCTCACCCACCTACCTAACCACCCACCACCACTTTCCACACATTGAAATCTGTAACTGTTCAGATTTGCAAATGTACACTGCAGCATACATCTGTAACAATAAATTACAATATGTTCATTTCTCTCACACCCACACTAACATGCCCCCCCAATTCTATCCCATTATGTGTCAAATAAATTTCCTATGTAACTGACATAACATGAATGGGAGAGAACATGTTGGTTCTGGGCCAACTTTTGCAAATGCAAGAGGGAGAGGGATGATGCAAAGCAGGCAAGCATGATACACAGGGCACAGAGGTATAGAGTAGCAGGCCTTGAATAAGCACGACACAAGTATATTCAGTGCTCCCAGTACTGCATTCAAGCCACTAAAATTATGTGTGACTTTGTAGACTTCAGCTAGTCACACTGTCATGTCTTAGCACAGACCACATGGGAAGGTGCACTGGGTACTCTCAGCTGATGGTTCCGGGAACTTTGGGAACTGCCAGATGAGAAAAAGAAAAGGGAACCCCTTCTAAGGAAGCTAGCAGAAAGGTTCTATACCATCTGAAGAGAGGGATCTATATCCCTGGAGGACTGGATCTGGATTCTCCGTGGGCCACATTAGGCCTGCAGACCAGAAATTTCCTTCCTCAGAAGAAAATGCTACATGGCGCTCTACAAACTGGTGTATATTTTTTGGTGTCTTCTAATGGCATAGCCCCTGTAGAGGGTCTTAGAACTGTCTATAGAATTGTCTTCTAACCTTAGAATTTTCATCCAAAATCAGAACTGCCATGCTACATCAGACCAAAAGTCCATTTTGTCCAGTAATTTATCTCCTGTGATAAGTGCAGCCAGATAGATGACTGCAAGATTTTCAGACAGCACAAAACAGAGATAATCATTCCATATTTGCCCCCAGCGTGTGGTAGATGTATGTCTGATGCTTTTCTATATGAAAGTTCTATTCTTAGCTAAACTCTATTGCTAGACATATTTTCCATTAATTCTTTATATAAACTACTGATCATCATCACATCATGACTTGTAGCAATGTCTGCCATCAAGCTGCACAAATGCCCAGGTGTCCCATTATGCATAGTCCTTCTATGCCTCTGGTTCATGCATAGTCCTTCTATGCCTCTGGTTCATGCAAAATTCATTGTAGCAGTAGAGGAATTAGATCTTGGACAGATTTTATTGTTCATACCTGGAAATGGAAAGTAATTGTTCCCTCTGTGAGCCTGGCCTTTCTAGATATATCATCTCAGAGAGGGTTACTTTTGGTGTACAACAAATCCTATCAGGTAGAGCTTCACAGCTTAGCAAAAATTCATAGCAAAGTTACAAACATCCTTTGGAGACATCTTCAAAGCCTGCCTAGATATTTAACAAGGTGATGCTAATATTAGAAAGAACAATTCTCAATGTTTATGGATTTCACATGTATACTTTTACAAAATATTACCAGTCTAAATTGGTTGCAATAGACATAAGGAGAATTGGTGAGGGGGACAAGAAGAAGCAACAGTAGAAAGCTAGCCAACAGTGTGGTTTTTATATATAATTAATGACCCAATGATAGCATCTTTCTTTGAAGCTGGTTTGAAAATTGAAAGAAAATTAGCGGTAAAGAAAGTAGACAAAAATGAATAGCTGCAATAAAATTATGTGCACTTCACTATCCCAGTCAGATTGTATGTCACATATTTGTCTTGTGGGTAACTCCATCTAGCACAAGCATATGTTCAGAAACGCACATTAACACACTTACACCTGTGAAGAAAAATATATAAAATTATTCTATTTTGAGTAGTAATACCAAAATATGCAGAAATTTCTGTTCAGAAAAGGGGGACGGGTATTAGATACCAAAATGGAATCTGCTGATTTTTTGTTTTACTTTATTTGACCATGAGGAGGAGGGACTGACAAATTTTCGCATCCCTACCTCAGTTTGAGTTTGTTTGAACATTCCTATAGCTATCCATGTCTGGTCTGTATTTGTTTTCTCCGGTCTATAAGTCCTGTTGTACTTCTTCACTGATGTGTACCAGGAATCCAAATGTGTCTTGGTCCATTCAAGTAGTCATTTCCTTTAAAGATACAACTGTGGCATCTAGACTCATCACAGTTTACATTGGATTGAGCAGATAGCACGAGCTAATGCTAAGCAGAAAGAGGCTGGAAAATATGACATACACATTGGGAAATGCATCTGAGGAAAAGCAGTATTGCAAAGATTACAATATAATACTTTAAGCAGGGCAGGATAAGATATACTGAAGCCTTACACTATGAAAAGTTTAACAATGTAATCCTGTCTAAAATTTTTGGACTTTTAAAAAATTTAGATTACCTCATAATCTGAGGCCCTAAACTGTGTGGTATTTATATCTTGTGCATAAATCTAACAGTGATATAAAACAATGACAAACAGAATATACAAAACAATAGAAAGAGTATGCCCCAAAACTAAAATACTAGATTTGTCTCTTAAGAGATATCAGGGAGCCTTGAAAATAGTCAGCATAGAGGGCCCATTAAACCAGCGGCATTCAAGCAGGAGGCACTTGGTATAGAATTATTATTCAATGACAGAGGAAAGGATGAGAAAATGATGAAGTTTTGTGAGACATTTAGAATTTTCTGTCAGAGGGCTCTAGTACCTCACCAAACTAACATTTAAAATAGTTTATGAAATTATAAAACCCTACGTACAAACTACATGGAAGGGTGCCATGGTGGTTAACATGGCAGCAAACTGCTGTAATTGTGTAGCACACAGAGGTTAAGAGACCACAGATACTTTTTCCTCAGCATTTCAACACTACAGACTATCACAGAAAGAATGAACTGCGTGCTTTTGCAGAAAATTGGGTGAAGAGGCTACCCTGCCAGTATTTTGTTAGGCAATTAGGCTGAAAGAGTTTTGTTCCTCAGTTTTTAACCTTTAGTCTTTGATCAGTACAGGTTATACATGATTGCAATCTGTAAACAAATAAGTATATTTGCATTGTTTTGACTATGTATGTAAGTGGCCTGGGAGAGTTCCAAACAATTGGAGACTCAGTGCTTCAGACAAACATTAAAACTATCAGACGGTTCTACTTTACCTGCTTTATACAAAATGAATACCCTACACATGTTGTTTCAGATTATGCACTGTTTTAGTATTCAAATTGGAAGTCAAATGGTTTTAAAACTGGTTTTTAAAAACAAAAACAAAAAAAAACCATGCAACTTACATTTGAAACAGAGTCCTTGAACCAATGACAGACTACTTAAAAGGATCACAAACAGATGCCACATTCTCTCCAGACCATCAATACGTCTTCCCCTGCTGCCTCCAAACATCACTTTTCTCTCATTAAAAACAACAATCTGTTGCAGACATGATTTTCTTTCTTGCAAGGCAAACGTGTCATCTAGAGTAACCTCACCAGCTCATATAGACAGTTTCACAGACTATCCAATCTTACTGACTGGAGCTGGATGACCATCTGGTGGGAGTGCTTTGATGTGGGTTCTTGTATGGCAGGGGGTTGGACTGGATGGCCCTTGTGGTCTCTTCCAGCTCTATGATTCTAGCCTATCACTGTGGTTTTTGGGGCTGAGACTATCTGACCCAAAGTGCCCAGTGAGCTTCCATGACCAAGCAGGTATTTAAACCCTAGTTTCCATGGTCATATCCCAATGCTGAAACCACTACATTGTGCTGACTGCAAGGCATATCCCCTCCTTTTCTTTGACAGAAAGTAGCTCCTAGGACTCTTTCAAACTACACAGTAATAGCACTAAGATTCCATTTTAAAGTGCCATGGCAATATCCCATCAAATTCTGGGATATGGAGTTGTGGGGCACTGAGAATTCTTAGCCAGAAATCTCTAGGGACTCACCAAACTATAAACCCCTGGATTCCATAGGATGCGGTCATGCCAGTGAAAGTGAAATCATGGTGTTAAAACTCAATCGTTTGAAAGGGTCCCTAGTTGTTGAGCACTTGTAACACAGGCAGGTAACAATAATCACAGCCAATATAGAAAGTGATCTATCATTTGAAAAGAAAGCATTCAATCTCTCCATGGGGCTGGATGTTATAAGCAACCAGAAGGTATAAAAACACATGAAGTCGCTCCCCTGAGAATCAGGGGAAATTTACAGCAGAGTAGAAAATGCAACTGTCTGAGTCAGGAGTTCCTAAATGTCAAAGTGAAAAATGACATCCTAAGGCACTCACACTTGGATAGGTTTCTGACATGAAACCCTTAGGAGATTTGTACAGGAAGGGATTGTCTTCAATCTTGCTACATCACTCAGCTTCTTCTTTCTATCTCCTTCTTTGAACAGGTCTCCAGTCTTTCTGAGAAGGGAGTCCTAGGCCATTTCTGCACTAGACTGTTATAGCACTATCATTTCACTTTCAACATCCTATGGAATCCTGGGGTTTGCAGTTCAGGGAGGGGCCAGCTGGCCCCTCCCTGAACTGCAAACCCCAGGATTCCATAGGACGTTGAAAGTGGAATGATAGCGCTATAACAGTCTAGTGTGGAAATGGCCCTAGAATTTTGTCCACTTAGTTCCTTCTGCTGAAATTCCTGTTTTCTCTTTAGTGGTTCATCTCTACTATTTTAATGTTAGAGTTAACAACCTTTATGTCTAGATTCATTAACTGCTAGGCTGCATGTTATCCTATGGCAGTTTAGAAGCACATATATATATCTATATGTTTATTTGTTATTACCACAGCCTTTCTCTTCCTACATCACTGTAACCTGGAGCCATTTTCTCTTCTCTGTCTCTGTGTCTCTCATTAGACCATATACTTGCTATGTTCTACCATGAAGATTAAGCTTATTTTCTTTCTCTGCTACACCCTGTACATGGGTGGGTGGATTTGCTGTTCAGTTTCTGCCCTGTCATTTCAATTATTCTTATTGAGAGATCTACTACTGCCTCTCACATTTCTCAGCATTTAATCCCTTACAAACACTAAAAGGGCTGGGACTGCTAACTGGTTACACTGTCTTCAAAGTTGTTGTCACACCCATTCTCATTTGACTGTATAGTGAAACTACATCATATATTGTACCTTAATTATACCAACCCATGCATATTTTTATTAATATTTCACCCAAACTGGGGTAAGTATGGGAGTGAATCTTTGATCATAAGCACTCTATCAATAAAAATTCAGATTATATTAAATTAATGTGATTGGGTACTTTTAAAATGAGTGTACCAAATTCATTATCAATCCATTTATCAATCCTTTATCAATCCTTTGCAGTGCTGAAAAACAGAAGCAAAACTGCTTGCAGAATTCTGTACATAGCATGAACACATTGCAAAGTTGAGTGGCTTTCTGTATTATGTGCAAATGTACAATGCAAATAATTATTCAGACAATAAAGGAAGCTCTGCACCTTCCATTCTAGACTTTACCAAAGGAATAATTATTCAATGGAAGTAGTCAAGCAATGCAAGATCTGTCTTAACATATCCTTTTCTTGCCTGTTTTTACTGCAATTTGTTTTGTGATTATTCACTGGAAGGCAAACTCAAACTAATTTAAAATTCTGATTACCAAAGGAAGTATCTTGCATAGGTGGGGCAAAATATGTAAACTGGAGAAGAAATAAGGTGCTAAGTGCAGAAACAGGCAAGGTAGATTCCTCCATTCTCTCTTTCTTATAGCAACCCATTCAGTTACTGATGCCCTTTGATGCTACTTGGAGGGTCAGGAGATCCTGATGAATAGGGTGCTCTATGACTAAATGCAGCATTTACCTGATTTTCCAAGATCCGCACTCCACACCATTCAGCAGCAACTCTATATGAAATCTTGGGGGCAGAGCCTGAAGGTGCTGCCATGGGTACAAGGGAAATACACATACTAACACATGGATTCAGTCACAAAATGCTAAAATATAGATTCAACCACATTCAATTTTACAGACTTTCTGAAGAAGCGAACACACTACAATATTGCCAAAGATGCTATAAAATGTTTGTGTTGTGCTTACTATGCCATTCTAAAATAAGAAGCTTGTGCTGTCAGCCTAAGCACAATTACTCAAAAGTAACTCATATAGCACTCAATATAAATCTTACAGTTTTGTTTGATTGTGTCTACAGGAGAGAAAGCTGCCATTAATACCTTAATAGATCTCAAGATCTCTCTACCTATATATCTATCTATCCATCATCTATCTTTCTATTTCTTTAAATCATTGATATCTCATCTTTCTTCCATTGTGGAACTCATGTCACTGTATCCCATCCAGGTGTAGAGTAGATCTGTTTAGCTTCAGCAAGATGACTGCATTAATGGTTCTTCAGCATGCAATGCACTGAGACAAAGCTGCTCACCCTGAAAGGCAAACACATGCATAGTAAAGCATAGTATATGCATAGACTGTCATGGCATAACTGCAACATGGCCTCTGCAACAGTCCAGGTGGGATGTAATAATGGTCCAGGAAGCAGGTCCCGATACATTGTCTGATGGTACAATGCATGTCCAGGTTCACCTTCCAGTTCCTGCCCTCAGTGTTGTGCATAGGGGCCTGACTGTCCTAGGCTGGCAGCCTGCCAAGGCTTCACAGCTGTGTAATCAGCAATAACTAGCAAACAATGTTTGCTAAAGTAGTCCAAAAGCCATCCAGAGCTATCAAGTCTGAATTTATCAAGAATTCAGAGAGAGAGTGTCCACAAGCAGAATCTATAGTCAAAGCAAATGTCCAAGGTCTGAAGAACACAAGCAGAGAATGCAGAGTCAGCAAAGCTATCACCACCAATGGAGTCAATAGATTCCAACTGCTTTCTGCTGGCCTGACCTTTGATTATATATCCTCAGCATCCTGATCAGCTGTGGCCTAATTAACCAGCTCTTCTTTTTCCACCTGCACTTTCTGCCATAAGTACTGTCGCTCTCAGGTCTCTAGAGTGTGGCTGTTGGGAAGAATCTGTCTAGGTCCTAGAGCAGGGGCATTATACTGACCCTTGCTGGTCTCGCAGCTGCTGTAAGAAACCCCCTGGAATCTGAATGGCAGTTAAGTTCTCCAGGGGCAAGACTGTGGCTGGCTGAGAGCTGTGTGTACGTTC
Organism: Ctenosaura bakeri; assembly: GCA_948474755.1. NCBI lineage: Eukaryota > Metazoa > Chordata > Lepidosauria > Squamata > Iguanidae > Ctenosaura > Ctenosaura bakeri. Next base: position 89,733 of record CAOLHI010000744.1, on the reverse strand, counting down.
ATTTGTTCTGGCTGCTGGGAGTGTATGTGATCCTGAAGTTGAAGCAAGGGGGCACTGGTCAAGCCAAAGGGCATCACAGTATTTTCAAAGCACCCTTATCATGTAGAAAATGCTGTCTTCCATTCATCCTCCTCCAGGATGCACACCAGATTGTAGCTCCCCCATATGTCCAGCTTGATGAAAATCTTAGCCCCTCCCAGCCCCTCCAAAATCTCTAAAATGAGTGGCAATAGATACTGGTTCCAGATAGTGATCTGGTTTAACTGGCAGGAATCATTTCAAAGCCTCAGTTCTCCTTATTTCTTTTTGACAACGAGCACAAGGGCCTGGCTGGTGAGGAGGAGGATTGTATGAAACCTTTCTTCAGGTTTGTTGCAATGAAGTTCCTCAAGGCTGCCAACTCGGGCTCTGACAGAGTGTAAATCTGAGCCACTAGAATATGGGTCCCAGAAATCAGGTCAATGGGGCAGCAACTGGTCAGCTTCTGTTTGCTGAGCACATCAGTGAAGTCTGCATACTCTTTGGGCAGTCGTGTGAGCATACCCCCTCCACTCCAACTGCCATGGTTGCTGTTACACAGATGTTCCTTGCAACCAGGCACCCTGAAAGTAGTTTCCCCTGGGTCCAGATGATGTGGGGATCAAGAGCCTAAAACAAAAAGGAACTGAGGTTTGGAAGCCAGAGAGAGCTCCGCCTCCTCAACACAAGTTCCCATCCGCATCTGCAGCTTATCCAGTGCCCAAGATACTGGTCCAGAAGCCAAAGACCAGCCATCAATGGTCTCCACCACCAGAAATGGTTGAAGGGGGTGCAGAGGAATCCCATGGTGGTCTGCAAAATCTGTGTCCTTGAAATTAGCAGTAGTCTCTGAGTCTATCATGGCCTGGATTTGGACCGAATGTTTCCCTGGAGGTGTTAGAATAACAGGTACCACCAGGTGTTTGGAGGCAGTGCTGCGTGATTCTGGGCACTAGCAGTACAAGTCCGAGTCCAGTTTAGTGCCTCCTCCAAACCAGGCAGATTCCATTTCTTTGCTGGTTGGAAGATCCCCTCGTAGCTGCATATGTGATTGCTAGGTGACCCTGACCCCCACATTAGAGGCACAGGTCCTCTCGATGTCATCGCACCTTCTCTGCCGATGTCAACCAAGTCCTGACACTCTCAACCTGCATTGGCTTCTCTGCAGGTGGGAATTCTGGCATGGATGGAGGTGGGAGATGCTGTGGAAGGGCAGCACCTGGCTAGTTCTGGCCCCAGGCTTTGTGTTGTTGCAGGCAGCCATCAATCTTGAGGCACATGTGAATCAGGCCTTGCAGGTCCTCAGGCCAGTTCATCCAGAATTGGGTCTGACGGCCCTTCCTGAAATTGATCCACTAGTGCTGCCTGATTCTAGGCTAGGTCCTTTGCCAGCAGCTTGAAATCACTGGCATACTCCACCACCAACCAGCTCCTCTGGTTAGCTCCTGTATCTGTAATTTGGTAGTCTGGGCCCAAACTAGATCCGTATAGATGGCCTGGAGCTGTTGCCAAAGGCAGCAAAGTTGTCCAATGGGAGACTGTACACTATTGGCATTGCTCTTTTGTCTCTGTGTTGGAAAGTCTTCCACCCACAAGCTCATAAACAGAGTACACTGTCCCCCCAAAAGCTGGAAAGTTTCCTAGAGTTCCATCAAACTTCTCAAGGCAAGCTAGTGGTCACTTCCAGTGGAGAACTACCAGGGCTGGAGCTGCACCTGTGCAGTGGAAGTCCTAGCCCATGACACTTATTTTGCATCTCAAAGCCAATTTCTGACTACTTCTGAATGTTTATCTCAGCCATGCTGCATCTTGTTGCCAACCTCCACTTGCACATGAATCCATAGTCCCTATGACTAATTCTCTGCCTCATATACATGCATACAAACACATCCCAGGCAATATCCACAATGTGAGATACACTTTTGTTACAACCCACTCCACCAGGAATTCTTTCATTCATATATATACACTAACCTCAATCCACAAATACCCACCAAACTTCTTTAAGCTGGCTTCACAAGGCTAACTTATGCCCTCTTAGATTCACAAATATCCATGTGACATCCACTGGTTTCTGGATTTGAACTCCACCAACTTTCCTCAGCCAAAAATCTATTATCTTCTGCCAAGTCCATCATTCAGTTTCTTGCTATGGATATCTGCTTGTTTCAGACAGCAAAATTGCCTACCCCCTACAAAGTCTGTATGCTTTTGCTAGTAAATGTGGCTTCTTGTGCCATCCACCACACTGACAGGCTTCACTTTGCTGGATTTGACTCCTTACTCATGCCAACTCACCTTGTCCAAAAGTAGGACTGAAAGTGTTCATCAATATAGCTAAAATAGGCTTATCAAAGGTCTGAAAGGAAGTTCTGTTGCAGTCCAGTAGCTAAAGGACAATACACCCAAGGTATATGATACATCCATATTCTTAAGAACTGATGGTTTGAAACAAGGAAAAGAATACTGAATGTTCTGTGCTGAGTTCTGTTCTATTAGGGAAAAGGAAAAGAAAACTGGGAAGCAGCTGTCCTCCCCTTCCTTAAGCCCAACAGTGTTGTAGATCTCTCACTGGCATCATATCCATCATTCCTGAGACCACTACACCAGAATATACTTTACTGCCATCTTGACCTAGTATCCCTGATCATCCACAGCTTCCATGTTTTTTCAATCTTACTGGGCATAGATACCATATCACTGCACACTTTCTTTTGTGAAATTATGTTTTTCTATATTACTTCTTTCTCCTTGCACTCTTCAAATTCTCAGTCTCATTTTTTTTGTCATCCCTATATTTTCTATAGATAAATGTATGCCCTAAGATCAGCTGCTTCCTCCTGCTGCTGCTGCTCCTTCTGCTTTTCCTATAGACCTTTAGCTATTGTTTCTTCTGAAGCCTCAGGTGATCCAAATGAGTCTTAGTGACAACATAGCTCCATCACAGTCAATGGCTGTGATGGATCTATGATATCACAAAGACCCAACAGGATTGGCTTTCAAGGTAGCCTGAGACTCAGCAATTGGTGCTCTCCAGTGATATCAACAAGTTGTAGAATAAAAATCTAGTGGTATCAAGGGTCAAAATTAGGGGCTGTGCCATTCCATTTTGACCTTGGGTTACAATAGATAAGCAGCAAAAACAGTGAAAAGAAGGAGGAGGGCAATTGCACAACCTTAGCCTTTGAATAAGAGAAAGCATTTCAGATTACTATTCTCAGAAGACATTTTTCTGTCTATTTCCATATATATCTTAGTGTCTTTGTGAATAGAGTATTGTTTTGAGGTCTATGTAGGACAGGCCATGCAACCAACAACACATACAGAACATCCACTCAGTTGTGTCAAGTATAAAATGCCATAGCAATATTAAACCAGCAGTTATCTGAGGAGTTATGGACCCAGTTCAATGTGCACTGCAGCTACATATCTCAGACATAACCTGCTCCCAGAAATCACAGTTTTACCATTTGGCATTATTTGAAGGCATCCTGCTATACTTGTTGTATAGAGTGACAGTACATTTATGAGGAGTCGCTTATTTTTTAAAAAGCTTTTAAAAGTTTTTAAACTCTTTTATAGTTGGAAAAAAAAAACCTTCAATTTTTTTTTTTTCCCTATAGACCAACATTCCTATGGGGAAACAAGGCTTGAAAAGTTAATAGTTGGACTTCAGCTTCCTGAACCCATGCTGGCTGAAGGATTCTGAGAGATATGGTTCACTTTTCTAAGCTCTGCAGGAAAGCAATCTGCCATGGGTTGCATGCTGGCAGCGAATAGGAGCCAGAGCCAAAAAGTATATGAGACAAAACCCAGAAGTAGGAAGGGACACTTCTTTCTGCTTTTTTTTTCTGCCTCATTCTTTTCTAGCTCTCTCCCTTCCTGAACTTTCCTTCTTTTTTCCCCATTCCACCATTCAGCAGAGATCACTCATGCTAGGGGTCCAAATGGATCACTTGCAAAGCGTTCCTCATCCAGTTTCATCACTGTTTGCTTCCACTCAAACAACTCTGTTTCTCCTTTCCTTGTCAACTGTCTGAACTAACCACTCACAGAAGTATTTTGCTTCCATCACTCCATCTATTTTGCGCTTCCTTTATTTTATCTTTCTCCTTCTGCTTCTCCTTCTCTGGACTCTTCCCTCTGCATGAAATTAAGCCAACAGTTACATGAAAGATCATGGGAAAATGTCATGGGAAATATAGAGTCAGTTAACATTCAAAGCATAATATTTATCATGCCAGGTCCAGCTTATTCTTTAATGACTGGATGTATTTTGCATTAGACTTAGACATGAATGGGAAGTAAAAAGTTGTTAAAACTGTTTGAACTTTGGAGACTTTTCTGGAAATTGAGGCACTTTGCCACAAAAATAACACAGACAGATGGTACAATTCCTGCCTCGTTGATTTGCTTGCCTTGAGATTCAGTTGCAGCTGGATAATCTAAACAATATTTAGATCTGCATAATATTTCCTAATATGTTTCAGAAGGCCTGAGGCTGACAGAGGGTTCCTTATTTTTCTAATATAATTAACCACAGACAGGCAAGAAAAAAACATTACATACTGTAATGACACCAATGTAAGCCAAAATCTCAAGCAAGATGCAGTTCCATGACATTGATACCATCACTTTTCTTCTTTTGAATGATTTTCAATATCTTTGACTTGGACTTTGAAAAAAAAAGTGAGCTTTGAAAGCTAGAATGTTTTGTACCTTTTGGTTGGCATAATAAAGGTATTACCCTGATGTGTATTTTGCATTATGTTGTATTTTGATTGTGGTCTGTGAGTGGAAGTATATTAGTGAATGGAACTGTAGTAGTGAATGGAACTATACTAGTCATGACTAACGTAAGTAATACTAAGTGTGTGTACTGTTAATACAATTATAGCTGGTTCCAACATGCTGGAGTATGTTAAGTCCCAATACGAGTTGGAACTGGATCCAGTGCCAGCTACATTTTCTTTAAAAAAGAGGAAGGAGATTGTGTATGAATTGTTTTTGAGGTATGTGTGGTAACTGTAACTTGTTTAATGATAAAAAAAAATCATCAAGTTCTCTAGTTCAACTCATTGTATTGTAATTTATGATACATCAATTTTAGTGAAAGGAGAAGTACATACAGAGTATCACAAATGAAACCTTCACATCACATAGGAGCAGAGATCGAGAAGATTATCATTTGAACAAAATTGCCAGAAACTACAAGTCAGCCAGGGAGATTCAGTGAGTGGTAACTTTTTCTATTTCTGCATAGGAGGTCAGGAAGATGTCGCATACCATTTGCCCATTTAGTTCAGTATAATGTAGCTCATAATAGCTTTTCTGTGTCATAGGTAGAGGTCTTTCATATCTCTTGCATTAAATTTGTTTTAATTGAGAGGGATGTCAGGAATTAATCTCAACATGTGGAAATGAAGTGCCTTTGTCCTATGATCATTCCCTTGAATCTTATTGAATGGAGGCATTCATAGTTCTCAGCAGAAGGAAGTTAGTGGTCAGGACTGCCATCTCAGTTGAGAGTGTCAGTTGACCTGAAAGTGGAAGGTACTGACTGAATATTGTTCATCGGATCCATCAAGATCTACCAAGGCAATTTTTATCTTTCTGTGTCATTAAAATGAAAATAAGAGATGGAAAATGTAGTCATGAAGTGTTTAGGTGGAATGACATGCTGGGAGTCCAAAAAAGGAGAGTGCAAGGTAGAAAACAGAAGGTAAACATGATTCTGCAGTTATGTATCTGTGTATGTGTGCATGCTTGCAACATTTCACAGATGAAGATCTAGAACACACTCTACTGCACCAGTCAATGGATCCAAATAACAAGAAAAGAGATTCCACCAAAACATTAGGAAGAACTTCTTTACTATAAAAGCTGTTCAACAGTGGAATAGGCTGCTTCAGAGTGTGGTGGAGTCTCCATCTTTGGAGGTCTTTAAGTGAAGATTGGATGGGCATCTTTCAGGAATGCCTTAGTGGGGTGTTCCTGCATGGCAGAGGATTGAAATAGATGGTACTGATAGTCCCAAATGTCATGATTCTCTGTCTAAAAATTCAGAGCTCATTTGCATGCCTTTAAATGGTATTTGAATTTTGCAATGAGGTTAAACAGAAAAGCTTCAAGTATTTTTGGTTCTAATGCGTTCACCAAATTAGCAACATGTAGCAACTCTGAAGGCAGGAGTGATCTTGCCCTATGATATAGATTCCCAAAGTGAGACAGTGACTGCTGACAGCTCCATTCTATTTTTCTTCCCTATCACATTAGCTTTAAGAGCTTCAGTTCAAACTGTAGTAAATTTTGAAGTGAACATCATAACATTGCCCATAGCTGCTACCCCCCAGGAAAGTTGAACATTTTGGGAAATTGGATACGTCTATATCAAGAAACCTGTCCCAGCAGCTTTCATCTCCAAAAGAAAGTCTTTTACAAAAGCAACATAGTACCCTGTGCTGGCAGTCTGCCAAGGCTTCCAGCTGTCTACTCAGGCTGTTAACAGGAGCTAGCAGGCAAGGTTTGTCTTAGTCAGTCTGAATTCTCAGTAGCTTAGAGAAACAGAGTGCGAATTTACTATAGATCCAGAGAGGGAGTGTCCAAGGGCAAAATCCATAGTCCATGTGAGGGTCAAGGATTCCAGAAAAGAGAACAAGGCAATCCAGAAAAAGCTGGGCTGCATGCACTGATGGTATCAGTTGGCTACAACAGCTTTCTTCCCCCTCTGGCCTCTTTATATAGGGTCAAAGTCTTACTCAGCTGTGGCCTGATTAATAAGTCCTTCTTTATATGAATGCTGCCAGTATCCTGGGCTCTCTCTTTTCCACCTACACTGGCTGCCATAAGTACTGTTCCTCTCATGTCTCCAGAGTGTGGCTGCTGGGAAGGATCCTGTCTGGATCCTGCAACAGGGGCATGACACATAGCTTCAGAGGAAACAGTGACATGGGGAAGGGAGTGCTTATTCCCACTGCTAATTAAAATTCCCAGCATTTAAACTGTGCAAGCCTTGGCTATGTTGCAGTACTGATCAATCAATAATTTGGCTCCCCTCACCACCACCTGCAGCATTGTGCAGCGTTGCAGGGTGTGGTTGGTGGCCTCCAATGGGAAAGAGGCTAGAGTAATGATTGTCACAGCACTACATACTGTGACAGAGAGCACCAGGGGGCAGAGACAGAAGGCTTAAAATCTCTTGCTGCCCCCTTCTCTTCCCTTTTCACTGGACTTCATTGACCTACCCCCCTGCCCAAGTACAATGTAAGCTTGGTGATCATTTTGAGGCTAGGTAAGTTTTTTTTTCTCCTTCTTCAAGATTTTTTTGCCTACTCTATGCTGTTGAATGGAAATTTGGATATTGGCTCAGGGTAGCTACTTAAATCACTTGACATGTAGTAGGGGGAGATAAGTAGGTTCTTGGTGAATACCCATAGGAACCATTTGGTGAAAGAGAACTTTGGATCTGCCTCTTTACATCACGAAAACTAGGGGGTGGGGAAGGAGACTTTCCTTAGGACTGGCCTAGGGGTTGAACCCTCACTTCAAGTGATTTTGGGGTGAGATTCTTGGACTGGACTTCCAGTAGCAGCTACCTAGGAGCTTTTGGCTTCTTTCAGGGCTGAACTGTTTCACCCAGAGGAAGCTGGGAAGGAGGTCTGGGAGAGACCACCTGCCTCATCTGCTCCCACACTAGGTTGTTCCCCTCTTCTGCACATCACAGCAGTTTAAATATGCTAAAGTAGCCCATATTCAGCCCTGTTCTTATGTCTAGTATCTTTACTTCCATGACTGGTCAGCAAACAAATTCATATAGAGCAACACTTACCGACAAAAATACACCCCTCTTCCCAAAATAATTCCATCCTGACTGTCTAATTCAGTGATGGAGGTATGCTAGTTAGACAGAATAAGATCAAGTGTGACAGATCAGGTACATATGACTCAGGCAATACCAAGAGTTTGTTCACAGTCCAAGGGTGGGAGTGAGGGGGTTGGCCAGCCAAGAAGAAAAAGAAAAAAGAGGGGAAGGGGGAGGAACCTTTCTCCGTACAAGTGAAGAGATCTGTCTGCTTCAGATATTAGTTCAGTGGCCAAGTCTCTGCCAAGCCAGACTGAATGTGTGTCTCCCTCCTCAGCTGCTTCTTTGAAGTGCTGCCTGTTTGCAAAAATGCTGGGTTTTCTTGCAGTCAGTAGAATTGCTATCTTAGGGCCTTTCCACACTACACTGTTATAGTGCTATTATTCCACTTTCAACATCATGTGGAATTCTGGGGTGTGTTGTTTACTGAGGTCAAAGAGCTCTCTGGCTGAGAATTTTAAATGCTCCTCCATAAACTGCAAACCCCAGGATTCCATAGGAGATTGAAGTGGAAAGTACTTTAATAGTATAATGTGGAAAGGCCCTTGGTTCCAGTTCAAACTGTATTTTCTCAGGGAGGGTCATTCCCCTACCTTTACTTTTCTGCTAGCAAACACACCAGTGAAGTGAGATCTAAAACAAAGACTTAATGAGTGGATGTTCACACCCTTCCTCTTTCTCTCTCCTCCTCTTGTTCCTAGGTATTCAAATTGGAAGTCAGCCTTCTCTGTTATAAAACTCTTTAAGCATTAGCATTTCTCATTTTTATAGAAATCAATCCTTCTATCATTTTATGGCATGCCGCTCCATTACTTATTGGTTCTACCCGGTGTCCGTCTTCTTCCCACCCAATTCCAGCAAAATCAGGCCTAACAGCCACAAGCAGTCCAGAGGAAAATAGGCTCCCTTCTGTTTGTAGCTTGGTTCTTCAACATTCATGTTGTGCAGCAGCTAATTAACTGCTGGTTGTTTGCTCTCCATTTGTTTTCCTAATTATCCAAGCTCAAAGAAGCAAGGCAAAGGCATATGATCTGCTCTAAAACAAATCTGCTGACAGGCAGGTGCTCAAACTTACAAAAGCCTTTTTTCCACCTGAGATGAATGTGTTTGTTTCCCCTTCCTTGTGGCTGTATCTCCTAATTACCGAGTACCTAGATTATAATTCCAAAGCGATATTTTGGAGATGGATAGATGATATACTCTGTGCAAGTATGCAGTGTGGAGTTAACTAACAGGCACCCACTTTATGAGCCTTGGAACTTAATGTTCTAACTGACTGTAAACTGCTCAAAACAAAGGCCCTTTCCACAACACACCTTTTCATGGAGCTGGGGTGCGGGGAATCGCATGAGCAGCCTCCAGTGAGAGGCTCTCGCATCCCGGTTCCTTCAGCTCCACAGCTGCCACTCGCTTGCATGAGCCTTTTCCTTCCGCAGTGCAGCCTGGGATTTTCCCAGGCTACGCTGGGGAGGAAGCACAAGCGCCGCGGCTCCAGAGCTCTGCACGCACCGCAAGTACATGTGGGGCCCTGGAGCAATGCGCGATGATGCACCATTTTTGGCTCAAAGCCAAAAATGAAAAAGTGTGCAAGCGGTGCCTGCCAGACACTGGAGTGCATCGTGTGGACCGCTCCTCATATTTGCGCAACACTCGAGGAGCCCTTTCACATGGCAAATGCCGTGTGAAAAGGGCCAAAGTCATGGCAGGACTGGCTCTGTCATTTGGCGAAATGAGACAATTGCCTCAAGAAGCAGAGAAGCAGTGAGAGAGCGGTGGAGCCTTGCCCCTGGATGGCGCCCCGAGCACCAGTCAATCCTCTCTATTGTAGGCATGTCACCCAGCCTGTTGTAGGTCCTCTAACCACTTCTGCCTCAAGAGAAGCAATGGATGCATTTCTGTCAACTGTGTCAAAGTTAGATTCAATAGGAGAGCCAGTGTGGTGTAGTGATTTGAACATAGGACTAAGACCTTGGAAACCAAGGTTCAATTCCCCACTCAGCCATGGAAACCCACTGGGTGCCCTTGGGCTCATCATACACTCTCAGTCCCAAGAAAACACTGTGATAGGTGCCACATGGAGATCTGGGCCAGTCAGGGCTGTAACAGACCAGGCCTGCTTTTATTCTCCCTCCCTAGAGAAGCTGCACTCTTTTATATAATTACCACCCCCTGGCTCCCTCTCCACCCTTATCCCAAATTAATATGTCATTTGTGGTAGTGTGTGTTATTGAGCTCAAATTGATGAAACACTGTATGGAGGCTGCTCTTTAAAAAAAATAGGATAAAATCTTTATTAAAAGAACTAACAAGGGAAAAGTAATGGGGCAAATCAATGTTATCAAACAGAAAATAACTTTCAGCTCTTAACAGGAAAACACTTCCCTAAGTTAACAAGCCCTTAGCTTTTCTCCCACTTGCTCTCTCACACTGAAGGAACTCCTTCTCTAGACCCTGTTCCTGTTATTTTTTTTCTGCAGATATAAAAATAAAATGTATCTACTCAGGCTTTATTTATGTATTAACTAAAATATTTGCCTCATGCCTTATACCCAAAGATCTCACTGCAGCATGCAATGAAATCAGCTTTGACCAGTTTGGAAAACAACAAAACATCATTTGAACAGACTCAACTTATCTTTTCTGCCCACCTAGCCCCTTCCTCTGGCTAACCTGAATTCTTTAGTCAGAGAACCAATCAAATTAAATCCCCTCTGTTGCTAAGGCAGCTCTGCTGGCTGTGCCCCCCCCCCAGATTTGTCACGATAGGTTCTCCTTAGGGTTGCCATAAGTCACGAATGGCTTGAAGGCACATAACAACAAGATTCAACAGACTATTCAGTCTTAAGCTAAAGAATTAACTACCACTTCCATACAGGGAACAGGTGGGAAATGCAGATGGCAGAAAGGATGGAAGAAGATATTTAAGATTAATGGTGAGGGGAAAGGACAAAGGTGGGGATTCAGGAAGGAGTGAGAAGATCTATGTAGCCAAGAATTTGGGGCAGGGAGGAGAGAGAAGGAGAAAGATGATGAAAAAGAGGTAGGAAGGAGGTCATGGGCCAGGACTCGGCTTGCCCAGGTGAATAGCAGCCTCAAAGGAGGACACGCAGTCACATGCATACCAGGAGCTATTCAGGCTGGGTTGAGAGCCAGCTGACTCCACCTTTCTTAAGGAAGGCAGACAGTGGTGGCTCAACACCAGAAACAATCTATGTGGCCGGCTCTTATCTTGTATACTCTAGATTCCCTGTTCATTGCCTGCCTGGATTTTCTTACTCGGACTGTCTGACCATGTTGCCCACTGGATTCCTGGACCTTTGGACTGATTCTTAGCTATGTTTCTGCTCCATTCTGAACAGGTAAGTGTTATTGACTGTGAATGGCCTTCTGCTAGCCCAGCATTCTGTGCTGGGTAACAAACAGCCAGCACCTGCAACAGGAAGGAGAAGACAATTAGCCAGAAATTGTGGAAGAGAAGGGTAAAGAGGATGAGAAAGAAAGAAAAGTGAAATCAAAAACTGAAAGAGAAAAGAGTCAAAAACCAAAGCAGAACTGAAGTATGAAGATCTTCATGTTGCTGTTGTTGCGTACCTTCAAGTCATTCCCAACTTACAGCATCCCTAAGGTGAGCCTATCACAGGGTTTTCTGGAGGCTGAAAGTGTGTGATGTGTCCAAGGTCACCCAGTGGTTTCCATGGCAGACTAAGGAACCCTGGTCTCCAGGATTGTAGTCCAGTGCTCAAACCACTATACCACACTAGCTCTCAAGATCTTCATATAAGTCCTTGTGCTCACCACAATACAAGCCATGTGGGGTTCAGCCAAAGAAAGGAAATTTTGGATATGGTGAAGAAGATGAGGAAAAAAAATGGGAAAGTGAACAGTAAGTGGAAAATACAGTACGCAGCAATGCTATACTATTATATACAGTGATACTGAATATTCTAAGGCAACTAATACTGACACAGCTCAGTATTTCCCTGTGTTCACTGTTCCCTGACCCTGTAGTGACCTTTGATGTGTCGCTGTTTCTAAACAGACTGTAGCAGTGGGGAGGAGGGCTGCAGCACATAGTAATTTTTTTGAAATCAGCACTTTTCCTCTAATTTTCTCTTCTTGCCTGGAGGCTCAGAGGAGTGAGGCCCAGGAGGCTCTGAAACTCATAGTCAGGCCCTGACATCTGGGAAGCCTACCATGAAGCCATTAAGTCCAGAATCTAAAACTACTCAATTGCATCTTTGACTTCAGTGACAAAATCACATAACTAGCAGTACATGTGTGGTTTAATATGAACTCCATAGTGCATCTGAATAAATGGTGTACAATCCATGAAAGCTCATGCCAGAATTAATCAATTAGTCTTAAAAGTGCTGCTAGAGTCCTTCTCTCTCTCTCTCTCTCTCCCCACCACGTTTATGTTCAGTGAAAGGAGAGACTGAGATTCCCACCTGAGATCCTGCATCAGGAAATGTAACTACAATATTGAAGCTCCATTGTTATATATATCTGCTGATGCAACCCCCAAAACCCACCTTAGAAGCCAGGCAGCCACATCAACATAGGGGTTTCCAAGGCACTAGGGAACAGGGCAGTAGGTGAAAAAATGTTCACCCTTCTCCCAGCAGTGAGCCACTTTCTCATAGACAGCCACAGGGATTCCTGCAGGCTCCTGTCCCAACTGCTTGGTGCAAAATGCCTTGATCCCAGGAGAGGGCTGCATGCTTATTTATGCAATACTCTGCCCACCAGCACCCCAGAAATTCCTATGTCAATTTGGCTGCCTGACTTTTAAGATAGGTTTTGGGGGACACTCTCAATAGTTGCACTGGTGAAATAACCATAAAAATGAATCCCAATATTCACAATGCTGTAAGTCCAGCCTATGACATTATAAATACTGGACTCAATGCCAACTTCCCATCATTAACGGGGTGCAGTCCCCTGCTCTGTTCCAGTCAGTTCACACAGTCTTAGAGGGAGAGAGGATGGAATCCTCATTTCATTGCTTAAAGTAGATAGTCAGGTTGCCATGGTAGTAAGTGATGTTTCCTAGCAGTTTAAGAGGGCTTTCCTTGTAGAGTTAGCTCTGGTAACCAAAAGTCACAATAATAGCAAAACTAAAGGAACTTAAATACTAGGGAAAACAAAACAGCATGAACAGCAATATATTCTAGTTAGTATTTGAAAGAGAGACCACCAATGAATACCAGTCAGGGTGGAAAGAATATTCAAAAATATCTGAAAAATGGTTGAAAAATATGTTTTTGAGTGTTGAGAAATCCTGATGAGAATCTTCACAGTTTGGGACTCAGTGAAGAATTACATCCCTAAATTCCAGAGGTCACTATGTAGGACTAGGGAGAAATCCTACCTGAAACCCAGGAGAGCCTTTGCTGCAGTCAATGTTAACAATACTGATTGAGGTGGCCAATAGTCTCATTTAGTATAAGGCAGTTTCCTGTATTCTTAATTTTGAGAGATTAACGGGCCAGCATTTGGAAGGAAAGCTGGTCACCGTAATCAGGTGGTTAAACATCAGTGATCAGATGGAAGGGTAAGGCCAGCAAAGGGACAAATAGGCTTCCTACTTTTTAAAGTACAGCATTAATTTATCATTTTCAATTACTCTAAAATGTGTCAGCGAAAGAATTACCTTGTTCGTTTAAATCAAAACATGAAATTTAAGCCCACGATTACTACCTCTTAACCCTTCTTGCTCCAGAACAGTACAGGTCAAGGTGCTACAATAAGAGCACAAGCCTTGACTTTTGGAGGAAGGCCTGAATCCTAACGGCTAGGCCTAACCAAACTAGGCAGTTGATTCAATTGTTGAGTAGGGAGTCAAGACATAAGTAGATATAATTCATTAAATGGATCTACTGTAGTTAGGACCAATAAAAAGACCCGAGCAAAAATCTCCTGTTGAGGACTAAAGTGAGCAATCCTGTGTCCTTTTGGTTCTCCTCCTGTGCAAACTTGTCCCATACTCCCTTTGTCCTGAATTCCAGAATTACACAGTTACCAATAAGTTCCTGCCACCTTCATCTCATTGCCCAGTTCATTCCTATTGGTTAAGATAAAGTCAAGGAGGACCCTCATCCCTTTCTCTGAATTCTGAAACTTTTTAAACAGGTATGACAAGAAACTGAAGATTACATATCAATGTTGTTGAATTATTTCCTGTTATGTCAGTTTCAGCTAATGGTGACCCTATAAATGAGAGATCTCCAAGAACCCTGGTCATCAACTGATCTCCTCAGTTCTTGTAAACTCAGGGCCATGGCTTTCTTGATTGTATCAATCTATCCAAAATGTGGCCTTTCTCCTTTCTTACTGCCTCCCACTTTACTGAGCCTTATCTTCTTTTCCAGTGAGTCACATTGTCTCATGATACCTTCAAAGTACAACAGCTTCAGTTTAGTCAACCTGGCCTGGCCAATTCCATATGTAGAGGAGTTTTCATTTCAGCAGATGTTAAGGCTGTTGAAATTTCCCATGATGACTGCCCCTTGCTTCCTTGAAACATCTATGTTTTGTCTCGTGAAAGTATTATCCATTATCCTCTCTTTGGTTTAGTTGTCTAAGGGAGGATGTGCTGTTTTTATTTATACCTTTTGTTCTTTCTATTTTTGTTCACGATAAGCAAAGGAACTTCTCTTGAATTCCTCTCTGTTGTATTGCTGGACAGATACGCTGGTATACTGACAGCAGACCTAACTATATAAGGTTTCTTCCTTTTTCTTCAGAGAGATAGTGTGCCTATACAACAGACAGATGTTCAGCAATTCCAATCATGAGGGAAAAATTGTCCTTGATGCCTGAAACAATTTCTTTAACCTAATCTGAAGGAGTGAGGAGTGAAAGAATGTTGGCTAGAGCTATATTACAATAGAACTATAATTTATTGATTAAAAACAACACAAAGTCAATTAAGATAAGACAAAGTACAGTGGACCCTCTAGATCTGTGAGATCCAGACCTGCAATTTACATCAACTGAAGATCATCTTGTCCTATGCAAAAAATGGTGACAACATAAACAGGGATGCACTGAAGTGTCCATATAGATGGGACATAATAATAATATGGGACATGATCATTCATGTTGTTTTGGCAGCCATGGGGAATTCTGGAACTGAACCCTCACAGATTCAGAGGGTCCACTACATGGGTAATATATAATGCCTGTACATGTACTCATCAAGGATTTAAAAACACATGAGACAATGTTTCAACTGACTTCTTCCTCCACAGCTACAGTAAGGGGCCCAGTCTACAACTCTGCTTCTTTTCCCTGTGGTCAGAAAAGCATGTTTTAAACCATGTCTATAGAGAGGCAAGTATTTTGAGTTCCTCTACAAAAAAACTTTCACACCTCCTGTTCTGAAACAAAATACAACTTGCCCCAGAAATGTTCACATCTGCAAGGCTTGCTGTGCATTTTGGAGACTTAAAATGCAAAACCATGCATACATTTGTATCATGTGTATGGCTCAGAGGCAAGTGCTATTGAGTTTGATGGATTTTGCTCTCAAGTAAGTGTGCATAAGATTGTAAGCTCTTTGCCCTAAACAAAATATGACAAAACTGTTCTTCTTTTTTCAGTTATATTTTAAAACAAAGATATAGGAATTATAGAGAGATACATGATCTCTAGAATTTGCTACCAACTCAAGTCACATCAGTACCAGAGATCAGGAAAAATCTTAGATTCCACTTGTTTGCCAGGTCTTTTTTCTGATTTGGGTTTAGTGGGACTGATAGCTCTTACTGAATTTGTTCTTGTTATTGTTAGCATTGTAAGGGCGGGATATTTTATTTTCTCTCATTGTTATTTATTTTTTATGTATGTTGTATTGGCTTTCTTTTGTGAGCCACCTCAAGGTTTGATTTCCTGTTTCTTTCCCCTCTCTTTTTTGCATCATCCAAAGGAGTAGAGTAAAAAGAAGGAATAGGAGTGTTGTGTGCAGAACAGAGTAGAAGATCTACACGATAGGGATGTGTAGGACATGATTAGAAAAAGGGTTTTTTTTCTCCCATTGATAGGTAAGAAGGAAGTTAACCCAATCATATTGTATACACTGTTTTACTTATACCCAGGAAAATTAAACTGACATTAAGAGGAACAGTAAGAAGAGAAAATTCAGAAATGTAGAATATAGATTAAAAGATGAAAGATACAAAGAATTTAGAATTTGTTGTAACATCTGTTTATTTTTCTTTTATTTATATTTAGTGTATAACTTACTGGGTACATCATAAGTGTTACTAGTTAATTAATTTTTGGATTTTTGCTTATAAAAAAGTAAAGTTAAAAAAAATTAGTTTCCTTAACAATGACCTACAATATTTTAAATAAATAAAATTCCTACTAATTTTATTTTATCTTATGCTCTCTGTGCTGCATGAAAGAATATCTGTAACTGTGTGTTGTGTGCGTTCAAGTCATTTCCAAGTTATTGTGACCCTATAAGAACCTATTACTAGGTTTTCTTGACAAGATTTGTTCACAGGGAATTTGCCTTTGTCTTTGTCTGTGGCTGAGAGAATGTGACTTTCCAAAAGTCATCAAATAGGTTTCCTTAGCTCAACAGAGATTTGAACTCTGATCTCTAAAGACATAGTCCAGCACTCAAACCACTACACCATTCTGACTCTCATACATCTATATCTACTGCAAGAAAGCTCTTAGATGAGAAGATTAACTGTATTGATTATACAGGCTTGGAAGCTACAGCTTCAGTTAAAAGTTAAGAGCAATGCTTCCAGCTATATATTGCTATATATTATGATCTTATGCATACTCACACATAAGACTTATTATGTTAAAAGGGTCTTAATACTCTCAGGTAAGTATGCACCAGACTGCAGCCTAAGTCCAGATATTGACCTAACCCAGGTATGGTTAATTTTGAGAGGCTGTGGAGCCACATTAGCTCTGTCCAAGAGACCCTGGAGGGCTACACCCTCCTGACTACAATCCCTTCCCCAAAATCAACGGTGGGGGGAAGCCATTTCAGATCCAGGAAGTGATAGGAAACACTTTCTAGTCACTTATTGTTTTTTAAAAAGCCTCCCCTGGCCTTAAAATGCTCCAGTGGGGTGGCAAAAATGCCCCCACATCCCTTACAGGGCACTCAGGGGCAAAAATGTTTAGTTCCTAAACACTTTTTATAGTATAAAACCTGGTTCTGACATGAAACAAACTGAAGTAATCACCTAAGATGGGAGATGCTGGAGGGGAGCAGCACTATCTCCCTGGTTCTTCTTCCCACAGCTCTTAGAGCAAAGTGCCACACATCCTGACCTTGTCTCCCTAAACTAGACAGCTGTCGCTATGCCGTGAGGGATGCCACCCCATCACTTGTGGTGAAATAACATTCAATTGCCAGTCCGATTGGCCTCTGCATATGAAACAAGGTGAATTGGCACCACCTTGTCCTTTTCATCAAACAGCAAAATGTCTGCTGTCAGCCTTGACAAACTCTGCCTTCTTTTCCTGTGCTTCCTTGCCACAGGTCAATCCCATTCTCTCTCTCTCAAAAAAAAAGAAAGAAAGAAAGAAATTGAAAGAAACAAATATATTGGCCCTTGTGTCGTTCCTGATAAAGCAGAATTCAGTCTGACGAGGAACATGGCAGCATTCAGGCTGCCAAAAGGAACCAGCATCTATGTCCTTGAGCCATAACAATAGCATCAGCTGCTGTGAAGCTCAGCAAACCTTTCTGCTTTCATCATTCCTGATTAGTTTCCACACTGTCTGCCTTTCCAGGGAGAGCTGGAGATGCCACTCTGTATCCCCTGGCAAAGCATGTTATCTTGTCTCAAGTTCTCCCTCTGGAGTTGCTGTACCACAAAAAAGCTGGCACTAACAAATCATCAGCTATACTAAAGCTATTTATGCCTCACAGAGCCTGAAATCTTGTGCTTTCTTACCAGTCGAAAGGAAATGCAACAGCACTTTTCCCCCCAACACATACACACACACACCCTTGCACCTTACCTCCTTTGCCTATTATGTCAACATTCCGAATTGAAAAATATTCATTCTTACTTCATAGGGGAAGAATAGGGCAGAGGGATATAATAAAATAGCCTGTATAAAAGTTATTGGAAGAAAAATAAGAGAAGAAATAAGAGAAGGGAGACAATACCTGTCAGTAAAGTTCCACTCTTCAATGGGAAAACCCAAAGTGCAGAAATACATATAGCAACTCTACAAACATAAGGCTGTCCATATCATACCAAGAGTGCTCATGGAATCCGTTTGAGAATGCAGCTATTACCAAAAACATAGAATTGGATCCAGACTTAGTCATACTTAGAATGGGCATGTTAAAATAAATGGGACTTAGCCAGTCATAATTTCCAAAGATCCTATGGATTTCCATATGGTTGCTCTAAATCCAACAGTAGACCCATTTCTTTAAATCTATTCATTCCCATTTCAATGTGCTTCTTTTTCTGGCAGGGAATGTTCATGAGAATGAGCCTTCGTTTCATTTTAATAACCCACTCCTTTGCATGTTCCTTTCTATCATTCATCAGGCATAACTGAAATGAAAATGAAATAAATGCAAAATTAGATGTGCTGAAACTGAGCACAACATGACGTTTAATGCTTTATGGTAAAACTGGCTTGAACAACTCCATTGATATAATTCTTTTGAGGGACTTACATGAGGCAAAAGGCAATGAGTAGTTGGCATTTGAATCCTTCTAACCTGTTTTCTGTTACACAATTATTGCTTTTCTCATCAATATTGTTAATTTAATATTACATTGTTTATTACTGCACCTTACATATAGTAGAGCAGACAAAGGAGGCAAGCAGGAGGAAGGGAAAAAATCAGTTACTTTTATAGAAGGACTTTGAAAACGCCATCATGAGACAAAGTGTTTTAGATGGACTTTAGGTCCCTCTAGTGGCTGAATACAACTAGAAGTAGACAAGAAGCCAAAGCATTGCCAATAGAGCATGAGAAACCAGCTTTTGAGATTACAACTCCATTGCTGGTTTGGGTATTCTGAGAGTGGTAGTTTGAAAGCTCAGGCCACAATGCTATTGGCCGGTGTAACTATGCCAATGCAAGTGGTAATGCTGGCATAGGTATTGGCACAATGGCAGAGGTAAAGCAGGTGCAGGTGCCATGGCAAACAGGAAAAGAGCACAGGAAGCTTTCGCAGTCAAGAGGAGAAGTTGCTCTGCTTGCAACTTGCAACTGACAGAAAGAGAGCTTTATTTTCCATTTCCCTGCTGGTGTTGCACCTGGCTCGAAAAAGTATCTTGCAGTGACATAACAGAATGTTAAGGCCTTTTTGCACTACATAATTATAGCACTATGATTCCACTTTAACTACATCCTATGGAATCCTGGGATATCTAGTTTGGTGAGGCACTAGAGTTCTCTTGCAGAAAATTCTAAATACCACTACCTAAACTTCAAAAGATGTTGCTATGGAATTTAAAGTGGAATCAAAATGCTATAATTGTGTAGTGTGACTCTGTAAGATGCACAAAGGATTCTTGAATGCCTCTTATTACAAGAGCTGTGCCAAAAAGGGATTATGTTTCATAGTGAAAATACATGAGCATTTGTTTTATGAATGGCCATTGGTGAGGTAATTATCTCTGGCCCTTTCTGCACCTTACCATTTTCTGGCGCTGGGGTGTGGGGATCACATGAGCAGCCTCCGGTGAGAGACTCTCGCATCCCTGCTGCTTCAGCTCCACACGAGCTGCCTGCTCGCGCGAGAGCCCTGCCTCTTCCTTCCGCAGTGCAGCCTGGGAGCTTCACAGGCTGCGCTGGGACAGGAAGCGCAACCAGCGTGGTTCCGGAGGCTCTGCACGCCAGGTAAGGGCATGTGGGGCCTGGGAGCAATGCGCGATTGCGCACCATTTTCCACTTCCAGCCAAAAATGAAAAGGTGCGCAATCAGGCCCTGCCGGCCCCTGGAGCATCACGCGATTATGAGTGCATCATGCAGATCACTCCTCACAATTGCACAATGCTCCAGGCACCCTTTCGCATTGCAAATGCCATGCAGAAAGGGCACTTGTCTTACTTTGTCCATTGAATTTCTCTCTGACCTCACATTTACAACCCTTTCCTTATCCCACCTGCCCTCAAGTATGTGTACATATTCCCGCATGTTGAAGATGATGCTCAATGCATCTGGGTCCACAAAAACTAAGGCCATCATAATATGTTTGTGAGCTGATGAGATTCCACAAGATTCTCTGTTGTGTTGCTAGAATTAACTAACCTGACTGCCACCTGGAAACTGAATTTGTCTGCCCTTCTGCCCTTATGATTGTCAATATTTTCTCTTTCTCAGCCCAAATTTTAGAGAGAAAGGACAAAATAGCAATGTGTACACCTCCAATAGGTACTGTAGCATGGAGAGATTACTTTATCTCTCTCTCCCAACAGCTTTATGGCCTCAATTCAGGTAGCACAGCTAGCAATTTTGTTCACAGTGCTTTTCTGCATGTGTAAACAAAATTGCTCCTCTTAATCAGTAAAACATTTCTAGATAATTTCAAAACCTAGACTAGATGGCTGGGTGATCCTTAGAGTTGTAGCCCAAAGTCACCTTCTTAAGCTCTGGATAGCAAATATGGATGAACATAAAATGCAAGCTCAGAGATCCTCGATATTGCTGGTGGCAATTAGGGTGGTTATAGATGTGAGAAGAAATGTCAGTATACCTTTTTCTGGGTTCCACAGATCACAATTGAAAATCAAAATATTTTTTAAAACTATTACAAGTTATTTTAAATTGTACAAGTGTCCAATGTCCTAAAAGTTCTATGCATCCATTCAGGACAAACTGCCAGTCAAATCTGAGGCATCTTTCAGACTTAGCATACATTGAAGAAAAGAAGTATAAATGTATTTGCACCTCATTATCTTTTCACTACAGTGATAATTTTCAAAAACATTTCTTATAAATGTGCCTTTGAAACTCAGAATTTGAAGGAAGGTTTTTTTGTTTTTTTGGATCCCATTAATGTTGAGCTACTAGAATCAATAAGGCTATAAATCAAAATACCTATATAGATGCATGTATAAAATTAGCTGCTGTAGCAGAGAGCTCTTTTCCTTCTATACATAATTGGGTACATAATTGTGCAGCTATGTTTCTGTGTGCACATGTATCTAAAATGCCTCCACAATGCAGTACCCTGCTTATGGTCATAAATTAATAGAATCTTAGAACTTGAGGGGCCATCTAGTCTAATCCCCAGCCATGTAGGAATATGCAGTCCTGATAAATGGATATCCAACCTCTGTTTAAAGATCTCCAAGGCTGAAGACTCTCTGAGGCAGTCTATTCCACTGTCAAACACCGCCAAACTGTCAAGTTCTTCTTAATGTTTAGGTGGAATCTCTTTTCTTTTAGTCTAAACCCACTGCCTCATTTCTAGTCTTTGAGGCAGCAGAAAACAAGCTTGCTCCATCTTCTATATGACATCCCTTCAGATACCTGAAGACAGCTATTATGTCACCAGTCAATCTTCTCTTTTCCAAAGTAAACATACATAGCTTCCTAAGTCATAAGGCTTGGTTTCTAAACCTTTAATTATCTCTCTTCTCTGAACACATTCCAGTCTGTCAATATCCTTCTTGAACTATGGTGCCCAGAACTGGATACTGTATTCCAGGTAAGGTCTGAGAAATGCAGAATAGAGTGGTATTACTGTTTTTCTTTGTCTATTCTTATTTATGCAGATCAGAACTGCATTGGCTCTTTTGGACACTGCATCACATTGTTGATGTTTCAGCTGAAATTCCCCGTTAAGCATCAGTCATCCAAACTATAGCACAAAGATGAGAAACCACTGAAAAAAATAAAGATAAGAGAAAGTAGAATTCATTACATTAAGGTAAAATAATCTGTTTTCAGGTAATTTTCCTAGAAAAAAAAAGTACAATTCAAAATAAGTGAAGAGAAAAATGCCCTGAAAGCGTGTTTACTTCTGCAGGCCTTTCCTAGACAGTAATGATTGTTTCCCTGCTTCTGGTTTTGCACTGGCCACTAAAATGCTTTTAAAATTATTTATGATCTTAAAAGTGCTCTCAGAGTGTTCTATATTTTTGATACTGTATGAAGCATATAGTTGGGTATCAACCATTTAGTGATGTTATAACATCAAGGCCCTTTTTGCACCTTACTTGGTGCCGCCGGCGTCACATTGGGATCACACGAAAAGCCTCTTGCAAGAGGAAATCACATCCCCTGAGCTTCCCTCCACACCAGCTCTGTGCTGGACAGAAGAAGTGCAATAGCTCTGCCCCTTCCTTCTGCAGTGTAGCCGAGTACTTTCCCAGGTTGCACTGGGGGAAGAAGCACAGCCATCGCGCTTCCTGAGGTTCCACACGCCAGGTAAGTGTGAGATGGATGCAGGAGGAATGTGCAATTGTGCATCATTTTCAGCAAAGAGCTGAAAATGATATAATGTGTGATTGCCACTGGATCGATAAGGGAGCAACGCATGATCGCAAGAACATCATGCGGAACCATCCTTGCGATTCCATGTCACTCCCGTGGCCATTTTGTGTTCAAAAGTCACATGCGAAAGGGCCTGAGTTGTGCATAAGAACCACATAGAGATAAATAAACATGATCATTCACAGCAAACTAGTTCAAATTTTGGGTTAATAACTTAATTATTTGCCAGACATAAATTACAGATTCTCTCAGTAGAATGCTTCATCTTGAAATATATTTCCAGACAACTAGCAGATAGCATTCATTAACAGTAATAATAATATTTTGAAAGCCTGAACAATGTTTATTTTTGTTGGGAAAACACAGAAAGGCAAGTGCAGCAGTTTTTCAGGAAGGTATACCTCACAGGTGCATCCATAAAGCTACAAATGTAAATGAAAGACTATAGATGAGGCAAGTTCTCACTGTGGGAGTGTAGAAAACTGAGCTCCCTGTGAACAATTTTCCACAGACCTTGCAGAATGCATGTTGCTTGGATATAGTGCTAAACTGGCAGCCTTTATGCCTCTGGGTCTTTTTTGTTTGGTTTGTTGGTCACCTTTCCACTCTGTGGAGGCCGCTGTTGTTTTTGCTATTGTTGTTATTGCTATTTGTTACACACCTCTCCTTATGGATTGAAGCAGGGAACAGCAACCAATTAAAATACAACGTAATGAGAACAGAAAGAGATTACAGTGCATTTACCAGACGCAACTTTATCAACTCCAGCTTTCATTCAGAATGTCTAACAAAACATAGGCCCTTTCCACACCTTACGTTCTTCCGGTGCTGGGGTGCGGGGATCATGCAAGCAGCCTCTGGCGACAGGCTCTCGTGTCCGGGGTCTTTCAGCTCTGCATGAGCTGCCAGCTCACGCAAGAGCCCTGCCTCTTCCTTCCACAGTGCAGCCTGGGACCTTCCCAGCCTGCACTGAGGCAGGAAGTGCGACCGGAGTGGCTCCGGAGGCTCCGCACGCCAGGTAAGTGTGCGTGGGGCCTCGGAGCAATGTGCAATCGCACACCGTTTTCGCCTTCTAGCCAAAACTGAAAAGGTGCGTGATCGGCGCCTGCCGACCCCTGGAGCATCACACGATTGTGAGTGTGTCATGCAGATCGCTCCTCACAATCGCGCAATGCTCCAGGCACACTTTCGCATGGAAAATACTGTGCAAAAAGGGCCATAGATGCAGCACTATAGATACTTGCAAGCCTCTTACAATAAAATTCATAGGAGGGGGAGGGAGAATTAATTCCAATGGAGGCTGAGTGTCCTTGATTTGAAAGAGAGAATCCCAGTTCATTCTCTGTCATCCCATTTCTTCCACTGCTTTTAAAATGTCCCAATTTCTTTCTCCTTCTACCACTTTTCCCTGATGTCCTCAGATTACTTAAATTTCTGCAAACTGAGTTCAAAGTGCAAAAATAGTTTGTACTCAATTAACTCCACAGGTGAGAAAGGAGAAGAGGGACACAAATCTTGCCCTTCCCTGTAAACCCAGGCAAAAACATAGTGCTGCACCCTTTCCTAGCTGTGTGTTCTTCCTCACTTAATAACTTTTATCATCTTGACCAGACAACATCCTGGATTTCATCAGTGAAATGTTGGAGGGTATGGTATCCAGTGTCACACTAATAGATACCCATAAGTGGGGGAGGGGAAGATAGCTTTGCTTTTCCTCTTGTCCCCACACTACCTACAAACCTCTCTGCCAACTGAAAACCAGTTTTTGAGCCTTTGTTTACCCTCTAGAGCCATTTTAGTGGTGCATAAGGAGACCTTTAGGCAGAGGAAGAATGGATCATCCACCCATCTACCTCCACGTCTGCTGACAGAAGCAGTTCTATCAGTACAGCCACCCCCTTTGGATCTTGGCTTGCTTTTTAAAAAATTATGAAATCAATAAATTCAGATAGCTGCTTGGGAAAAGAGGAAAATACAATCTTACAAATAGCCTGTTATGCTCCATAGGAAAATCCCAGAAAGTAAGCCTATATTCATCCAGATTAACAAATAAATTCTGAAAGTTTTCCTCTTTACCAGAAGTGGATCTTCTGTAAAGCTGCTGGGTCTTAATTGTCCTTTCAAGACCAAGCCACTTGAAAATATTACTGTGCTTCACTCTTTACTCTAAAATATGCTTCCTTGTTTTCTCAAGACAGATCAAATAAAATTTTACAAGCAGATGAATTTTCTTCCTTTTTTGCATGGCAGCATTTATCAGTGTCATCCCCAAAACACATGTATATATACAGAGTACTCTAGTATCCTGAAAATAATTTTTCTGGTATTTGGGTACTCCATCCTAACTGGAACGACACTCTCATGGCGTACAGTCTGTGCCATTGGAGTTCCTAGAACCTTTTCCAAAACAGCTTAATGAAGGCAAAAATGCAGTTTGCTGTACACTGGGCCAGTCATGATAAACTGGCCTTGTAAGCAGCTCAGGGGATCTTATTTCCTTGCTGAAACCGTCATAAAATATAGCATAGGAAAGGATAAGTACAATGAGAACAGCATATTCAGAAGTCCACTCTAAAAAGAGTAACATTTGTTTTCTTCGTGTTAAAATTTTTCAGCCAGGAGGCTGTCAGGACTAAATGCTCACTATCCCTCTCTCTCTGCCAAAAAAAGAAAGAAAGAACAGAACCTAATGATGTATTTATGTAGTTCTCAGTGGTCTACTGCCTACTGTAACAGATGAGGAGATTTGGACATACTGAGAGGCCAAGATCATTATGTATTACCTCCTTCTCTGTCAGATTGGTTGGAAAAGCAGAACATGACTAACACCAACTATTGGGTTTCCGGATAGGCCTGCTGTACAAAGGCTTCTCTTCCTATCCTCTGTGCCAAGAGTGTAAGAGCAGCAGCTTTCCAATATGCCCTGTTTCCAGTACCTTTTGTTCTTTTTTTCCTCAGAGCTTCCTCTGAAGAAAGAAGAAGGGGGGAGTGGGCATTCCAAGAGGAATACTGTGTTCCATCTGTAGGCCAAGTATTCTGTTCTCACCATCTTTTATTTCTTCTCTTCTTTTAGGAAAGCATGCTTAGTTGGTTTGAGAGTGCAAAGCAGATTCCCTGAGGCAAACTGTTCATTCCTTTTTTTTTGTTCTTCTCTTCTTACAACAACCCAGCATTGGCCCTTTTCTCACGGGGTAATTAAATCTTCCCAGGTCGACCTCGATCGGGTGCCATTTTCACCTTAGAGAGCACCTGATCGCATTAAATTTTTTGGATTCTCACCCCAATCCGCGCGGGGGAGCCACCATTCAGCATTTCCGCGCACCTTTTAAAAACCAGAAGAAATGTGTTTTTTTCCTCCAATCCGCGCTCGTCGTTTCGTGAAAAAGCGACGGTGCGTCCTATTCGTGCGGGCGATCAAGAGAGGGAGGGATTAAGGCGTGGCCAGCAGAAGTCACAAGACTGCCCCCAACACGAACGGACGGCGCCATTTTCCAATCCCGCGAAAGCGGGTGCCAGGAGCAAGCAAAAGGACGAGGAAACGTGGGGAAAAAGAAGGTAAGTTTTTCCTTAAACTATTATCAATGATCCGTGCCGCGTTGTGATTTGCAGCTTTCCGGGGACTGTGTCTCCCGAAGGGGCCAAGGATGGGGGGTGGGCTGCCTCGCCCTGGAGACAACACTCCCATAGTTCTTATCCTCCTGGGAAACCCCCTGTTTAAATCCCGGGGGGGGAGCCCTATGAGTTTTTAAAGACGGGGGTGCCCTCCAAGAGCTGCGGAGGGGCCGTTGTGTTTCACAGCTCGATGGGCGTGTGAACGTGGCAGCGTGGTGGCTGGTGAGTGGAAAACCTCGCCGAGGATGTCATGGCTCCAGCGTCTGATGAGTGAAAAAATGGGGGCTTTTGAAAGGGCATTCGTAGCACTTTGGAGGGAAAGGAAAATGGGAAAAGCAGGGGAGGGAGGCAGGGAGGGAGGGAGGGAATGTTCTAACTAGCCCACGCACCCACGCAACAGGCGGCCAATGTGATTTCGAGAGGAGCCGGGGCCATGTCTGCACTAGCCAGTTATAGCGCGATGATTACACTTTCAAAATATCCTGGAAAGCTGGGGTTTGCAGTTTTGGGAGGGACCGACAGGAGACTCACTCCAACCTCCTGAAGAGGGCAGGATTCCTCGCCCAGATTGCTCACCCCAAACTACAGATTCCAGGATGCAACAGAAATGAACCTAGGCTGTTGGCGCACCAGCTTGTTATAGCGTGTTGATTCCACTTTCAGCAACCTCCACGATACTAGGAATTCCAACAAGTTTTCCAGATGATGTTGGAAGCGGAATCATAGCGCTATAATAGGATGCTGTGGAAATTTAGCGATGGACGCAACACCGGCGTGAGGGACTTATCCAAACTTTAAATGGCTATTTTTTTCCTGGTAATTGGGGCCTACCTCTAGATGCATTAATTTAGTTAAATTGCTCTGTGGACTACTTGGCGCCAGCAGAGAGAACTGATGCTTGGAAATCATGCATTTGATACGTGTGTCTCAAGCTTGTTGATAACTAGTAACGCCCCTCCTTGTCTCCACAGGTTCGGAAATCCACGGGGAGTGTGCAGTCCCACTGCCAATCGTTCCACGCAGTGTTGATCCACAGTGAAAACTCCACACTGACACTTCTATCCTTTTCACCACTTCGCCAAACACGCTAAACAGTTTGTCTTGCTGGCAAACTCCCCCGCGTTCCATGATTGCGACAGTACCATGTCACAACCGCAACGCTTACATGACTGCTTTGCAGGAGAGGGACACATGGAAGGGAACACACACTTGTTTAAATGAATAAATATTTAATAAACTGTTCTTGTGTAGAAAAATATATATTCAAAAAACTGTGGAACAAACAACAACAAAAAAAAACTTCGTGTGCTGTTCAGGGGGGTTGTGCGTTAGGGAAAGGGGAGGGGGTTTTAACAAGGATGGATAACTGTTGGACCACTATTCCTGCACACAGGGGTGGTCTTCCTCTGCCACCTCCACATCCGTCCCTGGCTGCTCCCAGTTTGAATGTTTTCTTGGTCTGCTATAAAAACAAAGGGAAAATTGGTTTTGGCATGTGAACAGCCACAGTAACCTTTTACAAGGAGTAAACTTTAATCTGTCATTGCACTATGTTTGTGGAGTTAGGGGGGAAGGGAGCTCAGCATTAACCCCCACATTGAAGCCAAAAGCCAGTAAAAATCACGGTGTTTGTACCTTCAAGCCCTGCCATGCCTTGCGTGTCCAGCGGTGGATGGTGGCCAGGCCCACGGTGTCTTCTGCCTATGGAAGTGCAACATTAAAATAAGCGTTGGTTCTCATCAGGCTGAGTGCATCCCCTTTTGCTAGGGATACACGCCACCCATTCTCCTGGGGTTTCCCATAACCATATAGATGCTGTCTGTTTTAATTACTCACGTCTGCCCCGGGATGTCCAGCTGGGGCTCCCCGCCACCCTCCACAAGCTCCGCATCACCTGGAAAAACGGGGGCCTTGCATGCGGGGGTGGGTGGCCGTTGTAGTTCCGCAAGGCAACATAGAACTGCCTGTTGATCTCACGGAACCGGTGCCTGACCTCCTCCACAGTCCTGTCGTGCCCATGGCATGTCAGGCAATGGGCCACGGTGTGGAAGTGCTCATCATCGCCCGGTGTGTTCGGGCGCATCAGTTCCCTCACACCGCCACACCACCTGACCATCGCCAGCATCTCCCTTGTCTCGAACTCCGTCCACTCCCGAGCCCCTGCCTCCATCGGTCCTGCTGCTAGATCTTTTTCCCGCACTGCCCTCGTCCACCCCCAATAGCAAACCACGCGGCTGCAGCGCCACAGTTTGTCCAGAAGGGGTTTTTCTGGCGCCGCCATTTCCCGCGCGCCAGGAGAACGCATGCGCGAAATGCGACGAGAGGAAGGAAAACAAAGGGAGGAGCCATTTTTCACTTGAGCGGACGTGTAGGAGGGGGAAGGAGCTTTGCAAAGGGGAAACCCCAAAAGGAAAACAAGGTAACATGCAAAGCGGGGAGCACACGCAGGGGAGTGACTGCAGCGTGGAGGATGAAGGGTTTGCTTTGAGGCGACACCCCTTAAGGGGCAGAGGTTTAGCCTGGCGTCACACGGAGATAAAAAATCTCTTGGACATTTGGGGGAACGGAGATTCCAGAGAGACCTCCAGGCGACCTATAGAAACATTGAGATTTTCGAGGAAATCGCAAGAGAAATGAATAAGCGGACTGCATAGGCGGACTGCGGAGGAGTGCCGGACGAAGACCAAAAGACTGCGTGCAGCCTACCGTGAGGCTGTGGCAGCGAATAAAAGGACGGGAGCAGCCAGGGTTGAATGTCCGTACTTTGAAGAACTCTCCAGGATTTTGGGGGGGACGCCAGTGCCGACCCACCAAGAGTCATAGAGAGCTTGCAGATCGCCATGGATGGCGAGCAATCACCGACTGATACCGTGGCAGCAGAAGGTATGTTGGGCAGGGAATCGTGCATTTTTTCCCATCCCCCTTATGGGTATTTTGCATTCATACATATTGTTTGCCTTTTGCAGGGCTGGACCAACTGATGAGCCAGGAACTATTTGATCAGACCTCCCAGGGCTCTTATGATGGCGACACATCAGGTGAGGCTGCTTGGCTTCCTCCTGCATGAAATTTGGATTTACAGCCCAATACCCCTTTAAAAAAAAAAAGGCAACTTAGGAAAACGGCCATACCTAGATTCCAGGTGGGTGAGGGCCAGAGAGCAGGCATCAGATGCCAGAGGGGCGCATTACATGCATGGCCCTAACGGTCCACCACGAGTGTTGCGCCTTTATAATGCTTTCCTTTCGCAGCAAAAGTGGCGGCATTTCAACTTCCCTTGCACCTTTTCACTCTCTTGGGTCCCTCAAGGCCATCGACGTTGCTGTGTTCCCTTCTTTCATAGCAGGAGTGTGGAAATTCCGGCCAGATAAAGTTTATGGCACTTCCTTGAAAATGTATTATCCCTGGGCAAGCATTTTGAGCCTCCTGGTGCAAGGGCTAACTATTTCGTTTTACCTCCAAGCAGGGATCAAGGACAGCTGCCCCACACCAATGCAGGTGGAAACCCCTGCACCGGGGAGTACTAGCACCACAGCTGCTGGTGAGTCAAGATGTCCTGCACCCACGATATTGCTGCTGGATCTTTCTATTGAATTGCGATAACCGTGGTATGATTTGTCACCACAGGTTTGGAGATTCAGAGCATGGCTTAACGCAGCGGCCTTGATATGCCCATTGTTCTTTTCGAGCCTTCATGGCAGGGACAACTTCAGCACGCTGTGCCCTTCACAGTTAAAGTCTCTGTGCAACCGTTAGTGCAATGTCCGGAAAATGGCATTTCCAAGAAAGCCTGTTGTTGGACAGCCATTTTATGTTACTTGGCAACCTTCCTGTTGGAGGCTGAAATCTGACATGACGCAAGGTACAGCAGTGTGATGACTGCTTGGTCTTTTTAATATCTTTCTACAGTTTTGTGAGTACCTTGACTTTACAAATGGCTGTCTACTCACCCCTTGCCCATACTTGGCGTCTCTGAACTCTGAACAATGCACATGGTCACTCCATGTTGTTTGAATTTTCCTTTTTATTCCAAACAGATGACTGCCGCAGTACTACCCCGGACAGAGAAAGCGAGATGCCCATTGAAAGAATGTCCCCCCTGTCACGCCTAAGGATGAGCAGGGACAGAACCGCGGCGGGTTCCCGAGGCAAGGTGCTATCATACGCAAGGGAAACCTTACACTTCATGCGCGAACAGGAGGAAATGAATAGGCAGCAGCTCGCCATGGATCGAGAACAGGTGTCTCAAGATAACGCGAGGGCAGAGGATGCGTGCCAGGAGATAATCTCCCTTCTAAGGGTTTGCGCCAATGCAATGGCAAATATTTCAACGGTGATTTCGGACATGGCCGGAAGAAGCCAATCACCGGCCGGCTCCTCCCTGTCCCAAGCGCAAACTTTGGGTGCCGACAGCGAAAACGTCCCAGGGAGTAGCACAGCAGTGGTTCCCAATCGGGAGGAGGAGGGAGGGAGGGGCAAGGCAGCAAGGGCCAGAAAACCACGTCAAATTTATAGCCCTTGAGCATTTCGTGGGCCCTGGTGCTGGAAAGATATTTGAGTATTTGCTTTTCTTTCCCAAGCAGGGCAATTGTATGATTGGTTATGCATGGGACATGTTTTTAATGTAGTTTGTTTCTTCTACCTGAGTTTTATGTGCGCGTTTTTAGAAAACTCAAATAAAGTTTGAGCCCAGTTTCTAAGAAAAGATTAAATATTTATTTGTTAGTACAGTTTTGGTTGAATGCATATTAAAGAACAGTAGAGGTCAATACTGTGGGGGTGCTGCTTGAAAAAAACACATTCTCCTTACTGTGTGCGGGGGGGAAACTCAAAAAAGGTGGGGGATAACACGGTGACAGCTAATCGCAGTTGCCAGCAATCATATTGGCGATAGCATCCCTTACCAATTCCCCTTCATGGATCCTCCTTGCAGAGTCATGAGGACGGCTATCCCTGTTGGTGCGTGCAAGAGTCAAGGGGGCTGGTTTCTCTAGCACAGGGTGGAGAAGGTGTCCCTTGCTCTCACAAATGTTGTGTAGGACCACGCAAGCAGACACCACGGGGAGATAGTTCTTTTCCGAGACTGTCAAAGGGGCCGAGAGACACCCCCATCTAGCCTTAAGCCTGCCAAAAGCACGCTCAACCACATTCCTGCAGTGGTTGAACACCCTATTGTACGCAATCTTCTTAGGGGTGAGATCTCCGCCGTAAGGCTTCATTAGCCATCTCGAAAGTGGGTATGCAGCGTCCCCCAGGATAACCGGGCCTATGCTGACACCACCAATGGTTATGGTCGGGTTTCCGGGGACAACTTTCCAGCCTCCATGGCATGCCAGAGGGATGAGTGCCGGAAAACGAAGGCATCGTGCGTTCTTCCAGTGTAGCCAAGCACAATGTCCACAAACTTCCCCGAATGATCCACCGTTCCCTGGAGGAGAATGGAGAAGGCACTCTTCCTGTTCACAAATTCTTCTCCCCGCCCCTTTGGTGGTCTTACTTTTATGTGCGTTCCATCCACAGCTCCAACACACTGAGGGAAACCCATCTGTTGGAAACCATCCATTATCTGTAAATGTAGAAGGGCAAGAAAAAAAGTAGTCAAAATTTTGTTGCATTGCGAGCCAAAGTTTGGTTGTGGTGCATGCGCATACATCCCCTGGCACCAGCTTGCCTTTCCAGGATTTCAGGGCCGAGACCAAAACTCCATTGCTTGGCCCATTCACGCCATGGTTACCTAATAAAAAAAACTCCCACGGTTCCCATGGGAGAATGAAATAATGCTGGTTGAGAACAAGAGGTAAGCCTCGCAGAGAGTTCCTGGCGCCCTTCAGCGGAAATGTCTTCTTGTTGGAGGGGGCAAAGTGCCCTGCAGCCCTCCGTTCAGCCCCAGGGGCCCTGATGGCCGAGATGACATAAACTGGATTTTGAGGAAAGGGACACCCGGTGGTCATCCTGACCAACCCGGGATGAAACCCTTCCTACTCTGCCGCACACACTAATCAGCAGAAAAGCGCTCTGCAGGGTTCTGTTTTGGGACAGTGCTGCTCCAGGGGCCCTGCTGGGCGAGATCCCAACGAAGTGGATTATAAGCAAAGGGATACACAGCGGGCATCCA
The DNA here is from genome assembly GCA_948474755.1 of Ctenosaura bakeri. Taxonomy (NCBI): domain Eukaryota; kingdom Metazoa; phylum Chordata; class Lepidosauria; order Squamata; family Iguanidae; genus Ctenosaura; species Ctenosaura bakeri. The sequence goes on along the minus strand of CAOLHI010000744.1, from coordinate 57,672 downwards.
AACAAACCCCTGCTTAACCCCTTCCAACTCTGACGCACACACTGACCATCTGAAAAGTGCCGTGCAGCCTTCTGCCAAGGGACAGTGCCACCTCGGTGGCCCTGCTGGCTGGCATGCCATACCAGAAAGGGTTTCCCTGGGCCATTCAGACCGCCTTGCCGCTGGAACACCCCAAACCCTGCAGCTCCAACCTCACAGACCGCACTGTCTCCATGGGTTGTTGTTGTCAGATTGTATTTTTTAAGGGGCACTTTCTGCTGGAAGGACTTAACTAGAGGAATCCGGATACTGGGAACCCACTGGCTATCCATGCCAACCCTGCTGTACTCTCTTCGGGGTGGCAATTTGCTTTGCAACTCTGCTGTCTTGGCGCTAGTTCCTTGCAAGACGCAACTTCTTTTCCCAGGGAAGTCAACCCCCCCCACTCCCATTTCAGCCCACTGGGAATGGGAATTAGCGTACCTAATCTCCTAGGCACACAGTGGACGCCAGAAGCACATGCTCGATCGCAAGGCACACTTCGATCACGATTACAGACACCGTGGACACACCCAAGCCAAAAGTGTTCGCTGTCTTGCGGTATATCAGAGGGGATGTAAGCCACCACACAGTTATGGCCACCATCTCCTCCACTGAAATCGCTTGCCTCATCTCTGTGGTTCTTCTTTCAAGGTAGGGACGCAGGCGCCCCGCGATTTCAAAGAGGGTGGCTTTGGTCATCCTGAAGTGATATAGCCACTGGTTGTCGTCCCATTTCTCCAGTACCTCCTCGGACCACCACATCCGCCGCATCCGCTCCCTAGCCCACCACCTTTTGGGGCGCGGGACTTCACACAAGACAGGTGCCAGAAGTGGGAAATACAACCTCGAGCGTCTCACGGCATCGCGATGGTTCCTGGCCAGCCTGCGCCTCCTCGCGCCATCTTCGGGCCAGCAACTTTCCAGTGCCACCAACAAGGCTGAAATGACAGTCATTAACGGGGCGAGGACCCCAGCAATGATCGTCGCCAGCTCGTTCTCCATACACCAAACAGCAGAAAGCAAGCAGACAGAAAGAGGAGGAAAAAGTTTCCACGGCGGTTCAAAAGGCGCGGGGGAGGGCGAGGGGGCGGGTTCGTGGGATGATGTGAGGGAACGCGCGTGCGTACTGACGTCATTGATGACGCTGCAAATGTTTCTTTTAAAAATAGGGCACAGCCAATCAAATGCTAGGCAGGGCGGGGAAAGGACACCTTCGGGAGTGGCAATGGTAATATTGTGTGAATGCTCTGATGCTTCCTAAGCCTCATCCCTGGGGAGCCGTGAGAACGCTAGTAAAAGTTCGGTACATGTTAGTGAGGATTAAGGAAAAGCCCGCCTGGATCGCGGCGGGAAGATTTCGGCACCCCGTGAGAAAAGGGCCATTGTCTTATTGCAAATGAACTGTTCTAATAAATCTGATGCTAGGGTGATTACACATAAAATAAATTGTGAAGATCTGGATTTGAAAAGGAGGAAAGGGAAGGTGTCTTCAAAGCAGTTTTGACTGCTTTTTGACATTACTCCGCCAGAGTGTTGGATCTGAATTAATTGTTATGAGGAGATATTATGAATTACAGAGGCCTCTTGCCTTTTGCTCAGGCACACGTGCATTACTTCTCTGCGCTCAGGCAGAAGGCAATGGAATGAAAGGGCAGCCTGGGGAGGGAAGGGCTTGTGTACCTTCCCTCCCCAGGCTCTTCCGCCCATTTCTTTGCCTTTTGTCTGGGCTTATGTGCCTTCCCACTCCAGGCTCCCCCTTCCATTCCCATGCCTTTTGTCCAGGTTCGTGTACCTTCCCTCCCCAGGCCCCCCTCTCCAGTTCCCCTGCCTTTTGCCCATGTGCACATGCCTTCCCTCCCCAGGCTCCCCCTCCCATTTCCTTGCCTTTTTCCCAGGCACACGTTCCTTCCTTCTTTGTGCCCAGGCAAAAGACAAGGGAATGAGAGGGGAGCCTGGGGAAGGATGCCACTTGTGCCTGAGCAAAAGGCAAGGGAATTTGTGTTCCTTCCCTCTCCAGGCTTCCGCCTCTTTTGCCTGAGTGCAGAGAAGAAACCCATGCACACACCTTGTGAATAATCAAATATGAGAAGGTTAAACCCACAAATGCGGAAGGAGAACTGTACAGGCATACCTCAGTTAAAAATGCTTGGACAAAGAAGCTTCTTTTTACAGGAGCCCAGCCCTTTCCTCTTTTTCCTCTCTTTTCTTGTCTTCTCTCTAGCTAGACATTTTTTGCAGAATTGGTGTTGGGAGGATAGTGAAGGAAGGCTGGAGAAAGGCAGATTTTCACTATTGGGTTGCAGGAATACGTCCACAATAAAAAATGTAATAAAGCTTGACCTAGTAAAGAATGGGATTCTACTCTGAATGATCTTACTGTAACTGTCTGTGCTTACGTACAATAGGCAAGGTAAACCAACTGCCCCCATAATCACTTACTGATAGCATGCCTAAAGAGCAAAACAAGAAGAAAAGGGGAAAGCAGAGTGAGGAACGTGCCTCACCCTGGCATATTGTAAAAACATTTATCTATAAGTTTTGCTACCCAAATGTAAATCATAAAAAAAAGTGGAGAATTTTGAAAGAAAAAAGAAATAATCCCAGGATGCATTTTGGGAGAAACTTTCATGTGGTGTCTAGAAAATTCATAATGTTTTTGTTTATTTAATGCAAGGCTTATCTGACCTTGTTGCTTCATTTAACATGTGCATAATATTAGTTTTGGAGAAAAAGTTTGATGAGAATTGTTGAGCTGCTCTTATTTGTGCTGTAGGAACCTAGTCTGTTAAAGAAGTAAAGCCCATGAACAGGTCTCCTTGTCCCTTAATAAATTTCCCTCTCTGATAAAATGTGGTCAAGTACGAAAACCAACCAAGACTTCATCTACAAATTGCTTCCAACCGCATATCCCCCTCAAACTGACCCAGTTTGATAGAAACACCCCAGTAAATCCTCTGCCATCCAACTTTCTCAGCTGCTTTTAAAGTGTCTTGGTTTTTCTTTCTTTTTCCCATATTTCCTTTCCATCCACAGTTTAATTGCTGCAGACTGAATTCAAAGTACAAAAGTAGTTTGTACTCAGTTAACTCAGTCAGAGGGAGACGAGGAGAAGGAGGCAAAGTATTGCCCTTTCTAAACTCAGTATATAAATTTCAGGGGTTCTGTGCTTGAAACAGTAGGTTTGTGTGTTGCTTCTTGCTGACTTTTGTCTTCTTGTTGCCTACCCACAATGCAGTGATGTAATTTAGCTTTACATGTCCCAGCGTTCATCAATGAAATGCTGGATGGTATGCAGATATTCCACACTTTTCCATCTGGGAGTACACACATTGCTCAAGATTGCTCTGTGATTCCAGTCCCCAGAACAAGAAATAGACAAAATCTCTTTTAGTGCCAAAGCAGTACCAAATCTGCAGCTGTAAGTCACAAATGAATCTAAGAGGGATAAAGCCATTGCAGGAATAAGGCAAAAAAAAAGGTTCAAGCTGGAAAACTCCTTGCTTTTAAATTGCTCTTAACCCTATTGATAGTTTAATTATACATTAGCTTTTTAATGTTATAGTAATGTGAACTTTCATCTCTATCTACTTTAACTTTTTCCGATTTTCAGTTCATATTAACAATCCAGCTCTATATATTTTTGTTGTCACTAGGAAATGATCTTTTGTAAAGTTAATGGCTCCGATTCCTCACTGAAGACCAAGCCACGCTAAAATACTTTGCACTGCAACAGAAGCAGCTCACAATAATATATTGGCCATTTCCACACCACAGCAACAACTTTCAACATCCTATGGAACCCTGGGGTTTGCAGTTTAGGGAAGGGCATTTAGAAATCTAAGCTAGACAGCTCTTTGACCTCATAAAACTCAGTCGTATAGGGATGGGGGAGTGATGGAGGCAGTTCACCCTGGGCAGCAATTTTGGGCAGGGCATCCCAGCTCATAGCCACACCCTGTGTGATGTGGCCCGCCCCTGCCCGCTCCCCCTCTATGCATTCCAAGTTCCGCCACTGAGTAAACTATAAACCCCAGAATTCCACAAGATGTTGAAAGTGGAATAATAGCACTATAACAGTGTAGGGCAGAAATGGCCATTATGTGGGTGGAAAAACAGAACTCCTTCCCTTTCATCCAGCTATACTGAGCACTTCCCTTAAGAAGGAGCAGGGGAGCCAAGCAGGGTGGGAGTAGGGGCAGATGATGCCATCATCACTGCTACTCAGAGTGTCCCAGCAGCCAGTTGCAAAGAGCCCCAGTTTCACTATATCACAGCCTGAATGGGTGGTTTGTTCCATGGAATTTATTTGGTGGAAAATGTACTTACTGGAATTCAGCCAAAAGAATACCTGATAGCATCTTAGCCCATCATTAGCTATAATGACATTGACATGAATGATCTTTCATGCCAAACCTCTTTTTTGTCTAGCTAATATCAAGAGCTTTGTTGTATCTCACTTCTTCTTCACTCCCTAAAGGGAGTCAAAAAACTTGGCAAATGGTTCTCAGGAACTGTGTATATATATCTCCCCACCCTGAAAAAAAAACAAGTATTTACCTAAAGGGGTAACTCTGGGATCCATGACCCATAGATATGTGTATAATAACCAGTTTCCTATTTTCAACGGGGAGTACATCTAAGATCTGAGATGTCTGTAGGGATGCCAGTTTGAGAATCCTTGATGCCATTTTGTGCTCTTTGTTTAGAGGAGAGTAAAATTTCTGCATGTGCTCTCTTTGGAATGTTTCTGAACAAAACAAATATTAAAAAGGCATGCTAAATCTCCAGTGCTTTCTCATCCAAGGAAAACAAAACCCTGCAGCATTATCTCTAGAACTACGGGGAATGCATAACAAAACTGTTAACCATTATACCAAAGAAATGGCATTCCACCTCCCTCATTGCACTCTAGGAAACCTGAGGAAGTGGGGAGAAACTTTTTTTCTTCTGTTGAGGGTAGCATTTCTTCAGGCTCAGCTTCAAAATTTTATTTTTGGGGGGACAGTTCTTCAAGTCCCCCAGCCAGGACAAGTTACTTTCCCAATTTCTTTACTCAGGGGTAATCTGTCAAGGTTGCAAGGGCAGAAAGAGCCAAAAGTGAATTGAATAACCTCCTCCCTCTCTTTCCCTCTCTCAATCTCAATCTTTCATACCCTTCACTCTCTTTTTTTCACCCTTGTCTCTCCCTTTCTCTCTTCCTCTGTACAAGCAGACTCCTGGAGGAATGCGGGAATGGATCATTCTAGCCCAGCATGGAAACTATGTGGCCCTCCAGATTGTACTGTGACTCCCATCAGCCCCAGGCTGCATATCCAATTGTGAGGAATGGTAGGAGTTGTAGTCCAACAGCATCTGGAGAGATGCATGATCCCCATTCTTCCCCTATCCAGAGATGATCACTTTCTTTGCTCCATCAATTTTGGCTCCACCAGAGACCCAGCATGGTGCAATAGTTTGAGCCTTGGATTATGACTCTGGAGACCAGAGTTCAAATCTCTGCTCAGCCATGGAAAACCACTGGATGTCCTTGGGCAGGTCATATACTCTCAGCCTCAGAAGAAGGCAAAGGCAAATCTCTGAACAAATCTTGGCAAGAAAACCCTACGGTAGGGTCACCTTAGGGTTGCCATAAGTTGGAAGCAACATGAAGGAACACAACAACAATCTCATCCACTATTTTTCACTCCTTGCCTACACAAGTCTTTTACCTTCTCATTCAGTTACTCAGCTCATTTCACATCATTTCCAACCCCCATCCTCTTCCCATTGATCTTTATCTTTTTGGTCTCCCCCAGCCCCCCACCGCCCATCTCTATGAAATTAGGGTAAAGTATGCAGGTAGCCTTCAGGCCAGTACAACACAGAGATAGAAAAATCTGCTCTCTTACTCCTTGGAAGATATGTTCCATGGAATTTATTTGGTGGATAATGTACTTACTGGAATTCAGTCAAAGGAATACCTAATAGCATCTTAGCCCATCATTAGCTATAGTGACATTGACATCAATGATTTTTCATGCCAAGCCTCTTTTTTAGCTAGCTGATATCAAAAGCTTTGTCATATCTCACTTCTTCTGCCACTAGATGGCACACTAATGGCACTACAGTCCTTGTTCCTGGGAACTTGTGCATTATGACAAAAGACTGGTTCAGACATGCAAGGAGAATACATGTGTGCATGCATACATGAACATATGCATGGATACACACACACACACACACACACGATCTTCATCCATGAGTTACCAAGCATGACTGGATGTAGCTTGTATTGTGAAACATTAGCATGAACTATGTATGAATACAGTCAGTAGCAACATACTGTCTGTTTTTTTTGAAGTATAGCCTGACTAACATTCTTCATGTCATTCATGCATTGGAATGGCCAGAAAATACATCATGAAGAAAAAAGCAGTCAAGTTGTATGTGTAAATTAGGCTATTATGCGCTGAGCAAAATGAGGCTAAATGACTCTAGATTTCCAAAGAAATGATACTATTTTACCTCTGAGCGTCTTTAAAGCATTAATAAATTTTCCTGACTAGCTACACAAATTTTTCCTTGAGTCCATAGCTTATTGCTGTGGATTTCAGATGGGAAATTGGTCTTGATCTCATGCTTATGTTTTGTTTCTCTTCTAAAATTTTATATGCCAGCATAGATTAACATCATTTGTTGTGTCAAGGAATCACCTTATATTTCATCAAAGTATTCATATCACACTGGAATGCCTTGTGATGTTCCATAAATGCAAGAATGTCTACACCTCAGCCTCACGTATTTTTGAGTAGCACAGTTAAGCACAGAGTCCCATGTGTCTTATAAGATATTTTAATCACAAAAAGCATGGTAGCCCTGTCTTCATGCAGGCCCTACTATTTGGCAGGGTGAGTGGCCACTTCAGGTGTGGCATGTAAAGATAGTAAGTTGTTATCTATTTTGTTATGGTTATCTTATTACTGCCACAGATGGAAAGAGACACTTTTGGGAATTTTTTTCATCTCATGTGCCAACATCTTGATGGGCTCTGGGTAAAAAGCACCTGGATTGGTGGGGGGTATGGAGGTACCACCTATAAAGCGCACAAGTCAGCAAAATATCTTGGGCCAAACCAGAGAGTCTTTCTTGATCCATCTGTCACCCAAGGCTCAGATACCCACAGTGCTTTTCATCAACTTAAACTGATATACCAGTTACAGCCCACCCTAGTGAAGAAATATTCCACCTCCAGTGGCTCATGCTCAGGTAAGATCCTGCTTAGACGTGGGCCTCCTATGAAGACCTCTCAGAAGTTACAATCAATTCAAAAATGCAGCAGCAGGATTTTGACCAGGTTGACTCCCTGGAAGCAGACCATGCTGGTTTTGAATGTTTTAACTGGAACCAGGTAGTTTCCAAGCTCAACTGAAAGTGCTTGCTTTGACCTTTACACCTTTCTCAGATTCAACTCAGGCATCATAATGACCAGCTGCTCCCAGTTGAATCTGCTTGCATGTTAAAATCCTCCATTGAGATGCATCAGGTGTTCCCACAATCAGAAATGAGGCAGGTAGCAACCAAGCAGAGTGGGGGGTTTTTCCTGTTGGTGTCCTCCACAAAGCAATATGCCTAGTGAACACTTTCTTAACTTTTAAATGTCAAACTGAGACACAGTACGGTGTAATGGTTTGAGCATTGGATCGTGACTCTGAAGACCAGAGTTTGATTCCTTGCTCAGCCATGGAACCCACTGGGTGACCTTGGGCACATCACACACTCTGAGCTCCAGAAAGCCCCATGATAGCTTCACCTTAGGGTCACTGTAAGTTGGAAATGACTTGAAGGCACATAACAACAACAAATGTCAAGCTAAGATCCTTTTATTCTCTCTACTTAAACACTAGTCATTTCAACAAAGTTTATGTTTTAACGCTGATACTGTTCTATCACTGATGTTTTGAACACTGGCATTTTGGTATTAAAAGAGAAGGATGGTACACATATATTTTATTTTTAAAAAAAACTCTGTTCTTGGCAGTGGCAGAGCTTGGAGTGTGTGGAAGGGAAGCGGAAGGGGGCAGGGCTACAGTGTGAGGGCGGGGCCACTGTGCACAGGGACATTGCTGCAGTGTGGGGGGGTGTGGCCAGGGTGTGCAGGGGCATGGCTATGGGCCTGGATGCCTCAAAAACATTGCCACTGGGAGCGAATCGCCCCCCCCGCCCCCACATTTCTATGTGACTGGTTCTTGGGAGAGGGGTGCGTAAAAACAGAAGAAAGTGTAACCGTATATGCAGTGTTGAATCTTGGGAGTAAAACATTAGGAGGAAGCAGATCAAATGCAGAAATGCCATGTGCTGCTTTCCTTGTTAAAACATAGCAACCATCCAGCCTATGTGTTTTTGACAGAGACTGTGAAGCAGCCTTTTTGAGATACATGGGAGGTGCATGGAAGCCAGGACTAGGAGATTGTACCAGCAGTGAGCTAATGCTGTGTTCCCTTGTACAACCTTTCATTGCTTCCATCCTTTCCGAAAATCCGGAGAGTCTATGGCACATTTCCAAAGGCTGAGCTATCTGTAACTGGAAGGGGGGAAAGGATTTCCCCTACAGTAATTGCAGATACATTACCCTCTAGGTGAATGTTACTCAACAGAGTGTCTTTGTCTCATGTGTGATCTTGCAGGTTGTGCACAGGGTTTTGAAAACAGCATCTTAAATTGATGGAAAATTCCACAGCCCTTGCCCCCAACTTCTCCATTTTTGATATTTTACTGTGCTTCTGTTCTACTCTGTGATTTGCCGGTTTGATGTTTGCAAACGGCCATCTCACCAAGTGGAATAATTCCAAAGCATTTGGCAGACTTTCGGCAATCTTCTATCGTATGGGGAATGAAGAAATCAAAGGGAACAAGTAATCACAAAAGTAGTATTTTGAGATAGGGACAGCCTAAGTGTGGGCCTGAGGCATTGTTTGGATCATAGTAAATGTATGATAACATTCTATTTCCCGGATTAACCTTTCTGCCTGTGTTTTGAGTTTACTAGAAAAAAAACAAATCCAATAAAATGAGAAAACACAATGAAAACAATAAACCATTCAAACATTGAACGTTTCTTCAAACTTGCTAAGAAATTAGAAGACTACATCTATCATTAATTCAACACAACTAAAGTTAGTTGTGAGAAGATGGCTGCATTCAACATTGCCTTAGTGTAATATAAATATCCACATGCGTAAATACACTATGCCTGCACCATGTCACCCATATTCAGAATAGCTCCATTGTGCAACAGGTACTGGGTACCTTTGTGAAATGCACAACTGCAATGTACAGTGTGCAGCCACAATGCACAACACTGGTGTACTTGCAACTCCACTTCTGAAGCTGTCAGCAAAATCTGTCTGTTGTACCATAATGAATAATTCATCCCACATGCATAACATGTCTTACATATGCATATATCAGTAATAGGAAACCAGATCATGACTCATTCATTTCAATAGGGTTACTCTAAGTAGAGCTAACACAGGATCTAGCCCAGAACCAGCAGAAACCCAGTTTAAAAAAAGCATGACACACTTATTATAAAAACAGAAGGTACCTGATATTTTGCATAAACTGATTCTGTAACATTCCAGACATTTGTATTGGATCACATGAAGGAAGTAACATTTTTCCCAATGTAAAGTATTTACATATTTCTCAAGAAAAAAATTGCATTCAAGTCCAGTGATCCAAATATTATGCTGGAATACATTCCATGCCTAGGTGAAAGAGAAACTAAAAATTGCTTGTGTGAACCAATTTGTTATTTTTGTTAGCAAGATGACTTCAGCTTATGGCAACCTTATGAATGCAGAGACATCCAAGTTTCCTTTCATCAGCAGTTCTGCTCAGGTCTTGCAGACTCAGGGCTGTGGCCTCCCTGATTGAGTCTATCCATCTGTGATGCCATCTTCCTCTTTTCCTATTGTCTTCTATCTTAGCAAGCATTATTGTCTTTTCTGAGCTTGTTTGGAGGTTCTAACAAGGGAATGCAGCTATCACTCATTCTATCTGGGATGGTTATGCTCTTCCACCGAATGTTCAGCTTTGGGAGGGATGCACATGAAGTGGTGAGGGAGGAAGAGGACACCTGCCTAGTCAGCCAAATCAGCTGAATCAACCCTGGTGATCAATGGGGTGACAGATGCATGTGTTGTATTTTCTAGTGAGTCGTGTCTTCTTATGATATGACCAAAGTACAACAGTCTCACTTTAGTCATCTTGGCTTCTAGGGAGAGTTCAGACTTGATTTGCTCTAAAAACTTTGCTCTGTTTGTCTTTGTAGTAGCCCACAGTATCAACAGAACTCTTCTCCAGCACCATGTTTCAAATGAGTTGATCTTCTTCCTTTCAGCTTTCTTCACTGTCCAGCTTTCACAACCATACATAGAAATTTGAAATACAATGACATAGGCAATCCTAACTTTAGTATCCAATGCCATATCTTGACACTTATCTCATTCCTTTATGGCTCCCCTTCCAAGGCCTAGTCTTCTGCAGTCTCCATTCTGATCCATGACCGAGCCAAACTTTTTCAATGTCTTCACTGTCTGCTTTAAAGTTATGTAAACCATCTATGGTTATGATTTTTATTTTCTTAATGCTCAACTGTAAACATACCTTCCTTGACTTTCTTTGGTAATCATTCCAAGTCTTTGTTATTATCTGCACATAGTATCTCCATATCTTACATTGTTGATGTTAAACCAATTTTCACACCTCCTTCCTCTGTGTCTAATCCTGCTTTAGAAGTTAAGTAGATAAGGCGGTAAAATGCAGTCTTGCTTGACCACATTGCCAATTTGAAACCATTCCATTTCACCACATTCTATCCTGATGGTAGCCTCTTGTCCTGCATACAAGTTATGCATCAGGATAATCAAATGTTGTAGCACACCCATTTTTTTTAAGAGCCACCCATAGTTTTTCCTAATTAACACAATCAAAGCCTTTGCTATACTCTATAAAGCACAGACTGATTTTCTTCTGAAATCCTTTAGTGTGCTCCATTATCCAATTATGTTTGCAGGGAAGGCTGCCCTGGAAAAAGAGTACCTGAGGTGGAGAAGCGGGGGTTGGAGAAACTCATAAATAATCAAATCCTTGAAAGTCAAATCTGCAAAGTGGAGAGCCAGGTGTAGTCCAGTGATTACTGCAATCCCTGGCGTCCTCCTTCCTAGGGACTGGAATGTATCTTCAGTGTTTCCAATCTGCTGACTATTCTTTTGTTTTCCATACTTGTTGACAGATTTCAGTTAGAACTAGAGAAGATTCTGTCTCTATAGCTTAAAGCAGTTCTATTGGTATGCCATCTGTTTCTGGTGATTTCTTTCTTACGAGTACTCTGAATGCAGCTTCTACTTCATTTTTTAAAAAACTATAGGTTCATCTTCAAATGATTCTTCCTTGAGTGACTTTGTCACCCTTTGATCTCTTTTATATAGTTCCTCAGTGTATTGCTTCCATCAGCTTTTTATTTCTGCTTGGTCATATAATGTGCTCCCCTGCTGGTTGTACAGCATCCCCACTTTTGTCTTAAATTTCCCTTTGATTTCTCAGATCTTATCAAAGAGGTCTCTTGTTTTTTGTTGTTGTTTTTTGTTACTGGTTCTTGTTTTTTTGTTTTTGTCATCTTCTATTTCTCTGGCCCTTTCTGCACGGGCCTATTAAAATGGTGCAGAGCAACCTCCAACGGAGGTCTTCTGCACCGTGAAGTGGACTGGGGCGGACTACTTTTTGTACTTCTGCACCTCAGTCCGCTCTGGAGCGACTGGAACTGGTCGCGCAGCGTGCTTTTTAAAAACCTCTTTTAAGAGGTTTTTAAAAAGTATGGAGCGTGCGACCCCGTGTCGCTCCGTCGCCGCGCTCTGGTGCAGATTTGCGGGTGCGCACTAGTGCGTGCCTGCAGATCTGCCAGGGGCGGGCTTTAGGCTGGTGAGCTTCTCCGGTTGGTGGAGAGCCTCCACCAACCAGAAGCCACCATTTTGGATGCCAGAACAGTGCAGAGTGACGAGCTCGCACTGCTCATCGTCCCAATGGACTAGCCTGGACCCGCCAAAAAGCCGGTGAGTAGCGGCAGGGAGCGTTTCCCTCACCGCGTGCAGAAAGGGCCTCTGTATGGATTATTATAGTAGTTCTCTTTGTCCTCATGTACAAGTTGTTAAACAGCTGCATTCAGAACTCTGACTCTATTTCTGTCACTTTTAACCTTTGCTTCTAGTCTGTCCTTAATTGCTAGAAGAGTTTGATCTGTTATGCATTGAGGCTTCTCTTTCTTCTTGGCTACAGACTGTCTCTCTCTCTCTCTTTTGTTGTTGTTGTTGTTGTCTTTTTGCATTCTTCTATTACAGTGTCCTTGACTTCAGTCCAGAGTTTTTCTCAGTCTCTCGGTCAATTAGGCTTACTAATGCAAAACTATCTTGTTATATTATCTTTGAATTCTACATGGATGTTCTTTAGGTTGTATTTCCAGCACAAGTTCTTTAACTTAACTCTAATTTTTTATATTAGCAGTTCATGGTCTGTGCCACAATCTACTCCTGGTCTTGTTTTTGCAGACAGAATGAAGCTTGTCCATCTTCTGTTTCCAGTTATGTAGTCTATTTGATTTCTATATTGGGCGTCAGGTGATGTCCATGTTTACAGTTGCTTCTTTGGTTGCTTGAAGACTGTGTCTGCAATGAACAAACATTTTCCTTGCAAAATTCAAACAGTTGCTCTCTTGCTTCATTCCTTGATCCTAGGCCAAATTTTCCTATAATCTTTGATTTTACTCTATTTTCTACTTTTTCATTCAAATCACCTGTGATTAAGAAGAAGTCTTGTTTTTCTGTGTGGTCAATTTTCTCTTGGACTCTTACATAGAATATTTCAATTTCTTCGTCTTCTTCTTCTGCCTCTGCAGTTGGAGCATAAATTTAGATTATGGTTATATTGATGAGTTTTCCCTGAAGTCTTATTTATACTATTTGGTCAGACTTTTCATTGTATCCTTTGACTGCTTTTGCTATGTCTTTCCTCACTATAAATACCATCCCATTTCTTCTCAGATTTTGATTTCCTGAGTAAAACACAGTATAATTATCTGACTCAAACATCATGTTCCTGTTCACTTTATTCACCCCAAGTATTGCAATGCTTGTATGTTCCATTTCTTCTTTTATGTGTCTAACTTCTCCTGATTCATACTTCTCACATTCCATGTTCCTATAGTATGTGTTGTGCAACTTCAGACATTCTTTTCACCTCTGAGCATGAAAACAGATGAATGTCCTTTTGGGTTGAGTCCAGTCACATCATTAGCCATAGTTGTTCTCACATTCCTCACAGAATGTTCTCACATTCCTCACAGAACTCACTCTGAGGTAGACCAGAAGGTTAGTGTTTATGGAAATCATGAGTAACACAGCACACTTCTACAAAATTTGACAAAACTTGAAGTTACATACATCCTACAACTTATACAGGTTATCTATACATGCTTAAGTTCACAAAGCATTTGTTGGTCAAGCCATAAATCCCTTCATGTGCCTATCCCCTCTTTAATTTCCCAGGCTCTGTTCTCAGAGCATCCTTACTTTCATTTTCCCCCAGTCTTCCCTAACATGAAATATGCCATAGTGAAAGGAAGCCTTTGAATTACAGCGAAGCAGCAATTAGCAGTACTTAAGTTTGCATACAAAGTAACCTCTTTTGCAATGGTAAATACAAAGGTAAACACAAAGTAGCAATTAGCAAAGAATACGCATTCAACACATTAATGTTTTAGTAGCAGAGAGCTTAGCTTAGCTTAGTTTAGTGATCTGACAGTTGTCTGCTGTATGCCAGTAGCTTGTTAAGTACTACCTAACCTGGGAGTTTTGTCTTCTGGCACTATCTCTTTTTCATTTTGCATTCTTTCATTGTAGGGTTTTCATGGTAAAAGGCATTCAAAAGGGGTTTACCATGTCTCCTGCACAGTACTAACAAGTGTTAGCTATGGCACTACTGCTGTTGCCTCTAAGAGATCCTCTGCCAGTATCACCCCCGTCCACCCACTGTTGCTGCTGCCCAGTAGCTGACTGGCACATTTAGACTAAGTAGCAAAGCATTAAAAAAAAACACTATAGATGACAAAATATTTGCTATAATTTATATACAAGAATGTTGCTTTGGCGTATGATGGTTCTCTGTTGTTCTATATTTGTTCTGTTTTCAAATGCATGAACAAAATATTTCAAATTTTCATTAAAAGATACACACGATACAGGGCCTTTCAGCACTACACTGTTAGGGTGCTTTTATTACACTTTCAACATCCTATGGAATCCTGGGGTTTGTAGTTTAGGGAGGGGCATTTAGAATTCTCAGCCAGAGAGCTCTTTGGCCTCAGTAAACTACACACCCCAGAATTCCACAGGATGTTGAAAGTGGAATTATAGCACTGTAACAGTGTAATGTGAAAAGGCCCATAGTCAGATGAGTACAAATCAACATTAGCCACATTCATTTCTACAGTTCATAGGACTGTTTTCGCTGCAGGCATTAAAATGTTTTTGTCTGGACATGATCATCCAAATTATAACACTCACACACTCTTTTCAATTGCTAAAAATAAGATTAGGCCTATCAAAAGCAGATCAATTAAAATCAATGGGATTCAACCTAGAACAAAGTCCAGTCATTTCAAAAGATTAACTCTAGGAAGGACTAATGTTGATTAAGCCAAAAGAATCTTGAATATCTTTTAAATATAACACCAATAACTAATACAATTTCTGCTGTTCTATTGCAAAATGAGGCAGTGGTGTCAAACATTTTTCTTCTACAGTTCTATGTGGGAAGTTTTGATGTTATTTTTAACCATAGTGAAAGTGACACTTGGATCATCATCATCATCATCATCATCAGAAAATTGCCCTTCCTACAGCCTTTCATGACTTACATGGACTTTTAAGATTTACATCTTGCCCACAGATCTATGGCCTTTTTCACACGGGGTTAAAAAAAATGGTGCAGAGCAACCTCTGCGGAGGTCATCTACACCGTTACGCGAATTGGGGTGGATTACTCTCGAGTAATTCCACACTGCAATCCGCGTTTGGGTGCCCGCAAGTGGCGGCGCCACGTGCTTTTGAAAAACCACATTTTATGTGGTTTTTCAAAGGCACGGGGCATCCAGCCCCGTGCAGCCCTGTCACAGCGCCTGTATGGATTTACGGACGCACGAAAGGGCATCCCTGCAGATCAGGCAGGGGGCGGGATTTCCAGCTGGTGAGCTTCTCCGATTGATGGAGATGTTTTAATAATAATAATAATAAGGATGGCATCTCACCTCTAAATGAATGCCTAGAAGCAGTAATGGACTGGATGAGGAAAAACAGACTGAAGCTGAATCCAGATAAGACGGAGGTACTTGCTGTTAGGGACCCCAGCCCAGGTATAGAGGTTTGTCAACCAGTTCTAGACGAGGTCACACTTCCCCTGAAAGACTGTGTCCGCAGCTTGGGAGTGCTCCTGGACTCGCCGCTTCAGATGACAGCTCAAATTGATGCGGCAGCCAGGAGTGCCTGCTATCAGCTTCGGCTGATACGCCAGCTGCGCCCCTTCCTGGACTTGGAACACCTAAAAACAGTGGTACATGCGCTGGTAACTTCACGGCTTGACTTCTGTAATGCGCTCTACATAGGGCTACCCATGTGCTTAGTCCGGAAACTTCAATTAATTCAGAATATGGCAGCCAGGTTGGTCACCGGAACATCTAAAAGTGACCACATAACACCAATTCTGAAGTCTTTACACTGGCTGCCTATTCGTTTCCGGGCACAGTACAAGGTGTTGGTTTTTACCTTTAAAGCCCTTCATGGCTTGGGGCCAGCCTACCTGCGGGATCGCCTTCTCGCATACAATCCGCCCCGCACACTAAGGTCCTCTGGGAGGAATTTACTGCAGCCAATCAGAACTAGGTTGGCTGCGGTTACCCAGAGGAACTTTTCTTCTGTCGCTCCCAAGTTATGGAATGGCCTGCCGGAGGAGACCCGGCACATTACCAGTCTTGACTGCTTTAAAAAAGCAGTCAAGACCGCTCTCTTCCGACAGGCCTTCCCAGATTAGTGTTCCACCGCCTCTCATCATTGTCTTCTGTGTTAATCTTGTTTTTAATTTGTTTTAATTAACTAATATGTTTTAGGGGGATAGAAGGGTTGGAGGGTGGGGAGGATAGGGTGCGTTTTAATGTTTTAATGTTTTTATATATTTTTGTAATGCCGCCTCGATCCATTGGGAGAGGCGGGATAGAAATAAATTTTATTATTATTATTATGATGATGATGATGATGATGATGATGATGATGATGATGATGATGGAGAGGCTCCGCCAGTCAAAATCCGCCATTTTGGGTGCTGCCAGGCACCGAGGACGCTGCGGGATGCTGCTGCATGTAGAGCAGCGAAATGCTCTGCTCCGCGTGACGACGGAACAAGGTAAGCCCACATTTTAGCCTGCGTGTGGAAAGGGCCTATATTTATCTTTTTCTATCTCTGTTTTAACCTTGCTGAGCATGCTTCAGAACAGATTTTCACTCTTGTGTGACTTTGTCTTATTATGGACCACTCAGGCCACCATTATTCTGAAAAACAAAACTTTTGTTTTGACCTTCAGATGACACCATTCCAAAAATGCCTGCTTAATAACTATTGTCTCTCCAGGGTAAACCACAGTGGGAATGCTGTGGCCCATCAAATCCTCAAAGTCTCCCTTCAAAAATGCCTGGTCAAAAAAGTCACATTTTTGACCGGTAAAGTACTCCCTTGCCCAACCCAAAACACTTTAAAATTGTCTTTTTAAAAACTGCACCTTGAAACAGCAAGGCTCCCTTCCCCAATGCCATGAGATCAATTCTGGCCATCCAAAATTATGTATGTGATGGTACACTGTGGCTTTCCAGAGGAGGACAGAATGGGGTTATGCAGCACTCTGAGCTCTAGAGAATGTCAATCCTTGTTCTCTAGTTATGTAGTAAGACATGGATATATCTTCTATATCTTCTGTTCCAGTGCTGGTCAAAGTTGTAGTCCATGGACTGGTTCTGGTCCATGAGCCACTAGCTGCTGGTCCCTAGAGAGTTTCCAGGAAAGAAAGTAAAAAATTATAGCCAATGGTCACAAATAGGGTATACATCCCTGTTACTTAGGCAAAGAAAAATGTCACTACAGCACATTAGATTGATTTAGAAGCATTGCTCTGTTCTTCATTTCCAAATAGAAAAATGGGTTTCAAAGGAGTTAGAAAACTCAACTGAAAAGAATAATAGTGTATCACATAGTTTTCTGCCAGTATTCAGATGCCCTAAAATGTTCTGGAGGAATTTCCTGTCCAGGTAGACACTTTTTTTGTATGTGCAAAATCCACATATCTGCTTTTGAAAATGAGGGAAATACTGCACAGAAATATTCATTTGCTTCTTCGGCAGAGAGGAAGTGACAGTAATTATTCAGACATGTGTGTGAGGTTCAAATAATAGAAGATTACATCCCTAATGCCATAGAACATATAAAGACAGGCACACATATTTAGATATATAGGCAAAGACTATATGGATATGCATCACAATTACATGTGTGTCTGTGGGAAGGGGGCAAGGCATGATGGGGAGAACATGCACCCAAGGTCCAAACCAGGTCAAGGAAAGGACATGGAAAGGGGGTGGGTTGCCATGGTAGACCTATCTGTCTCACCCATCTCCTTCCTTGAGTGTGGGAGAGTATCAGGAGAGGATTTGTGCTGCTGAGAAATTGGGCTAGATCTATCTTTATCTGGCCAGGCAGCAGCTGGTGGAGGAGGAGAAGCAAAGGAAGGTTTTTAAAGGGCTGCACAGCCTGATCATAGCCACCAAGAGGGAAAGTTCCCCCAGAAAAGAAGTGCCTGAGGCAGAGCAGGAGTTGAAGAAACTTGCAAATAATCCAGTCCATGAAAGTCAAACCCACAATTGTAGAGGGCCAGTTGTTTTCGCAGGCTTGGGGAAAACGGAAACATATGTAAAAATACCAAAACATCAGGGGGGAAAAATAAGAGGAGAAAACTTTAACTCCAGAAAGCCTGGTGAGGATTGTGCATGCTCAGTGGCCACAGAATTTTGACTGCCACTTTGGAGGGCAGAAGCAGAAAGAAAGGAGATGTAGCACAGTGGGGAAGGGTATAGCTGACTGACCATCTGGAATCCTGAATTGGAGCAGTCCATATTGCACCATATGGCTGCAGGTCCCATATGCGTGTGAGCAGGTGGCTTGAGTGAATTAAATTCAAAGGATATTACAAGACCCTGTCATCACCATTTCAGCAGGACTACTCTTTCCTTTGTCTCAGCACTTCTCAGCCCTTTTGAACTTGAACTTGGCTTCCTTTCCCAATTTATATTACCTCCTAAGGTCACCCACACACCAACATTTATTTATTCCAGAGCTGAATGTACACAGATTTTTGCAAGTGTGCATTCTCCTAGTACTGCTGCTGCTAAATGTGTGGAGTAATCTATAATGGTGTTCAGAAAGGAGTGGAATCTTCCTAAAGACATGTTACCCTGATGACAGACCCCATCCCAAGGAATATAAATTTGATATCAAATATGCCCGCCATGCCCAAGTAGGTACATAGACCAAGAGGTCAAACAACTGAAACTAGGTCAGGCCAGGAAAATCCCCAGTCATGTTCCCCTCATGGACAAAGGGTCCCCAGCCAAAAACAACCAACTTGAGGGAATTATTGGCTTTTCCCCAGGTTGAGTAACTCCAACATTAGTAAGCCCTACACTGCAAGGTCCATCTGCATAAACCAATCATGCAAACTACCAAGTTGCCATTGTGTGGCATTTCTCCCTTTGTTTTGGCCATTGTTCTTCCCAAGAGAGGGCTGCCCTCAAGGTACATTTTGCCCTATAAGTAGTCCTAGTTTTTGAAGGTCTCTTCAGAGAACTCCTCACCATGCTAGCAGACCAGCACTCTGTTAGTCGAGTGATCCCCTCAGCCGCTTCTCTTCACCAAGCTCCATTCTTCTCGCTGCTACCTGGACTGAAGACTTCAGGATATGTGCAGTATTACCAGCTTTGCACCCTCTCCACTGAATCCTCTATCAATTTTCACCTCTTTCTTTTCTCAATAGGCCTTGTGTGCATGAATGAGTGAGTGCATTGGTGTGTGAGAACACATTTATTAATAAAATCCAGTTATTGGTACAATTGTCTGGCTTTTCACTTGGTTTGACCCCATAAAAATTGGATAAAAGATCCTGCTGAGTTACCCTGCCCCTCGTTTGGCTACAGCTAGTGCTCCACTAATTTCCCCAATCTTTGCATTTTTTGAGTGAATCAAGGTATTCCCCAAGGGACCCCTAGAAATCAAGGTAACAGACTCACAGAGGGAAAGGTAAGCACAATTTCTGTATTTCCTTCCTCCAAAAACAAATTGAGATAAGGAGTCAGTATAAGTGCAGGAAACCTGCTAAAATGTAGCATCCACTATCAAGTAGGGTTCCCAGATCTCAAGACCTGTCTTCTCCTGTCTTCCTGGTAAGTGAGGAAATCAGGGTGAACAGGGGAAAAAGGTGTGGTTGCCCCCACTCCCGCAGGCTGCTTCAGATTGACAGCTACAGACTTTCCAGGGTGTCCAGCTGACCATTTCCTGTGCCCATCAAAGTTTCTCAAACTGAAGGTAGCACCGGAGTGAAATGTCTTTGGTTGGACGGTGTGTGTGTACATGTCTTCAAAGCACTTGTTGACTTATGGTGACCCCATGAATTTCACAGGATTTTCTTAGGCAAGGAATACTCAGAGGTGGTTGGACTACTGTGTGTTAAAATCACAGGTTGCAAAATTGTTAAAAAATGATCTAGCAATTTTTTTTTAAAATATAGGGTTTTCTGTTTAAACAGCATTTGGAAAACTTTATTTGGTGGGAGTACAGCTTCCAAACTATACTCACAACTTGCACAACAACAACCTGTTCTCACACACACAAAAAAGACAAAAGTTTGCTTTTTACCCTGTACCTTTATGATTAATTTCCAACCAAAGAATTTTTAAATGTTTTTAAAGGACACATTTTGTTTTAATTCTTGTACCTATATCTTAGGTTTGGGACCTGAAACCTCATGTCCTAGGATGCTCCTGACCTAATATTCCTACTGTCAAGGGATATTAAGGGACAAACCACATATCTGGTTGGTAGCGTGGTTGAACAGTATGCTCCTTATTAAATGTCTATTGAAGTAAAATCATACACAATATTGATTTAAAATCACAGATTAAAAACAGTGTGGCACTAAAGCAGAAAATCCATTATGTAAAACAATCAGTTCTGAAATGGCTGCTAGAATTGATGATGATGATGATGATGATAATGATGATGATGATGATGATGATGATGATGATGATGATAGGACAGCAAAGAGAGAGCCAACCTAGCCTCCTCTAGGAAGAGAATTCCAGAGTCTAGGAACAATCATAGGCCCTTTCTGGATGGCATCACTAAAATGCACCAGCTATGGGTTATTTTAGTTTCAGGGGCCATGATTCCGCATTACGTTGTAGCCATCCTGTAGCTGTTCTCTAGCCATCCGACATGTCCACAAGTGTAGCTAAAACATTGTATTTCAACTCCAGAAAAATGTTTGTGGATGGGACGGCTACAGGATGGCTACTGTATGGCTATGACATCGTGCAAAATTGCCCCGCTCCCACCTGCCGCTCGCCCCACCCCTGTCCACCCTCCACCACTCTCCACTCTCCCACCCGCCACTACTTGCCCTGCTGCCACCACTACATTGAGTTAATTGAGTGCAAACATCTTTGCACTTTGCACTTAGTGTGCATCACTTGAAGTAAGCTGAGGGCAAAGGGGGAAGTGGGGGAAGAAAAGAAAAGCTAGGACCTTGTAAAGAAGGTGCAAAAGTGAGACAAAGGATTAATTGGAACTTTTCCTGCCAAACTGAAACAAAGTAAACACAAGGGCTAGCATCCTGGTAGCACCTTACACAATGGCTTAAGTTGTTTTGTGTTGTTGTTTTGGAAGTTGAAATTTTCTGTTGACCTCACACAATGACCAACCCCACCATCACCACTTTTCAGCTGCTACAGAGTCCCCTATACCAATTTACTGGCTGATGGGAACAGCAGCGAACAGACCACCTATATTCTTATATCTAAGCACATAGCACTGATGCCACCCTCCAGGACTTCTAGAGGGTTCCCAGGAAGTCCCAAAGGATGCCTCATCACTGTGCGTGCAGTCATGGTAGCATAACTTCTCTGCCATTCCTTTGCTCTCCAAAAGCCTTTGGAAAAGGCTGCAACAGCTTAAATGTGGCTTTGGACAGATGAGAGATGAGACATTTCATAATTCTGTTTGTGTATAACTTTGCTGTAGGTTTCTTGATGGTCATGGTGTGGTTAATAAGAAATCAAGTGTGATTAATCTGAATAATGGCAACTGCACTCTAGCAATCAGAAGAAGACAGGGCCTTGGAAGGGCAGCTATGAAGGAGCTAGATAAGATCTTCAAGTGTAAAGATATGTCATTGAATACTAAAGTTAGGATTGTCCATTCCATTGTATTTCAAATTTCTATGCATGGTTATGAAAGCTGAACAGTGAAGAAAGCTGACAGGAAGAAAATCAACTCAGTTGAAGAGTGGTGCTGCAGAAGAATTCTACAGATACCACAGACTGCTAGAAAGGCAATTATTATTATTATTATTATTATTATTATTATTATTATTATTATTACCCCACCTTTCTCCTCAAAATGATTCAAAGTGGCTTACAATAACTTAAAAGAGAACATAGTTAGTAAAACTATAGCATACAAAAGTTAAAACATACATTAAACGAACAGTAGTAATTAAAACAATGTTAAAATACATTATTAGAAACATCATACAAATGACAATTAAAATAACCAGCATCTTTCCTCATACTAATTATTTATTAAATGCCTGCTGAAATAAGAATGTCTTTAGTTGTCTCTGGAAAGTAGGCAGGAATGGTGCCAGTTGGACCTCTTTGGGAAGGGAGTTCCAGAGCCTGGGAGGAGCCACTGAGAAGGCCCTCTCCTGGGTTCCCACCAAATGCACCTGTGGAGGTGGTGAGACAGAGAGAAGGAATCCTTGAGCAAATCAAGCCTGAATTCTATCTAGAAACCAAGATGGCTAAACTGAGACTGTGATACTTTGAACTTATCTTGAGAAGAGATGACTCAGGAGAAAAGACAATAATGCTTTGAAAGGTAGAAGGTAGTAGTAAAAAAAGGAAGATGGCATTACAGATGGATAGACTCACTCAAGAAAGCCATGTCCCTGAGCAGGGCTATTGATGTTAGAGTGACCTGGATGTCTCATTCACAGGGTCACCATAAGTCAAAGTCAACTTGATGGCCATTAACAACAACAGTAATTCTTTTCCTATCATCTTCTGCCTAAGCATGTGCTCTCTATTAAGCATGGTGAGATGTCCAAGGTGAAAATTATCTAATTAAAATTATCTAATTACACTAAGAAATCAACACAACAAGGAGCAGCACCTAACACTAGCATCTCTTTAAGCAGATGACAGAACTTTTAAAAAATGACTTTTCTCTTTCCAATTGATTGCAATGAGACTGCTGCAATTAACAAAGCCGAATGGTGGTATTGTATTTTTAACTAGAGCAATCAAGTTCTATTCTTTCAGATCATCATCCAAACAACTTTGGGACTTATAAGAAAAGATATTTTAATAACTGAATCAGCAATGAAAGACATCAAAGCAGAAGCATTTATATCCTTCCATAGGCTCAGTTAAGTGGAACAATCAAGTGAATATTAAAAGGATTCATTCATGCTGGTATTTTTTGAGTTTTTGAGCTGACGCTGAAAGTCCCCTTCCATTTCCATTCCTAAAACATTTTAAGAATGAGTAAAGTAGTATAGATATCTATATTTATGATCAATTCTTCAGTTCACACAAATACTCAGAAAAAAGAACATTCTTAAAACTTTTTTAAAAATCCTCAAAATTTCAGTAGTGAAATACAAGAACAAACAAGCAAATCAATACCTTATTCTAGATAACAAAGAGAAAAACTCAATTTAATCTCTCTGAGGCACAGATTGAATGTTTTTCTTGTGATTGTAGGAAGAGTCTTAACAATTTGTCTAAAAAGGCTAAGTTCTTCAGCCTCATAGAGCTCAAACGGTAGTGAGTCCAAACATTCAGAGTTACCATTGAAAATGTTCTATTAGGTATCAGCAACAGGTAGATTTCTAGACGAGTTGGAACATGCAACATTGCAGAACTTCAGTGATAGGGGAGGTTCCAATAGGAATAGGAACATTTTCAGGTATCCTGGCTGCAGTATAGATGTGTACATTCCTATTATCTCCAAACTGGAAACAATCAATCAATTTATTTATATACCACCTTTCCCAAAGGCTGGGAGCCAAGGTGATTGACCCTAGCTAGGGAGGATGGAACCTGTAGCCCAGCGTACCTGGAAGATGACAGGCTGTGGGTTTCCAAGTCTGAGCGTGAGTCATGCGCTGCACCTTCAGACCTTAACCCCACACATGGAGGGATAGGTGAGGAGTCAGAATAGACAAAAGAGTCATTGACAGCACAACTTTTGGGTACAACCATATCAATTTATTTATTGATTGATTGATTGATTGATTGATTGATTGAATGAATGGCTATTTCCACAGCTGTCTGGGTCCTGCCAATGTGTGTCACAATCCCAGCAGTGCCTTTGCCAGGATAGGAGTGCAATGGCAACACTCCCCTCCATATCCGGTTGGCTCCCTGCAGAAGGAAGTGTGAGTGACACGCTCCTGCCTTCCGCAGTGCAGCCTGCCTCTTTCCCATGCTGCACTGGAGAAGGAAGTGTGTGATTGTGCTTCCACGCCTGCTGCATGGCTGGGGTGATGGGAGCATCATGTGGCCTCAGGCAAGTAAAGGATTTTTTCCATTAAGTGAATATCCTGTGATGTGCTGGTTGGACCATGATGACCTCATGCAAGCACAACTCACGGACTGCTGCCATCACATCCCCATTGTGGGACTGTGATGCCATGCAGAAATGACCTAAAACATTTTTAATTCTTGAGTAGTATTATGTCTAGTTATGCTCTGCTCTACAATCTTACTCATTTCACCGTACATTATACACTGACTTGGCAACGTACATATGCTCCATTGCATGCACATTGATGAAATGATACATCTTTTCTTTTGTTCTTCTCCTTTTGTGTTCTTGCTAACACGTCTCTGCTGCTTGACTCGAAAAGTGCTCAAACATTATATATTCAGTCAATAGCCAAGCAAATTGCAACATTCACAGCTGGCATAATTCCTCAAGGCCTTTCTCCTTTTGCTGAATATTGACACTGCATTTTATAACTGTCCTGAAATTACCCCTCATTAGCTTTCAAAATCTTGGGAGATGGGGAAAAATTAAAACCCTTTCCAACATTAAAGTCTATGCAGGAAGACAAGGCAATATTCTGTTTGGGCACAAGATTTTGATTTGATTAAGCTCTGTAATTATCAATCCAAATATTGATAATCTTCATATCATTCAGTCTACTTACGGAATCAATTTCATCTAGAGATCAGTGGGGTATTTTTCTAGAAATTATTTGCTGGATATAATGCAAACTTTAAAAAAATCAGGATTCATTTGGTGCTAGGTTAGGTATATGGTGTTGGGGGGGAGTTGCAGTATAAGTCAGGGAGTTGTACAGTTGCGAGAGACCAAAAAGACCTTCCAGTTCAACTTCCTCCCATGCGAGAATACACAACTAAAACATGACTGAAAGATGCTCATCCAACCTCTGTTTAAAGACCTCCAAAAGTCCACCATTCCCCAAGTGAGTCTTTTCCACTGTCTAACAGCTCTTGCTATCAAGAAGTTGCTCCTAATGTTTGGGTGGAATCTTTTTGTTGTAATTTGTACCATTGTTTCATTGCATCTTCTACATGACTCCCCTTCAAACATTTAAAGAGGGTTATTATATCTCATCACAGTCTTCTCTTGTCCAATTTAAGCGGGCAGGGGAGTAATTACACCTTTCTGATATAGATTATTGTTTCCTTTAGATATTTAATAATGTCAGCTATGAAAAGCCAACAAAGTACAGTGATAATATGGTTCATGATATATTCCAAATATAACATAGTTCTCTGACTAATGTTTATGACATGGAACCATGCTTTTTGCATGGCTCCTACAGGTGGCTTACTAACAAACATGTGAATGGCAGTAAACTGAAGAATTTTCACCGGTCAGGTTAACTAAAGAAGTTACATGAAAACAGAACAAATGGATGGATGTAATCTTCACAATGTTACATGTCACTAATTACATGTCACACATTAATATGTAGCCTCTGGCAAATAAGGATAGGTTGCTGGAGGATACCAGAGAAAATCTTACTTAGGGATGGGCCAACCAAATCTGTGAATCTTTGAATCCTTGACAAGGATTTGAGATTCATGGATCTGAATCCAGCCGCCAAAATAGGAAAGTGGAACCTTTCAAATCCACTGCCAATCAGGCCCGCAGGGGCGTGTAGGGCCCACAGTCGCTGTGTCCTTGCACGCCCCAAGCCCTGAGCTCACACAATCTTGCAGCAGCAGGCCAGAAGGAGAGTAGAGAGTGTGAGATCACGCTCCCCCATCTTCCTCTATCTGCCCTGGGCATGATTGTGCCAGGGCGGGCTGGCAGAACAGCGGGGAGCGCGAGATCACACTCTGCCTATCTTCCCCCACCTGCCCTGGGCATCAGCATCAGATGGGAGGGACACTAATTGACAGCACTGACCCTCAAATGAGAATTCTGTCACCCAGTGAATAATTCTTCAGTCCCCAAATTTCTAGCATGGCAGTATCTTTTATTCTAATTGGACCATGAACTTTCTTCCAGAGTTGAAACTGCACTGGCTGAACCTTGCACTCCAACTGCTTGATGTAGGGTATTGGCCAATGTAGACCAGCCTCCTACTTGATGAAGGATAATAATCAAAATAACCAACTTGCCCAATTGCCTTTTAAAACCCACCTAAGCAAGTAGCAGCAATGAAACTGAATGTGCTCCTGTGCCAACTGCAACTTTGTGGACAATACAAGGCAGAATTTTTAGCTGGAACTCCACTTTCCTGGTACCTCGAAAAAGAAAGCTGCTTGGGATGCTTGCCTGTACCTTCAGGCCAGAGTTCTCTCCATTTTTTGTTCATTCATTTTGGGTTCCAAGTGGTCTAGCCTTTCACCTGCAAGAAAGAAATCTCAGTATTTCTCAGCAAACATTTTATTGTTATTTTCACATGCCCTGTCACTTCTTGCTAAATTTTGATTACTGTATCAGTTCCGTTAAAGTAGGTTTGGGCAACTACATTCCCTCCAACATATTACAGATGAACATCTAGACACATGTAGCCAAGCAACATCAAATTGTGGTAAATATGGCAAGAATTATTAATGAGGAAGAACACACAGGCTAGGAGAGACTGCTGCAGTTTGCTTTGGCCTGTTTCTATGGGGAAGAACTAGGTTCTGTCCTCCTTCCTGCTGAGTTAACTGAGTACAAAATATGTTTACACTTTTAACTCAGTTTGCAGCTTCTGAAGTAAGCCAAGAGCAAAAGGGAAATGTGAGAAGAGGAGAGAGATCATGCTCTTCCCATCTTCCCCACCCACCCTGGGGACGATCATGCCAGGACAGGTGTGGAGAAAAGAGGTGAGCATGAAATCATGCTCTCCCCATCTTCCCCCAACCGCCCTGCGCACGATTGTGCTCAAACTGGAATGTGGAGGGAGAATTGGTGCCTCCCAGGACCACTAAAGCCCTGATTGGGCAGCGGGCTCCTGGGCACATGAAAATCACAGCATAAAGCCACGTGTGCACGCTTGAGGCTACCTGTTCTCCCTCATGTTGCCTGTTCTCCCTCATGCTGCCTGTGCCCTTTGGCTTCCTGTGCCAGCTGTGCTGCCTGTGCTCCATCATTCTGCCTGTGCCCTTTCACTGCCTGTGCCAGCTGGGCTGCCTGTGCTCCATCGTTTTGCCTGTGCCCGCTGGGCTGTCTGTGCCCACTGGGCTGCCTGTGCCTGTTGGTCTGCTTGTGCCCGCTGGGCTGTCTGTGCTCCCTTGTGCTGCCTGTCCCCTTTAGCTGCCTGTGCCCAGTGGGCTACCTGTGCCCGCTTGTGCTGCCTGTCCCTGCAGCTGCCTCCCTCTGCAAGGTAATAATAATCTCTGTTCTTTTGACTTGAGACTGGAGGATAGGGATTGGAAATTATTGAGACTGGACTAGAGATTTGACTTGAATGTCCCTTGCAAGACTTGAGACTGGGACTTGAGGGTAGATAAATTGACTGGACTAAAGGCTTGTATGTTTTTTTAAGTGCCTTCCTTGTTGCAGGACTTGAGACTTGTCAAATTCTGCTTCAAAAATACTTTTCAGCAAGTGCTTTCTTTCCCTTGCTTTTTAAACTGTTTTTTAAACAAAGGATTCAAAAGATTCGAGATTTGTGAGATTTGTGGATTCCCAGAAACTTCCAGGGATTCAGATTCAGATTCAGAAAATTATGGATTCGTCCCATCCCTAATCTTACTTTTAATGACGAAAAGAATTGTCAAAGCCATCATAACAAAGAGAGAACTCTTCCTGAAATCTCTCTCTGTCAATAAGTTCCTATGAAACATTAGTTGTTGCACATTTGCTGGAAAGTTTGTTCTAACAAAAGAAAGGAACACATCCTCATTAAACAGAGTTACCAGGTCTCAGGACACCAGCTAAAGTCTCAGGGATTTATTGTGCTTCTCTGGGTTTCCAAGAGTGAGGACAAACCTCCAGGTGGTACTTAAAAAAAAAAGGAGACAGTTTGATTTTTGTATCTGGGCTGTTGCTAGGACCTCTGGCCTCAGCACAAACATGTGCAATGCTGGGACACCAAAAAGCCAGGAGCAAGACAAGGTCACTGGGGAAGGAGCCAATGTGTGCATGCAGTTGAGCCCAGCGTGCCATTTGAAGCAAGACAAGCACAATTTCCACACTAAGCTGTTATAGCGCGATGATTCCACTTGCAACATCCTATGGAATACTGGGGTTTGCAGTTTCAGGAGGGTTCAGGCAGCCCCTCCCGAAACCGCAAACCCCAAGATTCCATAGGATGTTGAAAGTGGAATCATTGCTCTATAACAGCTTAGTGCAGAAATGGCCAAGGAGTGGAGGGTCACAGTTGCAACATCAGTCTTTTGCTACAAGCCCTGGTCAGTGGGACACAGAGCTCCTTGAGTAGCCCCCAGAGAGCCCTGTGAAAAGAAAGGACTCAGCCTCTGAATTCACCAGAGTTGTCCACCCTGCTGTACACACTATTATTTCTCCAAAGGCCAACTTAGGCTGGAAGATTTAAATTGGTCAATTTTCAATTTCCTGTGAAATAAAGAGTATTCAAGTCTATACAGACATATCAGGACTTCAGATCATCCAGTAATCATTAACTGTTCTTTTCCAAAACTAGTACTTCTGATATTTGTCTTGTTTCAAAAAGGGGGACTGAGAACAAACAATTCAGTAAGGGTTGCAAAGACAGTCTTATATAACTGCCATGAAAAATAAGGGAGGATTTCCCATTGCTGTATTTTGTCAAATTATTCTTTTTAAGGGAGAAGGAACAGGAGGAGGAGATACATCTAGTAACAGACTTGGTTTTTGTTGGTTCTAAAATGCCCAGCAATGCCCATCTATTTCTTACAAGTGCCATTTGTGAGTAGTGAACCTATTTGCTCTACTAACTGCAAAAGATGTTCTCTTCATTGTGGCCTCCTCACATCTACTATTTTATTTATCTGTAAGGTCATCCTCAGGCAGACTGTGGTCCATTACAAAATGAAACTTGTTGTTCTGTAAGGTGCCACACAAGATTCTTTGGGAGTTACTAAATGTATTTTTTGCAACTTATTTCTGCCTATATTACATTAAAATACCAGGATGATCTTTCCAAAAACACCTTTGCAATGAAGACAATTTGATTTAACACCATTATTTATTGTAATAATTATCATTATTGCTTAGTATGCTGCTCTTACATGGTTGTTCAAGTAATCTCCATTCCATGGAAAAGATCCAGTCCGCAGCTTCAGCATCAAGTTCTTCCAGAATGCTTCACCCTAAAGTGAAATGCAATTCTACCCCATTCTTATTGAACTGAGAACAAGGCCAGCCCCAGCACTAGGCAAAGTAAGGCAATCACTTAAGATAGTAGATCCTTGTGGGATGGGGAGACGGGGAGATAGCAGTAGCGTATGCCCATATCTATTCTTCTGAGCTCCACAGATGTTCAGTTAAAGGGCAGAACAATGTATGCCACCACATGATGTGAGCTGAGCCCCTTAAACTAGACTGCTGTCTCTCCAGCTTGGTGGAGGATGCCATCCCATTGAGTCCCTATCTAAAGTAAAATGTAGGAGTGTCATCTTCTTTTTTGTTTCAGGCAGCAAAATGTATAGAAATGTTTCAAAATACATGCTATTTGTAAGTTGTTCACCGCCTCGATCCATATGGAGAGGCAGGATACAAATAAATAAATAAATAAATTTGTTGTGTTCATACCAGACTGAAAGGACATTCTCTGCAAAAGGTTAACTATGTAGTTACTCTGCTCTTCCTCCAAGGACTTCAGGAAAGACCATGTGTTTTATCCCATTTTATCATCATAGCATCTGCCCTCTAAGGTGGAGTTTTAGATGGGTATGTAGGTATATATTTTAATAATTTATATACTGCATCACTGGAATGGATCTCTGGGTACTGCACATTTAAAAAATTAAATACACAGTACAATTCAGAACACCCTGGTATATTAAACAACGATGTATAAAATTGACAAATATTACTCTGTGAGGTTCATGTGGTATTGGATATTTGAATTCCCATCTCCCTAGTCCACAAACAAAAATGAATCCACTCTCTTACACAGCCTGGTTTTGAACAATTGCCCTAACACTGGCTGGTAATTTGGACACTATACACATTGCCAGTTGCTAGAACATTTAGTTGCTTTGGCCAAATCATCACTGTAGCATGAATATCGCAGGCTGTCAGCATAGCTTTTGGGAACCATGAAAGCTCAAACAGACTAAAACTTCTCTAAGCCTAGTCAAAAACGGCATTTGAAAATGGTTAGAAGAGAACAAAAAGGATCTTATGCCTGTTATCGAAAGTCAGAGTCATTCAGACTGTACAAATGGACCTAGATGATAAAAACAATAATGAATCTTCCATTTTCTTAATCATGCCAAACCTAAAATTATATAGTGAAATGAATGAGAATTGTGCAGGAAATAGTATTAGGAGGATAACAGAAAGAAACACTGAAACTGTTAGCCAGGTTAAAGCTGCCATTTGGATCCAGGAAACAAACCTGGGTTCTGTCGCTTCTAAAAAATTTTTTTTAAAAAAGACATCTTTATTAATAATTTCCAAAAAACAAGTACATAAAAGAAAAGAAAAAAATAACATCATCAAGAAAACATAGCCATTTCCACACTACACTGTTATAGTGCTGATATTCCACTTTCAACATCCCATGGAATCCTGGAGTTTGGAGTTTAGGGAGGGGCATTTAGAATTCTCAGCCAAACAGCTCTTTGGCCTCAGTAAACTACAAACCCCAGAATTCCACAGGATGTTGAAAGTGGAATAATAGCACTATAACAGTGTAGTGTAGAAATGCCCATGAAACATATGAATTAAAAATAAAAAGTACAGAAAAAGGAGAAAGAAAGAATAAGAAAGAAAAAAAGAAAAAGAATCTACTTCCACCCTCCGTTATATTTTAGCAGCCTCTCAAAGATAATATCCAACATTTCTCTTCCTCTTCTCCCTCAATTCATGCTTTTCAAGAAGAAAGGTAAATGAACTTTCTTCTGCTAAAGTTTAACATATCTAGCATAGCATCTCAACACTATCTATTACATGCCACATATTACATTTACATGATAAATGACATTGTTACTTCGGCCCAGGCCTACCCGGTGATAGCACTCAATATCGTTTTTGATATCTAAACCATTCAGCCTTCCTCTGCCACCCCACTCCACGTGTTTCCGAGGCCTCCGGACAAGCACGTAAACAGGCACGGCTGGTAATTGTTGGGCATTCCATTCTCCACCTAGGCAGGCAGAACAGAGCCAATCCATTGCTTCAGGGACCTCTCCTGCAAACACCTTTTTGCTTAAGTGTGACACTAACAAAGGCGACCGGCTCTGAGCCGATAGTCTTACAAAGCCAAACTAAGCACCTTGCATTTGCATACTGGCTACACTATTGTTGATTCAGCACTAAGCCGATCATGTTAAACTTGACCTTTTCCAAAGCTTTGTCCCGCTCCAAACCTGCATTGTTCTCACCGAGTAAGGCATGGCCTGCAGTCACGATTTACCCTATATAAACCCCCCAATTCCAAGACCACCTCAGATCGCTCCTGAGTTCCATCCAGCCTTGCTGCCGCTTTGTCTGGCGAGCCGTCCCCTCAGTCCTACGTACTGAGACTCCATATCCACGAACTCAATCTTCAACTTCTTCAGGACTACGAGAAAGGTGTCATATCACCCATTTCCCCCGAAAATCCCTATTTCCAATTCTCCCATTAGCTGTGTGATTGTGGTATCTTTACTGTTTGTTTGTCTTTCAATAAAACATCGTTTTGCTATTTTAAAACTGTCTGACTGCTTGACTGACCTGACCCCGTAGACGCTGGGTTGCAAGATCCTGCTACATTACCCTGCCTCTTGCTAGCTTTAGCGAGTGCTCCAGCTAATTTTCCCCAAAGTTCTGTTATTGTGGTTTGGTTATTTGGGCACCCCTCCCGGGACCCCCAGAGAACAGGGTAACAACATTACATGATAAATGACATTAATGCTAAGTGCTACCTGCTGACATTTTCACTAGTTAAAACTGTAGATCTATTACATTTTACATTTCTAAATCCAGATATTACTATACCATTTTATATTATAGAATCCTTACAGCATTTATTAAGTCAAACCAGTTTTCACTGTCTTGAATTTGTTATTTCATTTTGAACATAATACCAGTGCTGTGGCTGCACTGTTGTTGTTGGACACTTGTCAGAATTCTTGTGCCAGCCTTTCCTTGCAACAATACAGTTGAGAAAAGAGGCTGGACATGTTGGGAGAGCTTGGAAGAGTTGCTTTTTTTGATGACCCTCCAAAGTCCAGACATCACAGCTAGTAGAAATGCTAATTGCCAACTACTGCCATGCCCCCAATAAAGTGCTGTTCAAGAAAATGCAAGTTCTGTCACTTAGTTATGTGCCATTTTAACAAAGTATTTTGAGGCTCTTGGAGTTCATCAAAACATGGAGATTAGCCTAACATCACAAAGAGGTTTGTTGTCCTTACATGTCCATGTTATGGAAATATTCATTTGCACCTCCTGAGACTGGTAATAAAACAGTACACAACTTGTCAATGAAGCGCATGGATTTCTGGGGAGGCTTGGGATGCTTTTGAGAGGAAAAAAAAATTGCATGCCAAAGCTCATACGCTTTTGGGAAATGTGGCATAACTGAAATATACACATTTTTTAAAAAATGCTTGCACAAAAATCAATGGAAAAATGGATACAAGGATGGGTACCTTAGAAAAATGAATAGAAAAACTTGGACATCCTGAGGAATGTATGAAAAAATATACACAAATATTTGTGTGCAGGCAAAAGTATTGCAACCCATTACAAAAATTACAAATGCCCATGGGTTTCTGAGAAATGCAATGATAATGAGACTGATAGATTTTCTCAAACCTAATTTGAGTAGGAAAATTATACCTGCCATGGGACCAAGCCAAAAGAATGTTGTTTTTTGCATTGATGGCAAGTGTCAACAGCTCATGTGGACAAGTGCTACTTACACCATTTCAGCAATATTCTTCCCTACTCTTTCAGGTTCACCTCCAAGCAACAGCCTTGAACAAGCACCCTTCCTATCATATGTTATTCCTCAATTTTTAAGACAGAAAGAGAGAGAAAGAGGGGGGTGCATTACATTCCAACTTTCTAACTAATTGAAGATGTTCAAGGGGATAATTGGTGGTGGTGACACAAGAATACGGAAATAACATCAATTTCATAATATCAAGTTATGGGTTCAAAGGCATTAAAATGGCAGATGTTTTTAAAAAAATACATTTTAAATTGTTATCTCTTTGCATGGTTAAAAAATCTGTTCCCACAAAAGTTCACATTCACTCTTTTTGTCCATCTGTAGATTTAATTGATTCATCTCTAATATCTTACTGTGTATTAGGATGTAATTGTCAGTAGAATACACAGGTGAGAAGTTTGAGGGTTGTCTTTCTTGTCTTTCATCATTTCTTGTGGTTCATTTAGTCTGGTTTGGTTGAGACAGAAAACAACAGATGCTGTTTTCTTATTCTGTCATCCACTTTCTCATTTCCCAGTTCCCATTACTATGAAGACTGTTGTTGCATTAGGGCCGTCACTGATCTAATAAGATTGTCCATACTAAAAGCTTGGGCAATATACGGGGTGGACCACCCAGCTCCACAGTATTCAGCTTACTAAATCCCTCACTTCTGTTCTTTTATGTTGGTAAATTAGCTTACCTTTTGGTATATATTCTGAGGAAAGAAGTGATTAAATGGCAGGGGGAGACTGAATGCAAAAATCTTGGTGATAAGCCATTTTTTCCCCACAGTAAGGGCTGCAGTTTTATGCACACTTATTTGGAGTAAGCTGCATTGAATTTATTGGGTTTTACATTTCTGAATAAGCAGATATTTAATCAGACTCTAAGCAAGTTCAGATGAATGCTAGGTCCATTTTTCACACCCTGGAGCATATTTTGATGGGCAAATAGAAACAGAGGTGAGCAAATGGGGTGTCAGAATTCCTTAACTGATATACATTCAAGTTCAAGTTCAATTGCTGATAACCATAGTTCATCACAATGTAAGATCAAAGAGGTTTAACAAAAAGCAAAGTTAAATTATAATCTTGAACTTCCAACTCCATTTCTAATACTACTAAGTTTACAAGTAAGGATTAAATATACAAAATAAAATAATAGAAACATAAGACTTCAGACTTTTGGGAGTGCCTTATAAAAACTTCGACAGGCTTTTGCTCATGCCATTAAGAAACTCTTCTAGTGATTCTACAATCTTTATTAAAAAATATAAATTCTATTTGTTTGGCAGATGAACCAATTATATTTAATAGATAGCAACCCCACAATGTATTTTCCTCTGATTCCTTGTGACAAAGGACAACTAAACAAATGGTGAAGGAGGCTCTCAACTTCATCCAGACTACAGCAACAGTAGCATAAATAATAAGGGAGCTTAGCTAATTGGCCATCCAACAAGATTGTGAACCTAGCTAACTAGCTCCCTCCTCCTCCTCCTCCTCCTCCTCATCCTCCTGCTTCTTCTTTTAACATTTCAATTTTAAATAGGTAGTCCTCTGAGCCTGAAAGAAGTTTAAGTAAATTATACTATGGGGACATTTTAACTGAAGTGAAAGAAGTAAATTCTTCTTGTGGTTAAATGCCAGTACTGCAAGCCACAAGGTTGTGAGTTTGATCCTGCCGGGCTCCAGGGTTGACTCAGCCTTCCATCCTTTCGCAGGTCGGTAAAATGAGTACCCAGCTTGTTGGGGGCATGTATAGAAATGTTTCGAAATACACGCTATTTGTAAGTTGTTCGCCGCCTCGATTCATATGGAGAGGCAGGATACAAATAAATAATAAAAAAAATTAACATGTAACTTGAATTCTTTCTTTGTAAATTATCTTTCTGGGAAAAATAAACTTCTGAAAAGCCAAATTTATGAACATGACATGATATTTTGGTACCAGGACTTTTCATTGGAGGATCTAAGAGCCAGGGTTTTTTTTCCAGAAAACATAATTTTGCTAGGTGACTGTCTGGCATTCTTTTTCAGTCTTAACCTGAAATGAAAAATAGACAGATCTTCATGAGCCAAGGCTGTGATTGAAGTGCTGCACTGTGCTATCTTTTGGGTTCCTCAAGACAGTTCTTAAAATTCTATTCTGGATGCCATCCAAGTCTAACCAACATGAAAGGCCCAAATCTCAGATAATTATCCCTATGTATTAAAAGGGTGATAAATCCCCTCCATGAAATTACAGACCAGTTGGTCTGACAGACATAGTGGTAAAATATATGCCTGCTATCTGTCAGACAAGCTAGAGACTTGAGTCACAGAAAATAATATCTTAAGTGAAGAACAGGCAGGATTCCGGAGTGGAGTGGATATTCTACCTTGGACAACTGCTTTGTGCTGAACCATCTGGTATATAAATGCTCAGGACACAGGAAAGACCATCTTTACACAGCATTTGTTGATCTGAAAACTGCCTTTGACACTTTTGACAGTGAGCTTTTGTGGCTCAAGTTATCTAATACCAATATTGATCATCACCGTCTGTTCCTTGTTAGAGCACTTTACTCTGATACCTCCCTGAAGATGAGATCATCCTCACCGGGATCGCTTACAGAATCTACTCCAACAGGCAAAGGAATAAAGCAAGGATGTGTACTGGCATCTTTCCTTTTTAACTGTTTTATTAATGATATTGTATATCATATGAGAAGCAGCATGATGTAGTAGTTTGAGTGTTGGAGACCAGAGTTAAAGTTAAAAACAAGTAAATAATCTTTCCTATGAAAAAAACACTAAAAAAACACTAAAGCATTTAAGACTTGAAACGCATACATTCACTCTACTGTCTCTCTGCAAAAGTGTCACTTACCACTTTCTCAATCGGTTCATTTATCTGTTTGTCAAATATGTCTACAATCTTTTGCTACAGCTAAGGATTCTTTTTACAAGTTACTCCATTGTTCTCTTTCTCTCTCTCTCTCTTCCCTCTTCCCCCTCCATTTCCCTCCCTCTCTGTTTCTCAAGGAGAGAGGCAACCTTCTGGTTTTCCTAAAATATGATATGACACACTTCGCAATGCAAAAAAGAAAATATCCTAGGGCAATTGTGCATCTTTTCTCATCTAAGTGTATTTGCTCTATATTAAGACCTCTGATCGCCCCAGCCCTGGTACCTTAGACATGCTTAAGCAAGTATTGCTTCTGACTGAGGATGTATAGCTCTGAATTGCCAGACATAAAAAATAAATAAATCAGCACACCATATCTAAAATGCCATTTTAACCCTAGCATTGTTCTAAATTAGATTCTTTGTAGAATTCTGTGGGATTCTGCAGCTACTTTATGACACATCTTTGTAAATATTCCTTTAACAGACTCAATCAACATGTGATCCCTCTGAAGTATAGAGAAACAAATATGAATAGAGAAATGCAAAGCCTATTTGGGGAACATCAAAAGTTAGTTGCACTTTTTGATTACTCCTGTTCAGTACTCCTTGTATGAGCCCAGTATATCTCTAAGAACATCTGGGGAGGCCCTTCTCTCTGTCCCACCACCCTCTCAGGCTTGTTTGGTGAGAACAAGGAAGAGGGCCTTCCCAGTGGCTGCTCCCAGACTTTGGAACTCCCTTCCTAGAGAGATTAGGATGGCCCCATCCTTGTTCTCCTTCTGTTGACAGGTCAAAACAATTTTGTGCCATCAGCCTTTTACAAAGTGATTAAGATTGAGCTTTTAATGCTGTGCTGTTTTTAAGATGTGTGTATATCTTTCTAATACATTTTAATATTTTTAATATTTTAACTTCATAAAATATTTAATTATTGTATATTTATACTTTTATGAATGTTTTGTATATTTGTTTTAATTTGTGTTGTTTTAAATGTGGGACCACCTTGAATCCCATTATTGGCAGGATATAATGAATTAAATAAATAGAGTATTCTGAAAATCTCCAGGGTTCAATAAATGTTATTTTATTATATGTACATGTAATAGAGCCCCGGCCATCACAGATGAAATGTAAATGACAAAGTCTTGCTATCATGACAAACAACATTGTTTTCACTGGGAGCAGGTCATACATTCTTCAATGTATACAATGGTAAGACATCAAGTAATATGACAGAAACAAGGGGTACACTGTGTATGTCTACTCCAGTAATCAGATACAGAGGGGGAAAAATAGAATCCTCATTAGAGGTGTACAGACACATATTTAATTTGCCCTAGTAACCCATCATATTCACCAAAATCTATCTTAAATGTCTGGTTTTCCCAAACTGCATATACCTTATAACAGTTCTTTCCACAACTTTCAACTAAGAGTGGCTTAATCAATCAGCCAGCCTGGGGTGGGACAAGGGATGTCAGGCTTGAGGTACATGACTTGAGAAAGCTCCAGAGTAGCTTGCTCAAATTATAGGGATACACTAAGGCTATCTTAGATGAGATTATCTTTCAGGTTGTATTTAGGGAGCCTCCCAGAAGTCATCCTTTGCCCAAGAGCATAACTTTCCATCACCAATCATCTTCTGCATTTTCTATAGGAAGCAGGCACTGAAGAGTGTAATGGATAATGATATAGAGGAAGCCAGAAGAAGAAGAATCTAGTCCAACAGGTGTGGTCTCTAGGAAGCCCAGTTCTGGGTTCAAGGTGCTCTTGGAAGACAGGCTGCACCTCACACTTGAATCTGGATTCATGATTCTCATGATTTTACCAGTGCTCTTGATCTGGCTGGCTGAAAGCTGAAGTTATTACAACAATCAACTACAACCTGAGACTCTTTTGAATACTGTGCCAGATTGCTACTGTGAGTTGATGCTTTTTAATCCAGTGGTTCTCAACCTGGGGGTCGGGACCCCTTTGGGGGTCGAATGACCATTTCACAGGGGTCGCCGCTCCTTAATCCTGCCCCCCTTTTAAAAGAAGGTGGCCTTACAGCCAATGGGAGCAGTGCTTCTGAGACCCCTGCACTGGGAGGAAGGGAGAGGAGGCGTGCTGGGCATTTCCCCATCTTTCCCTGCCTGGTGGGAAAGCACTGGAAGAGCCTGAGGTGGAGCCGGAGGTGAGGAGACCGAGAGGAGAGAGCTGGAGCCAGAGCGTTAAGGCGGAGGTGAGGAGAGAGGACCCCGCGCTGGCGGGAGAGAAGAGGAGGCATGCAGCCAGGTGCTGCTTGGATGCTCGCACCTGCACCACACACACACACACACACACACACATGGAGGGCTTCCCCTTCAGTGTTTCTTTCCCCTTCATGCCGGCTTACAGAGTCAGAGCTGCTTGCCGGGGCAAGTGCGCTCGTGCCCGCACCCCCACACACACACAGGGCTTCCCATTCAGGGTTTATGGTGCTGCAGTGGGACGTCTGGGAGGTAAGACCCCATCCCCTCATCCTCTTCGCCTCACGCTCATTCATGCCGGCAAACAGAGTTGCTTGCTGGGGCGAGCAAGCAGCTGGGCTCCGCTTGCTTCCCAAAGTGGCAGGGCTGCAGCAGCGGCAATTGCCCAGTCGCACATTCATTCTGGGCACGCTGCTCCGTGGGAGTTGTCGGTGTGGCTGTCGCCTTTGGTCCGGCAGGCAAAGGGGGAAACTTTCCTGTGGCTGATCTGCCATCCGATGGGGGAGATCGGTCCCTCTGAGACCGAGAACTCGGTTGGGAAAGGAGCAGGGGGCGTCAGCCAAGGGCTTCAGTTTGTGTAGCAAGATCCCCCAAGGCTCCTTGGTTGTTGTTGGTTTTTTTTGTTTTGTTTTGTTTTTGTTTTTTGACCCGAAAGCGCTGCTCTGATCCGTCCTGTGGACTTTGGTGTAAAATGTGGGCTGTTTCGGCATTGCCTTTGGGAGTGACTGGCTTTTTGAACTGTGGAAACCCAACATTCAGAACTAGAACTACTGCCTTAATTCTGGCATTGATGGACGCTTTCTGTGCTTAAAAAAGGGGGGAGGGTTACCAGTTTTTAGGCACTAGAAGTCTATCCAGAGCAGTGATTTAGGGCAGTGTTTCCAATCTATTTGATGTTGGAAATAACTAACTAACTAAATAAATAAATAACGAAAATGATTTTAAGGTTGGGGGTCACCACAATATGAGGAACTGTATTAAGGGGTCGCGGAATTAGGAAGGTTGAGAACCACTATTTTAATCCCTTTTTGGGAAAACTCACTCAGACTCTTCATTTTTAAAGATTTTGTAAAGAATGCAAAAAGTTTAACATGGTTTATTAAAAATGTCCCTAAGTTATTCTCTATCTTGTATAATGATAAGCTTCTTGAAGAGAAGACACTACTACTATCTAAGATTTTATCTACTACCCAGGTCAGCTTCCTACAACTTGATTTTATTTTATTTTTATTTATTTTCTATTTTTGCAACAATTTTGTGAGTAGACTTATCTACATGCTTATGTACATACTTTATTCTAACAGTGCATGGTTACTTTTGAATTGGTGAAAAAAATGTCCCATGTAAATCACTTATCTAAAATTTAAAATATGAGTTATACATTATACAGACTATATTATACCATTATAATATTATAATACATTATACTATAATTCCCAGAGTCCCTAAGTCCTTGGATTCTGAGAGCAGAAGGCTAAAAAGAACTTTCTCCAAGTTGTGCCTGTAATAACGGCCCTAAGTTAGACGCAGTTTACTGGTCAGCATCATTCTCAATGTCCTTCATTTTTAATAAATGTGAACCTTTAAAATACTGCCACTAAAGATTGAGTTTAAATGTTTCATAAAACACCCTTGAGCTATTCTCAGTTTCTGACATTTCCTGGAGAGATCATATGTTATTTCTACTGAAGATGTTATCTGTCCCTGCGGTCAGGTTCTTACAGAACAAATAGCTTGAATTTTTGTGCAACTATTTTCTGAATATGCTTATCTACACACTATACACATACTTACTTCCAACAGTGCTTCATCCTGTTCAGTTTCATCTAGACAAGTAGCAATCAGCACTCAGAATTAATATCCACTCTGTATGATCTGTGGGTACCTGATCCTCTTATTCACAGTACAGATCATCAGCAGAATGCTACATGATCTAGTGTCACCAGATCTTGGGACCTGGACTTGAATTTCAGGACCTTGAACTTTTTCTTTGGTTTTCAGGGCAAGGGGGAGGACTCTCAGTGAAAACACTGCCTTGGAGTGAGTGAGTGAGTGTGTGTGTGTGTGTGAGAGAGAGGGGGGGGGTTATAGCAGGCAACTTTGCCATGGCTACTATAGACTTCCCAAGGGGTCTGCCTAGCTACCTCCCCATTTCCTCCTCCCCACTCTCAAGTATGTGCAAAACTGGGAATTGGGAGTTCACTGAACATACTCTAGCTTATACTATATTTATTTATTTATTTCTTCCTCTAGCTTGAATCTTTGGATTCTGGGGGACAGAACTCTACATCTTCACAGCAAGAAAAATCAGATGGCAGAAAAGTATGAATTGCATTTCCTCTGTTGATCTAAAATAAAGTTTCCCTTATAGCCAATGCCATACATATTGAAGATCACTATGCATTTTTGGTGTGGAGGATGGGTTGGCACTGACTGTTCCACCTCAGACAGCAAAAACTCTTGGCTCAGTCCTGTCAATAGGCATTCTAGGCCATTACCAGAAGGCATCCCAGTCTATACCTCTAGATTTTTAGCCATGACTCTTGAGTGTTTATGGCTTTTATACTTTATAATAATTCAAAGCAGAAGTAGGGTGTGTATAGCTTTATATATGTTGCTGGTCTGCAACTCTTATTACCCCCAGACAGCATACTTAGTGGTGGGAGATATTGAGAACAGCAATCCTACAACAACTGGAGGGATACAATTTCCACAACCTGAACTAAAAATCCTGAAAGTCACATGAGCCCACATGCCCTCAAGTTTTTCCATAACTTTCAACAAAAGGGCAATCCCTGTGCATGTGTGTCTTAGATCTCTCATATCCCCAAGAGATAGCTAGATCAGAGCATCAGATAAGAATTTCAATTAAACACAAGTTTTTCAGTTAAGGCACTTCAAGTCAACAAATATCCTAATCCTAATTATTCACTTCAGCATATCTGCCTATAATTAATGTAATCTCCATCCCAAACATTTATGTGGCAGCAGGAATAAATCTTACATATGGTTTATGACTTTGTTAGAACTGCAGAAATAGTTGGCTTACAGATTTCATCATTAGCATTTTGGTGCCTCATAAAGTGACAATACTTTAAGTTCAAATGCTCTGTGTTTTATCAATTATGGATAATGGATTAGCAATTGTAAGCAATATAGCTAATCTGAGTGCAGTGCAAAAACTATCTATTTATAAAAGAGTTAAAATGAATGTGTCTGCAAATGATCAGGGTTTCTATAATTTTATCTATTTTGCCATAGCTGGAAATATATGCATGCAACACACATAATCTCAATACTCAATGCTCAGTGGTCCATAGGAAAATACAGTACATAGGAACAAAAGAAAGCACATGAAAGGAAAGAGAGATCCCCTGTACGATATGTTGGATAGTGCAATTTCCCAGTCTAAATGTTACAGGATAGGGTGTAGAATCAAGAGAGCAACAATATCTGAAATTCAGTGGTCCATATATTTGTTAAGGTTGCAGCCTTATAACGCCTTGGCTTCTATTCTGCTTAGACATGTATGGGATTGTACATATATAAATCAGGAACACAGCTACTAGAGTGGGTAGTTATAACCTATCCTGTTGATATTCATAGGAATACTAGGTTGGACAGTCAGTCAAGGTGTTCGCCTAACACAACCTGGCTTACCATGATGCTCTGACTGACAAAAAAACCATTCCCCTTGCAGGTAGAGGTATACCTGAGGGAGATTCACCAGAAGATATTTCTTTTCCTTTCATACACAGAGAGTAATACCATTCCTGGACCATAGAGCTTGTGAGTATTCCACTACCCTGCCATCTATCACATCCTCATCCTGGGAACCTTCCCAAATTCCTCCCACTGTTGATGTTTTCTCTCCAAATCACATTCCTACTTCTTCCAAAAATTCTGATGACAGGAAGAGCAATTACTTGGTCAAAAAGCCAATTTCATCCTACTCTTAAATGAGAAAAAATCTAAAGAAGGCAGAACAGAATTGACAAGGATCAGTTCCAGCTTTTTTACCCACCTTGAAAGTGGCTATCAGTTTCTTAAAAACTCAGGCAAAATACTTGTTGGGGGGGAGGATTAGAGTGGCTGCTATGATGTTTTTCCCAGAAAGCTCTGTTCTGAAATGTTATTGGAATGTTATAGGAGATATGCCCAGCTAAACCTTGGCCTTGTCAGCAAACATTTTTCCTTTCATTTATTGCTTTTATTCTCAGTTCTGTTGCTGACTATTCAGTATCTTAACATTTAACGTTTTAACATTGAAACTACTTTTCTTGCTGTATATGTTGTTGTTGTTGTTGTTGTTGTTGTTGTTGTTGTTTTAGTTTGGGAGTAAAGGACCCCAGGAGCATCTACCGGTTGGAAGCCATCCAAATTAAATCAACTTAAAACGATGAAAAACCAATCTGTTTTCACCATTTAAATGTGTTCCACACTTTAAACTAAACACATGTCAACAAGGACATTGGTTGGTATCCTATTAGTTAGTCCCAATTAGAATAGTCCCACAGACTTAGTTCTAGAATGCTAAGTCAACATGTGGATAAATCCTATTGATTCAATGGCTCTACTCTAATTGGGACTGACAATAGGATTCAAAACATTATGTGGCATGCTTTCGTTTTACACTTACAGAATCCTGTGGTGTGGTTTCATGAAAGTCTTTTTTCTCTAAAGCTTAGTTCTGAGAAGTGCATTCTATCTTAATATACAAAGATACTCAGAAGCCTATTCACACATTGTCACTTTGCACATTTTCCCTTTTCCTTCTCAGCACACAAATACACTATAGTCCAAGAAAGTTTATGCCAAATGAAATTTAAAACTTGATGGCCCATCAAATTGTTAATCCCAACTAGCATAGACCCACTGGATCAATAATAATTTGGTAATTTAATAATTTTATCCTTTGATTCAATGGTTTTACTCTGGTTGGGAATAAAACTCAATATAAGTCTAAGATGTCGCATACTCTTTGTTGGTTTTTCTGTAAAAGAACACCACAACCAAATTTTCTTTCTCCCCAATATTGTAGCAATTAACTCTGGAGGTTTTCAATCAACCTTAATTTTCTATAACTTTGGAACTGAGATAACAGCTACCAGTACTACAAGTCAAAATCTTAAAACTGGCTTTTCCGGCTTTTGATATAATAGCAAACTGTATTTAACTGAAGTCTTCCTAAATTAATCACAGCAAACTGACAATGGAACAGAGAAAGGGAATTGCATGGAGAGAGCACGTAGGCAAAATGGTCATGTATATCTCAGATGAGATATGTATGTACAAACTGAGCTAGTAGCAG
Organism: Ctenosaura bakeri; assembly: GCA_948474755.1. Lineage (NCBI taxonomy): Eukaryota > Metazoa > Chordata > Lepidosauria > Squamata > Iguanidae > Ctenosaura > Ctenosaura bakeri. Next base: position 14,247 of record CAOLHI010000744.1, on the reverse strand, counting down.
CTTATGTACATAAAATGCTGGACTTTTGTAGCCATTCTGAAAATAAATGCTATTTGGAGATAGCATCAATGGGTCTCCAGGTGGATAGTCATGTTACTTTGCTGGAGCAACAAAAAAAAAAATAAAAGTATATTATAACACCCTTAAAGAAACAAAGAAATTCATTTTGATTTGTTCTGCTAGAGGGAAAATAGCAGGGGGGAAATCTTAGGAACTCAAAGCTAAAACCTTGTCATTTGGTAGCAAAACAATCCTAAAGAGAAACTTCCACTGCAGCAGAGTAGTAAATCCTTGCCTGCAAGCATCACCATGCAACTTTGACCTTTTTGCCATGGAAAACTACTAGATAACCTCTTTTTGTACTTTACTGCTCTAAACTAATAGTACACTGCCTGTAACAGAGATCAAGGGCTACTTCAATGGCCTTTGGTATCAGTGTTGACCCTCTGATGTTTGACTGTCAATGCCACTGGCTTTCACAAGAAAAAAAAACAGATCTTTCCAATGTATACTACATATATATATATATATATATATATATATCAATGCCAGCTGCCAAAATATTATTAACTGTATTATTAACTGCATTTGCAACAGAGGCCAAGATCTTGTTAGTGGCATCCACACCAGCATGCCCTCCGTGCAGCATCCAAAACCTTCCCTCCACAGCTGTCAAGTCCTGGGAGGGGCCTCTGCTACTGGTGCTGCCCCTGTGTTTACTTGCTTTGCTGCCCAACCCACGAAATAACAAGACCACAGAGAGAGCTTGGGTTGAACTAGGGCAATTTATTAATATGCCTATTTAACAAGGGGTGAACTTCAACTTGAACTTCAACTTGAACATGAACTTGTGTTTTATGATCTGAGGAGAAAAACGGGGGGGGTATATAGCATCCACGGACTAGGGTCAAGAGGCAGCTCCCGACCATCTCCCCTAGCCGTTGGGTGAAATACCGGGCCCCAAAGCCAACCGCTAAAGTTGCATGAAGACTTTTGGCCAGCCCTTGTCTGGAAGGAGAGCTCCAAGGCCCACCCCCCGCTGCGCAGCAAGTGGGGTGATCCCAGGGCCCTCCCCAAGGATAGGATTTATCCTACACCCCACAAGAGGGGGTGCCATAGGTACACACCGAACCTAAGCCCCCCCTGCCGGCCATGGATAAGGGCAAGCATCCGCTTAGTCCTTATCCCCCCATCCCCTCAGAATCAATTCCAGCCCCTTTTGCAAATCCTGTAAAATTTTTGATTGCCCTCTGGTGACAAGTATACGCCATCATGTCAATAAATCTCCAGTTTACTAAAAACAATGTCGGTAAGGAATGTAGTAACCCAAGCCCTGTCTCAAGGCACAACGAATCTCCCTATTCGCCAATTGGCGGGCTCGTTCTATGTGCCGGGGATCATCACACTCTCCCCATGTCCTTTGTATCAATGCAGACCAAACAATAGAAGTGTGAGGCCATGTGCCTTGCATAAGCCGCATATCATGAATGGCCTATATCACCAAGGCCTTTCCTTTTAGCAGTCCAAGGTCATTACCACCCAGGTGAATGACCAGCACATCGGGGGAGGCTCACCGCGCTCCCTGAACAACATAAGCCGCATATCATGAATGGCCTGTAACACCAAGGCCTTTCCTTTAGCAGTCCAAGGTCATTACCACCCAGGTGAATGACCATCACATCAGGGGGAGGCTCACCGCGCTCCTTGAACAACAGAGGTAGCAAGCCATGCCACTGCAGACCTCTCTTTCCAAGCCAATGTATGGCCGCCCAATCACCCAGTCCCAGGTTCGGGCCCATATAACCATTACGAGCTTGCCGCTCGGCCCAGGAGCTGAAACTGTGACCGCAAATCCACATTCGCTTCCTCTCCTCCGCAGCAGGTCAATCTGGAAAGGAACCAAAACGTTAAGGCAGATCAATTGGCCTGACATAGCATCTGAACGCCGAGAATTTCCACCTACGCATCCTCCTGATGTCGTCAGCTTTCCTGCCCATCTGTGCTGCAGTGGAAGCAGCCCTTATGCGAAATGAGTGTGTGCCAAAATTGACTCCCTACAGGCCCAATTGTAGCAGGGCCTTCTTTGTAATGGTCCAGAATTGATACCTAGTGAGTGGAGTTGTGTTTGCATGATAAAAAAGAGGTCCCGCATGTTCCTTTGTTAGCAGTATAAGCTCTAAGCGCCCTTACCGGGCCCAAGGTTGCATCAATGTATTCCCGTAAGGTCACAACATCGCTCCGTTTGGCCTGATCTGTCTTTGATCCCCTTATGACCAGACAGAAATTCCGCTCCCCTCAAGACAGGTCCCGGAATTCCAGGGCCCTGTCCGATCTATCCTCTTTGCTCTGAACGACCAATTCACTTATTCTTAGTGCCCCGAAAAATGCAATGAGATCCGCTGAGTGAAACAAAAGAGCCTCATATGTTGAGGAACACACTACTTTCCATGCATCACCCAAACCCCTCAGGGTACCAGGAGAAAGTGGTTGCCTGTTACCTCGTACCGTTTACTTGCTTAAGGACCACACAAAGGTGCAAAATGTGGTCTACTGGGAGTGCCAAGTGTCCTGCAACCTTTTGGACTTACGAAAGTTGCTGAATTCCCTAACTGCCTTGCTGTAACCCTTCTTAGTGCTGGGTGCGATTGACATACCTATCATCCTCATTACCTCACCCCGCCAAGATTCCACAGGCCAGCGGACATCGGTTCTGGTAGGGCTGGAGCCAGTTCCCTAAAGCGTTCCATCTGCATATGGGAAAGAGAGTCAGCCAAAGAATTATCAATGCCCGCAACATGTACTGCTTTGAAAACAACGCTAAATCGTAGACATTGAAGCCCGCTCCAGTCTCATAACACGCTATTACTTTGAAGAAGGATAGTTGATCACTCTGACTGTAGCCTGGCATCACACCAAACTGGGCGGTGTCATTTGCTTACTTACATGCCCAGATGCGCACTGCTACCCATATTGGGAAAACTCCAAAAATTTTCAGGTCAGCTGTGATGCCCGCTTCCACCCCAACTCCCGGGCTATCTCTAAGCGCAGCACCTGCCTCCGAAAAAGACACTGTAGCCAATGGAACCTGTTGCATCAGAATATATTTGCAATGTATCCTTGACTTTAATTTCATCACGCCAAAAGGCGACACCGTTAAAAACAGCCAAGAACTCCTGCCATGCTTCTAAGTCTAACTTCGACTCTCTAGTGATCCTAATTCGGTGGTGTGGCTTGGTGACACCCTTAGAGGCATTGCAAAGCCGCCTGATAAACGCCCTGCCACGCGCCATCCCCTGCAGTCAAAATTCAGATGCCCTAATATCTCCTGAAATTCCCTGAGAGTCGCTTTGCGCCTACCCCAGAAAATTACCACCCCTGACCCGAGATCCTGAACTTTAGCTGGCGGCAATTTATGGGCTTGGTTTACTGTCCAATTCGATTCCCCAAAAATGTAAGTCCCTGTGTGGGGCCTTCTGTTTACTCGTGTGCCAAGGGCACCCAGTTCTCCCATCAAGGATGCGAATTCTGACAAAGAAATGTGCATTGCCCGGAGCCCCAGCATCCGACAATAGAAAATCATCTCAATGTTGCACAAAGCCCTGAAGGCCTAATTTCCTTTTAATGACCCATCCAAAAAGGTACTGAATGTCTCCAAGGCAAAACACGACCCGAACGTCCCATCAGGAGGGAGTGTTCAACGTAAAATTTACCCTCAAAGGTAAACCCCAAAAGTTCAAAACTGGATGGGTGCACGTGTAGTAGGCGGAAGGCTGACTTGATATCTGCTTTGGCCAGCTCATCCCAAACCCCATGCCTGCGCACCACCCGCACTGCTGTATCAAATGCAATATACCTAACTGAACATACCTCTTCTGTGTACCATGGCACATTTGAGTTGCTGTTGGTACACAGAAGTGTGCCTCATAGATTTCCCCCTTGGTTCATGTTTTTCTTTGGTCTTAAATATGATTTATCTTGGATTTAGTAAAAGAAGGTAAAGAAGGTGGCTGATTCCTGACCTTCTTTTCCCATTCCTTTCATTTCACTGATGCTCAATACTAACAGGAAGAAAACAAAACTACCCTGATGAAAACCTACATTACCTGTTGGATGCCGATGTACTGGCATCTGGCATAAACGTCTTTCAATCCACTAGAAGAACCACTTGCTTTAGATGCCTATTTAGTCCACTGTGTATCCAGTCATAGTATTACTTTATTGCTGTATCAAGTATAATTACTAAAGGAAAGACCAGTGATAGATCTTGGCCTGTTAGATACAGCAGCTGTTAAAGGCCCCAAAAGACCTCTCCAAAATTCAGAAACTGCACAGAATCTCCTGAAGAGAATGCAGAGAAAAACACAGAGCCAATTGTTGTCTATTAGACAAAGGCAAACTTCCAGGGCATCCTCCCCACAGTGCCTGGTTCTGAGGAAGAATCCTTCAGAGTCAGAAGTTTGGGTCTGGTTGCTCTGTACACCATCACTGCCTCTGCAAAGGGATCAAAGCAAAAACAGAAAGCAGTGTCAGCAATAATATTGTACTGTTAGTCTGAATGTAGAAGGCCCTATCAGTGAAGGAAGTTAATGCATTATCCCATATGACAGGCCAACTCTCCACCCCCTTCTATTAATTATGACACCAGTAGTTTGAGAGCAAGTAAATAACAAATACTGATAAGAGGGCTGAACTAGCCAAAGCATAACAGGCGGTTGGTCTGGAAGATCAGAGCAGAAGGAAAAGTGAACTGGAACTGGAATAAAGGCAAACTCAACCCAGAACTAGACAGACTATTCAGGACTACGCTTCTGTAAGAGTTGAGGCCGTTCCATCAGACAGAAGGCTGTTGGTATGGGAGATAATGAGTTCTGCCCTCATGGGAAAAGTGTGGCATTGAAATGTGCCCGTGCCAGATTGTCCCTCTGAATTAGATATGTTTTTCTTAACATAACGTAAGCTCAGGATCATTCTACTATATATTATGGACCAAGATTTGTCCATAAAACAAAGAGTGCTACAGTAATCACAGGTTTGGGCAGAAATGTCTTCAATTTTGCCCTAAGCAATTCCAGATAACTTCATCATCCTTGCACGGATATCTACAGACCAAAACCTGGGATCTGTAACTGAAGGCTGATGCTGCAGCACTTCCTAACACTGAAATAATACCTATCCATTATTAGAGTGCAGTTAGCTTCCAACCCAGTTCTTCAGTTTGCAAAGATATTCTGTATCTTACTTGTGTTTGCCATGGCAACAACCAGTAGAATCCTGGGATTTGCAGCCCTCTCTGACCGCAAATTGTAACCACTGCTTCATAAACTGCAGCATTCCATAGCTGGCAGCCATGACAGTTAAAGTAGAATCATAGCACTTTAACTGTGTAGTGTGAATGGGCCCCTTGCCTATGTGTCTCATTCTTCCAAGCTTTTGGACTCTGAAGTTCTCTGTGCTATCATCAAGAGTGTGTGATAACACTTGTCATACAGTAATCTTCCCATAAAATATTGGGACACTTTACAGAAAAGTAACTAGGGGTTCTTCTAAAACATTTTGTTGCCTAAATGCACCCCTTCCTCCCCAGGTACAAAACATTCACTGGCCTGGCAGGAAGGCCCCACCCCAGCCATAGTGCTAAAATGGCCTTAGTGAAGATACTAAGATAAAATACTATGTAAATGCTGTATAATTTGAAGACCTATAGCAATATTACTCATTCTTGCCTACTCATTCTTGCCATACAACTCATGAAAATTTACATTCCTGCATTTCAGAATGTCTACAAATTTTAACTGTTCTGGCTGGTTGTCAAACATAAATATGCCCTCTGCTGCATTACAAGACTCAACACTGGTGACAACACAGCTCCACTTTACAGATTCGTACTGTTGAGATAATAAATGCTGTGAATAATGCCCAGTATCCCGCCGCCGGCAGCGAAGCGGCCGAGGCCTTACCTGGGTGGCCGCCAAGGCGGCCGCCGCCTCCATCCACCCAAAAAGGCCCGGATGCTGCAGGAGCCCCTCGGGTCCCAGCGAAGGAGGAAGGCCTGAACAGCCATGTGGCGCCTCCGCCCAGGGCTGATACGACCTCCTCCTTCGCCTGGATCAACGAGAATGGCCGACAGGGAGGAGGGGCGGGCTCCAGATACTGAGCCCCGCCCCTCCTCCTCCCGTCAGCCAATGCAGCGTGATCTTGTGGCGTGGGAGGGCGGCAAAGGCCGTCCCCCCCCCGCCATAGCAAGCTAGGCAGCGTGGGACGAATTCCTTAAACATGGAGGGTTGTTCATTCCAATTCCAATTTAAAGAAAAAGAGCCAGAGGAAAGAAAGAGAAGGGACTTGAAGTTGCCCATCATCATTTCAACAGCAGACTTAGCAGGCACACAGACCACCTGGCCATACACTATTGGGATGTACTGTTCTTCTATTGAAATTATAGTCAATTACTTCTAACTGTGACTTTCTGCAGGTGAATTAGCATGTGCAGGTTTTATGCAAATCTGTGTCCTTCTTTGTCCTCTTTTTGGAAGATATTGTTGGCCATGATAGCCAGTGTGATATAGTTGTTTGAGCATTTGACCAGGACTCTGGAGATCAGTGTTCGAATCCCTGCTCAGCCATGGAAATCCACTGAGTGATCTTGGGCAAGTCACATTTTCTCAGCTCCAGAGAAAGGCAAAGGCAAACCCCCTTTGAAAAAATCTTGCCAGGAAAACTCCATAATAAGTCACCTTAGGGTCACTATATTTCAGAAATGACCTGAAGACACACAACAACAACAACAACAACAACAACAACAACAACAAACAATTGTTGGCCACACTAGCCATGCCAGGCCCTCAATATCAATATAGGACCACAAAGTAGATGACTAATGGAAAAGGATATAGTTACAATGGAAGCTTTATAATACATATTTAGTTTCCTTTAAAATAAGAAATGGAAAACAGTTTTCTTGAAGTTTGCCAATTTATGGGATCTGTGGATAGTTCTCTATAACATGTGTTGTTGAACAAAGACAAGAACCTGATATAAGCCCAATTGCCAGCTCTGCCCCCATGCTTACTCTGGTAGCAACATTACAGGACCAGCCTCAACATCAGAAGTGCATTTACTTGCTCATTTTTCAGTGTGATATAAGCCAGTGCTACTCAAAGTCCATGGACCAGAGCTGGTTGACAAGCCATCAGCTGGCAGACCCTGGAGAAATGCCAAGAAAAAAGAAGCAGTCTGTAGCCAATGGGAACAAATTTGGTGCTGGTCCCTAGTGCATTAGGGAAGAAAATGGTGCTCGCACATCAGATAGTTTAACAAAACTGTTACATGCCATTCTATGTCAACAAAGCTCCTCTGCACTCTACACTGGATAAACAGGATGGACTTCTACAGAAGAGGATAAAACGGGCACAAAATTGGACAATAGAAACGTCATTACTCAAAAACCAGTGGTAGAATTGTTTAATCACCCATGATGCACAACCAGTAAGTTTCAAGTTGTGGTTCTGGAACAAAAAAAGAGTTGTATTCCAAAAAATAATTTGTTCAAATTTTTGTTGAGAGATTATCTAGCACTGATTTGAAGGCACATCCATGTCCATTGTCAGTTACAACACGTATTTTTCTGACTTCTTTCCTGTGAATGTTTTCATCATTCCACAAGCTGCATCATCTCTGATTTCTTGAAACTGGGGGTTCAGCCAATGCTCTCAGCCAGGGATTGGGAAAGCAAATAAACTCTTTCATCAACCATCTGGGATTTTATTAAAATGAAACAAAACCAAGTCTCATCTGTCTGCTGATAGCATTGCAAACCAAATCATCTCATCTCTCCTAGAAAGCTTGGATCCATGCTGTGAAGGAATGGTGACAGGCTAGAACCCTGCTGAATTCCACATAAACAATGTGTTTGCTTGAACTGTCCTTCCCCTGGGATCCTTCTATGAAGATACAGAACCTCACGAAAGTACAACTGCCTATCTAAGGAAGTGTCCACTGGTGCATTAACAAACAAATGATGATCAAAGAGTACCTAATGTTACGATGAAACTAACAGAAATCAGTGTGAATAGCTAACCTCTGCCTGTCTATAAAAGAAGATCCTCAGACAAGACTAACTCAATCTCCATGCATGACAAAATATCAAAGTCAGAAGGATAAAGAACAAAGAAACTTGGATGAGTTATGTCAAAGCAAGAGTCCCACACAGACCAAATGAGAAAACAAAGACTGGAAAGCATGGTAGTATATAAGCCGTGGGAATGAATGGATATGGGATTTCATGAGGGACATCATAATGTTCTCCAACAATTGAACAGAACTTGTTACTTCCTGCTTCTTAATATGCATATATTTAAAGCTGGTTACACTTGTTGTTGTTGTTGTTGTTGTTTTAAGAAAAACTACTTGGAAAGGGATAACATATTAAAGTGGGAAAGCGGTGAGAGAAAGTATCAAGTGTACACTTGAATCTCAAGGATGGAAAGCTACTTCTGGGCAGTAAGCAAATGATGTAGAAAAAACATTAAGCACTCCTACGTTTCTGCCCTCACTCTCTGTAAGCTACTTTTCCTTTAAAAAAATGAGGTCAGGGATGCTAATATTTGCATGTCACAAATACAATCTAAGTTGCCAGATCAAGACTATCCCAGAGCCTGAGATTTCAGGGCCAAAATATGAAATCTAGAGATGACCCCCCCTTATGACATCAGAGGAGATGGTCCCTGGTTGCTACAACTGGGATGCTACAAGCTTAATAGTACAAGAGGAAGCCCCTGGTGATGTCAATTAGCAAGATAAAGTTAGAGTACCTCATTCAAGTCTTTAAAAGATCAGGTCTAAATAATGAGGGAAACACACACACACACAGAGAGAGAGAGAGAGAGAGAGAGAGAGATATTTTTCAAGGCGGCACTTTTGTCCTGAGATTCCTTATCCTCACCCTGAAAAGTGGAGAAGGGGGTCTCGGCCCTGAGATCTGGGAACCGTATACAGATCCATCCTGTTTCCAACAAGGCCTGCTTGTAAGATCAAAGGCCAGATGGTCCAAAGTCCAAGCCACAAGGATCCAGAAGGAAAGCAGATAATTCAGGTGACTGAACTCTAAAAACAAAGTCAGAAGCAGTCCACAGGGAAATACAATCAGAGTGAGGTATCCAACAGAACATGTCCCAAGGCACCAAAGAAGACAACATCAGGGACTCCAGCCAGTTTGCTGATAGCCACCTTCATCCTGAACAACTGTGGCTTAATACAACACTGAGTCCCCAGAGTTCCATCAAGCCTCAGCTTTAGGCTCTTTTCCAGGAATTTTCTTTATGGGGAGGGCTTTGTTCATAAGGAGGCCATTATGCCTCAGGAGTCTTCTCTTACAAATGTACACATTGTTGAGTAACCAGAAACCATGCCTGTGCTTTTGAAGACTGGGTCATGAGTCTGTCATGTTATCCTCATTTCTTGGAAATGGGGTTCTGCCACTCCATCACCAAGGGTCCAGGATCTTCAGAGGTGTCCTGCTTTTTGGTGTCATACAGGCCAGGAGTCTCTGGATCTTCCTTAAAATAGGCTTTCTCCTGGACAGTGATGACAAAGGTAGCCCCTCAAATATTCCTTGTTGTATTTTCCCAGTTACAGTAATATTTGTATATTAATCTCCTTACAGTTGTCTATTTTAAATGTGTTTTCTCTTTCTCTATAATCTGCCCTTGAAAAAGGAATTACAGAGTTTTCCAGGATATGTTGGGCATTTTTAAAATAATAGGCAGGGCCACTTTGAGATTACTGTTTCAGTCCTGGTTGTTTGTTTTCAGTACCTCCCTCCTTTTTATCTCTCTTTCTCTTCTGCAGTTAGGGAGCTGGCTGTGTTAGCTCAAGAAGCTGTTGTGGGGGGCTATGCAAAGGCAACAGATGGTTATTTCATGTATTATATGTTTATTCTTCAGAAGAGTCACTTGTGAGACTGTCTACCTTAGGTACCAAAACAATATGGCCAGCCTTGGATATTTTTTTAATTTCCACTTCAGTCTGCTAAGCGTCTTGATCCAGGTCTGGCTGTTTTCCTGTAGAACAAGAGTGGGTAACTGTGAAAGAGTAGGGCACCACATTAGCCCTACAGGAGACATATGAGGGTTGCACCCCCAACCATACTTGCTCCACAAAAATAATCAATTTTGCCCCCAAATGCCCCCAACCCCCTCTAGGAGACACAGAGGCATGATTTTGAGCCTTCATGGAGTCTTAGAAGGCATCTGGGGGCACTGGAAGCAGGTGTTCCAAACATAATAGAAATATCCTCTCCACTTCCTAGATATAATTTTTGGGTGCTTTGGAGCAAAATAAAAAAATCTGGGAGGCCCTGAGGGGCTCCTTGCAGCCCCCAGCACATACTTTGCCCATCTTGGCTACAGAACCTTCTCTGAAAATCAGGATGTACTTTTGGAACATGTAAATCACTAACTGAGAAAAGAATGTTGATGCAGCAATTGTGGACAAGTCTATATAGTAGCCATCCCATTGTGCTAAGTGGAGCTTTCTCCCAAGTAAGTATGTGCTGGATTCAGGGTTATTCAAAGACATTTTGCTGCCTGGAGCAAAGGGCAAGATGACATCCTTGCCAAAAAGGCAGATGAACTTTAATTCAGCACTGGTGATAGGATGGCATTTACCCCCACATCTCAGATAGCAGGTGTGTTTATCCATCTCAGGACAGGTTGTGTACCATATATAGTTCTTGTTGCAACAGAAGGGAAGAGTCAGGGAGTCCAGCAGGAGCAGAAGAGAGGCTGCATTGCTGTCCTCCCAGCATTTGGTATCTGAGGTCATCAGTCTGCCTAATGGTAAGGGCTGTCCTGATAGAACTGGAGCCTTAATCCTCAAACAGTATTCTCTAGCTGCCCGTGAGTGAATAACGAGAGAATTCTAAATGTGTGAACCTGCTACATCTAACCTGATAGTCTCTGCTTCCAAGTTCCAGATCAGACATTTGTATTATAGAACTGGGACCACTCCACTATTGTAACAGAATCAAATGTGAGAAATGACACATTTTGAAAATACAGAATCCCATGGCTTCTGCAGCAGTTCCAGAAGTGAATCTGAAACTTCCTGTACTATGTTTTCATCAGGCCGCTACATCCCATCTGCCACTATATTTTCTTTCCAGTCATATTCTAGCCCACTGTTCTGTCATTCCATTCATTTCTATCTGCATTATCATCTTAGAATTCTGAGCAATACAGTCATCCTGCCAATTACAGAGATAAAGGCCCAAGTGGATGTAACACAAATGAGACATGCCAATTTTTCAGCTGACACTTTTGCAACTTTTTCAGTGACACATCTGCATTAGTTACAGACTCCACTTTGGCCACTGGTCACTAATACTCCTATCCAAAATGTTTCATTTATTGGACAGATGTAGTGGGAAGATCACACATTTGTTCAAAAATAATTTATAGTCACAAAGAAACTAGAAGCCTGAACAATTCCTGGCTTGCACTGCAGCCTAAAATATCAGTTTCAGAGTCAATCATCTATAAATAAATGTCTTGCTGGTTTTCTTGCAGAACCCATCATCCCAAAGACAGCATACAACAAATGTGAATGTAAAATCCATGTGGGGGATAAAAACATTAAAAAATTATAAGTCTTATTCACCCTATCTCAGTTAATTGTTTTACATGCCAATAAACTCCCTGCAAAGCATTGAGGCTGGTTTGATACAACAACTACATTGCTTCTTTGGTATTGTTCTTATACATCCACAACAGTATGCTAACAGCACAATCCCATCTATGTTTACTCAGAAGCAAGTTCCACAGTATTAAGTGTACTGTCCATAGGATCATAGCCTAAAATTTTTTAGGAATTTTAGAAGGAACTCAGATATTTGGGGGGAGGGATTTAAAACGTTGATGGGCTTCGCCTTACCATAGCCAACATGGAGCATACAAAATCTTGTCCATTGACCTTTTGCACCCATTTTAAAGGTGGCCCAGTAAAAGAAATAGGTATTCACCCCTAGTATCTCATATCTCTTCTTACAAACAGGCAAAACTGGTGATTCAAGATGGCACTTTGTTTAGCATTTCAGGAATGGGGAAGGGGAAGTGACTACTCAGTTTGTAATCACATCCTGAAGGATGATATTCATGATAGGTAAAGACTTTGACATATAAGCTGTGAAATACAGTGTATGGGCTAATTACCGGTGACAGTCTTTTGAAAAGTTGACCATAAATTCATATGCATCCAAGATAAGAGCAAGCTTGGGATTAATCTGTCTGTCAGTAATTGAGACTGTTGAATTATAGCAGATCATAATGTTGCACAGATGTAAAAACTACCTGGCACACACCTTCTACCAGGTGAGGACTGTGGTTGTGTCCACAGCTGTCTATCACTTCAATGTTGGGCTTTCAAGTAGTTCCTGGAGACAAAACATTATGGGGCGGGTGGTTTAGGAAATTGCCTGTGCCTTTTCAACAGGTAATTTCCCAAGCCACACCTCCCATGCTCCCAAGGCTCTAAGGAGCCCCTCAAAGCTTGGTATTAAAGTGGCAGGTAGCTCTGGTATCTGATAGGCAGTGTGTACCAGGTGGATTCCTCTTTCTTTCTATTTTCCTTCACTATTCATCCCACCACCATATTACATATTCCAAAATTTGCATCCATCCCACAGCCTTGGCATATGGTTGTTTGAACTACAATGAAGTGCATCCCAACTCCAGAAAAATCTCTTCTGCAGCATCATTTCCACCTGTGAAGTGGTATCCCAGGAGCAGCAACCTTTCAAATCATCACCCATCACATTAATGCTTCAACACTGAGAAGTGACAGCTTGCAACTCTTCTCATCCTGACTTGTCCAAACACAAGGTCAGTGTTGCAGATTATATAAACAGGCATGCTGGTTGTTTTGAAGAAGTCCCTCATTAAAAAATAAATACTTGGCCATCCTGCTGGCTGTGTGCTGTGCACTAAATACAATTTGAAGTTATGACAGCTGTTGCTCTCAACAAGTACATGTACCCTCCTCGTGAAGATGTGTTACAGTTTGTACTCGTAAGCCAGAACCAAGTCCCTATGGGTATGGTTTTTGGGGTCTGATACCTTTATTAGCTTAGAGATCATGAATTTCCCTTTCAAAATTCTGTCTGTATTAGGTCCAATTAACATAACTATTGAATTGCCACAAAAATCCAATTTCTGAAATCCTAGCAGCAAACTAGACATTAAAAGGAAAAAAGGTTTTTTACAATTAGACCATTTCCCTTTTTGCAATGGGATTTCCTCCAAAATATGTGCGTCAGCAAATAGGCTTGCAAATTACATCTGTATTTACCTTCCAATGACAACCATAAAACAAAAGAAATATGCTAAAATGCAGTAAAGGAAAAATGTGATATGACAAACAGACATCTTTCACCCTATAATGGAGCATCTCTACAAAACATTTGCTAAGGACATTTCCCACTCTGAACTTCAGAAATAAATTTATTTGGGTACTTCCACACATCATATATTACAAATCACAACGATTCAATGACTAAGGTGAACTTTAAAAGCTGGGCCCAGATATTTAGGAATAAGTAAATATGAAAAATATGAGTTTATGAATAACCCACTGGAACATAACAAGATTCTTTATGCTGAGTCAGACCATTGGTCCATTTAGCTCATTACTGTGTAAACTGACCAGCACCCAGAATCTGCAGATAGGGCTGAAAAGTTTCCTATATGAAAGTTTAAAGAACTGAATCTCCTGAATTTCAGGCAGGACATGAGTGACGCAGCCCATTGTAATGAACTCTGGCAACACAACACAGCACTGTAGCAGTGATATCCTTCTTCAGAACTACATTCTGGGTGTGAGGTTCAACAAATGACAACTCTGATTATATTGCTATTTCTGATGCTGCTATTACTAAGTGAGGAACTGTGGTCAAGAAAAGAGTTACTTCTTTCTTTATTACACTTGTGTCCCTTGTAACCCTTCCTCAACGCAGCATACATAGCTTTCCTACTACTCATTCTATACTCACAACAACCCTATGACGTAAGTCAGACTAAGAGTAAATAACTGGCCTAAGGTCACCCAGGTAAGTTTCACGGGATTTGAATTTTCTCCAGAGTTTGGTCACACTGTCCAGAGACTGTGGGAGTCTAATATATGTCCCTTGGTGGATTTCATGTTTCTACTTACATCATTCAGCAATGTCAACATGAGTTAATAGTCTCACCATATCATCAA